>OX451739.1:1033648882-1034241126 GCA_948472305.1 Vicia faba
AAACGAGAGCCATTACAAAGTTACATTTTCAAAATACTTTCAAAAGCCACATCACAAGCACACATTCAAACAAAAGCAAGTGATCTAGCAAGCAACTAAGAGCCCATGGAAAACCATGGATGAAAAGGGTGCTAATACCCTCCCTTTTCATAATCTACCCCCCGAACTCAAAAACATCTCTAAAGGTTTTTCTTGTGCTTTTTCACCTTTCCTTTTTGGATAAAAGAAAAGTCGGTGGCGACTCTTGCTAAACCACAACATTTGCGAACACAAACGCAAAACCTCAAGTCAGTTCTCCCATCGTATCACAGAACTGGCGACTCTGCTGGGGAGTAAAAAAAAGTGGGGTTACCTTAGGGTTAGATCACCTTTACTCGCTTTCATTATTTGATTTGTGTGCTTTATATTTATTTCTTTGTATCGGGCTTGCTTTGATCCTCCACCCGGATTTGGGCAACCTTTTTAGGTAAATAGCAATAGATTGTGGAGATTGTACGTCGTAGACTGATATGGTTGAGACAATGGCTATGTTAGTGTGACGCATTTGTGGGTACCGGTATCCCTCATGGTGAATCGAGGAGAATACGGGGCTACCGAGTGGCGTCATGAAGCACTAATTAACCTTAGAACCCTAATTGGACAAACTTGGCCATTAGGACTAAGTGAGGTAGCCGGTTTCGGTGTAAAGCTGAAAATTGGTTGATACTCGATACTTCACTCATTGAGACCGGACTTTTGGGATATCTCGACCGCAAGAAAAGATTGATTGAGCTGAGATAATGCCTAAAAGAAAGGTCAGTGATATTGAGACCCCTTAGAACCCGGTTACTATTAACTAGGACAGGTTGAGCCAACTAAACTTCAAGAGGGTACTTACCTACAGACTCCATGCAAGCCCAAGCCTAAGGACTTGTCTGCTTTGTGTGAATATGATTACTTGTACATAACATCATAACATTATACCATAGCATTTTCAATAACCATTTCAAGGATCTCGAGGGTCTTTTGATGCAGGGTCACGTTGAACCAGACGTCTATCAAGAGGCAAGAGGATTTATTTCCTTCTAACTAAACACCGTCAAAGATCAAGTACAACAAACTTGAATCAAGGGCTATGATCCACTTGACATAGTGAGCTTGATTCTCGTGGAAGGACATCCACCGATACAAAGTTCTCCAATCAAAATGTTGATCAAAGTTCAACTTCTAACTTTTTCTTGTGTTTATCCCGCGGGATCCTTGAAAACATGCATCCCCATATCATGCATCATATCATGACAGGTTTCTCCCATACAGGTCTCCTTATCTTCCTACTATTTATTTCAGTAGAGACGGCTCTAGAGCAGACTATCAAGGACGTCCAGGCTCAAAACGCTCAACTTCAAGAGATGTTCTTGAACCTATCCAAGGGACAAGAAGAGGTCAAGGTGCTCCTTACCAGGGGCATGATCATGGGAAACCCTGGGGGCGACAAAGATGACCAGTTGGAACGGCTATAAACCGAGCTAGCCATAATGAGGGTCCAAATGATGGGACAACTGGTGGGCCAGATGGCTCTCATTCAAAACCTGGCACAAGGACAAGAAGAGCTGAGGGTCCTCATCAACAAGCTTTGTCAGGATGGATGTAACCAAATGGGGCAAACATCTAGGATTGGGGATCAAGTCATCATTCAGCCTCCCTTGAGACAAGAAGCCGAGAGAAGACCTCCCTAATTTGCTTCAGCGTCACAAACCCAGCAACAACATCACCAACAACAACATGGTAATCGGCATAAGCGGAATACAACTGAAAGGAGTTTTACCAAAATCAACATGTCATTGTCTCAAGTACTGCAACACAGGTTGGAGGCCAAGCTGGTTACGTTGAAAGAACCCCCTCAGAATCCCAACACAGCCTCTCCGAAAATACAATCCAAATGCAAGATGTGCGTACCACTCTAACAGTCCTGGACATGACACCAATAGCTGTTGGACATTAAGAAATAAAATTCAAGATCTGATTGAAGAAGGAACGTTGGAGTTCACACAAGATGGCCAGACTGATTTCTTCTGCCAAAGGCACTTCACCCAAATCAACATGCCATTGTCACAAGCATTACAACACATGTTGAGGATGAATCTAATTACAGTGATAAACCCTCTTCCGAGCCCGAAGACTTCCTCTCCTAACTACAATCCGGAGGCAAGGTATGCTTATCATTTTGATAGTCCGGGACATGACACAAACAACTGTTGGGCTCTGAAGAACAAGGTCCAAGACATGATTGATGCCAAGGAGATCGAGTTTGACCCTCCAGAGACTCCAAACATAATCACTGCTCCTATGACGAATCATTGAAAGCTTTTGCTCATTTGAATTCTCAAGTTGTAATCTCTTTTGTTATTCAAACAATTATCTATTAATGTCAAACTTTGTTTTCATTAATGCATTTCATATGTTTGTCTTGAATTCATCCATTTATTTTCATTATACTTAAACTATGCTTTCTACTTTCTTTATGACATTTAACTCTTGCTAAAAGTTACAAGCCTTTACAGGGAGGATGACAAAAACAATGCCATAATCTCATACAATATGCTTTTCAACAGACCTTACTGACGATGTACAAGCGTTTCTTTCAAATCCTAAATACTGGAGTTATAAGGAAGATAATCCCTAGTCAACCCCTTTGAGCCAAAGAAGTAGAAGTTTTTCTTTTTGCACAAATTAAAACCTTTAATCAAAACCCGGGGCAGGGTAGTCTCTCAGTTAATTCAAATGCGCGTTAAGCCGCAAACTCTCATCTCGTAATACAACGAATGATGTCAAGAAACATTCCTCTGGAATCAAAAGACCGTGATGGTTCCCTATCACATAGGCAGTCATTATCTCTCAAAAAGAAAAACCCACTAAGTCAAAACCTACAAAGGAGATTTAAGAGAACTGGGGCATCCCGCTGACTGTAATCTCAAAACAGGAACATTCAGGCAAAAAATAGGGATAACAAATAAAAAAAAAGAGGTCACTACAAATCCTCAACAAAAAAAATAATGTTGCAAAAATGACTGCCTTCCAACAAACTTAACTTGTTTGAACCATCACCAAAACGTCATTCCAGACTCAATTGGAGTTCAACCATACAATTAACTGAGCTTAGGACCGAAGAACACCACGAAGAATGGGTGGGTACAAATACATTTGAGCCTTTATCCTTTGTTTCTTAAATCGTGAACCAAGCCACGTTACAACCCTTCAAAAGTCCTAATTGAAGCATGGGTTAGTTCGAAAGCATACTGTTACAAAAAGGTATCCTGACTCCTGTAAGGCTTTACTCAAAATCCTGAGTTAAATTTTTCTTACAAAACTTCTTTACTTGCTAAAAACGCATTTTCAAAACTTCAAGGCAAGCATAAAATTTGCATTACTTGAATATCACTGTTTGCATGTGGCTATTTGTTTGACAGCGGAGAAGTTCACACAACAAATATCCAGTGAACAAAAGCTCTCTCAGTGAACAAAATCACTTCAAAAAGGATGACACTTCCATTAACAAATCTCCTATCAACAAGGGGACATGACATGTCACTATCCAACACACCGGGGGCAGTCCAGTCAAGATTCCAGGAAACCTCTCAAGAAATGCAGAGTAACCAGGGGCAAGTCTCCATCTCTATCACTTGGGGCATTAAACGTCAAATCTCAACAAAGAGTTACGTACAATCAAACATTTTTGGCAATACCACGAACATTTGCTACTAGGGGCAATGACAAATCTCTCCAAATTCCTTCTCATAGGATGACTCCCCAGCTAGAGTTTAATCTCTGAACACCTTTCCCCAGTTGAGATAACTTCAAGAATCCTCGAGGACTTTCCTCCCAACAAAGTCGTCACCTCTCAAACAGACCGGCAACATGGTTTATTTCCCCAACAAACGGCAGAAATCCCCAGCTTGAGTTTGCCTCTCCGACTACTACAAATCAAAGGACCACAACTCCTCTTCCCCAGTAGACTACTCTACAATCCCCAGTAAGTTACTGTAAAACCTGAACCCGACCAAATATCAGTTTAACATCAACTCCCCAGTAGAGCAACGGATAACCGAGACTCCTAAACTCTTTTCCCAAGCAGGAATAAACATGCTCCCCACAGAGTTTTCAATATCCCCCAGCGGATTTCTCCTCAAACAACAAAACAGAAATCCCCAATGGAAACATTCTAAGCAAAGTTTGAAGACACATCAACTCTTCAACAGCAGTCTAGGATTTAACAAACTCCCTGACATTTGTCAAGGATTTATTTTCCCAGACAAAAATACATTCTTTAACATTTCACATTTGACACCTCTTATTTACATACATGATAAAGTGCATACGACATAATCTCATTTATTTTGAGAACATCATGACATCATGCATTTCATGCATCATGACATTGTATACAACTAACATTTTACCTTTTCAGGAAAAGGTCAATCAACAATTGGCTACCATCAACCTTTTCAAGTTCCAGATTAATACCTGTAACAAGCCAGGAAAACTATCTACATGAAGAGATTGAAGATTAATACCTGTAGCAAGCCAGGAAAACTATCTTTCTTTATCAGGTCAGAGATTAATACCTGAAACCATCCAGGACAACTATCTCGCCGACCAACCTTTTCAAGTTCTAGATTGATACCTGTAGCAAGCCAGGAAAACTATCTGTGGACGACTGATTGTAGATTAATACCTGTAACAACCCAGGAAAACTATCTACATGAAGAGATTGAAGATTAATACCTGTAGCAAGCCAGGAAAACTATCTTTCTTTCTCAAGTCAGAGATTAATACTTGAAACCCGCCAGGACAACTATCTCGTCGACCAACCTTTTCAAGTTCCAGATTGATACCTGTAGTAAGCCAGGAAAACTTTCTGTGGACGACTGATTGTAGATTAATACCTGTAACAAGCCAAGAAAACTATCTACATGAAGAGATTGAAGATTAACACCTGTAGCAAGCCAGGAAAATTATCTTTCTTTCTCAGGTCGGAGATTAATACCTGAAATCAGACAAGACAACTATCTCGTCGACCAACCTTTTCAAGTTCCAGATTAATACCTGTAGCAAGCTAGGAAAATTATCTGTAGAAGACTGATCATAGATTAATACCTGTAACAAGCCAGGAAAACTATCTACATGAAGAGATTGAAGATTAATACCTGTAGCACGCGAGGAAAACTATCTTTCTTTCTCAGGTCAAAGATTAACACCTGAAACCAGACAGGACAAATATCTACACGACCAGCTCAAACAATTCAACTCCTGATACAGTTCAGATACGCTCCAGATATGGATGCCATCCTGATACTCATTCAGATTCACCTTTTGATACAGTTCAGATTGAAGTAGTGAAAAACACAAGAAGGGGGGGTTGAATTGTAAAACTGAAAATCAATGCAATGAACAAGATATTTTTATCCTGGTTCGTTTGATCTCAAACTACTCCAGTCCACCCGTCAAGGTGATTTCGCCTCTCTCCAACGAGGTCTTAATCCACTATATTCAACTGAATATTACAGACTGCTTTAACAACTGCTAAAGCCTTCTTGATGCAAACCACAACCCGGTTTGTCAAGGAAACACTTTCTTACAAAGAAGATAAATCTAAGTGTGTGAATGTTTTCTACAAAACTGTATCACAACTGTGATGTATACACAACTTAAAGCTTAGAAACTAGATTGCTAAACAATGATTGAATATGAGAATGTGTAGTGTTTAGCAAAACTGAGAGAAGGAAGATTTTGATCAGCTTTTATGCGTGTAAAGATTTGGAGAGCATTAGCCAATTCAATCTTCAAAGTCTTGTTTATATAGCACTGAGATGTTGAACGTTGGAGCAATATTCTTGATTCAATGCTAATAACAAACTTTCCTTATCGAGCAGATATTGTCTGGAATGAGGCCGTTGGTATTAATTTGCTTTCAATGCACAGTACCGTTGCTTACTTAATGCAAGTTCTGGCTTGGCTCATTCTGACTCTGCTTAGCTGCTGATGAACTGTTGTGTTTCTTTATCAGAGTGTTGAGCGCAGTTGTTCATCAGGCTTCAACATATACGTGAGTTAATCTTCTGATTCTGACATTCTGATATGGCAACTTCTGATGCTGATGTTAGGAACCAAATTTCTGATGCTGATTAGGTGAGATCTTGCTTATATCAATCAGAGTATCTGCAAATCAGAACGTAATAATTTAGGCAGCAGATAGTTCATACATTAATCATATAAATAATATATCTTTTCACTTTGTTATCATCAAAACTTAAATATAGGGTAGTAGATTCAAACTTTGTTCTAACAATCTCCCCCTTTTTGATGATGACAAAAACTAGATATTTTTAAATGAAAATAACGTGAAAAGGTATCAGAGAGATGCATCAGAGTAAGAGGTTATCAAAGATAAGGGGTAAAAAGGTATCAGAGTTGAGAGATACTCCCCCTGAGTTTATTGCTTCCCTTTGATTACAAGTGTTCTTCAGGATCAGATCTTTTTGCCTTTCTTTGAACATCAGAGTATCCGAGTCTTTGACTATCGGAAGCTTTAGATCAGCATATCAGAGCAGAGCTTCAGATCAGCGTATCAGAGCTTTTCTTGTCAGAGCTTTGCTTTGGATCAGAGTATCAGAGCGGATCTGAGCTTCATAGCTTTTAGTCTCCAGAGTGTCCAGGAGCTTCCTTGTACCTGTAGACTTTAAGCAAAACAAAAAACATTTTCAAGTAATAGAGTTAGAATGTTTGAGAATTTCTGTCTTAGTTAACCGTTATTGTTTAAAATATCATTCTTGTTCTCCCCCTTTTTGTCAGCAATCAAAAAGTGTAGGTGAGTGCTAAAACAATTAAGATCAGAAAAACTTGTCATATTAAAAGGTTCAGAATCAAACAAAACATATTCAAATAGTACATCAGAAAATCAAAGAAAACATGAAAAAGACATGAATGAAAAAACTAAGGTTGGGGAGGAAAGCGTGTGAACAGGTTCTCCAGCATGGCTTTGATCTGATCAGTAGTCTCATTCTGCTTGTGCACCATGCTGACAACAATGTCAATCTTGCTATCCTGCACATCCATTCTTTCTTTCATCTTCTGGTCGTTTTCATCCATCCTCTGCTGCAGACGCATGTCATTCAGCTTCAGCTCTTCCAGAGTCTGCCTGTCCAAGGCAGCTTGAGAATCATCAGAAGCAGGAAGCTTCTGAGAGCTTTCTGCAACATCTTCTGCTTGACTTGCTTCAGCTTGAATGGTCTTGTCTTCTTCTGGTTGCACCTTTGAAGCTAGCTGTTTCTCAGACTAAGGTTCACTATCCAGAGGGAGCACAGCTTCCTGAGGCAACAGACTGTCAACTTCCTTCAGCAACTTGCTGAAGTTCTGTTGTGCCTGCTCATAGTTGATATCCTGCAACTTGAGGGCTTCAGCACGTACCCAAAGTCTGAATTGTGACCAGAGCTGGTCAGAAGCAGCTGGGTCAATCATTCTAGGACAGACTTGCTTCAAAGAAGCAATCCATTGCTGCACACCTGTTTCAAAATTCATAATACCAGAGCCAACATCTGGTAGTTTTGGTTTAGGGATGGCTATTTTATGTTTCATATCAGCAAGACGGTCAAGACTGGTTAAGTCTATGAAGGTCCTACTGGGGTTTTCGGTGGTTTGCTTGGCAGCTGTTTGTTTTGGAGATGGAGTGGGAGAATCAGAGATTATGATTGGACTGCTTGGTGTTTTAGGAGTATTTGGTGGTGTAGATTCTGGTGAGGATGGCAACTGGGCCATGGTGATTGTTATTCCACCTGGCAGCTGGATTGCCAGAGGTGATGGTTGTGGTGAATGAGGTTCAGATGGTTGAGGAGAAGGAGTTTCAGAGTGATGAAACTCAGGTTGAGGTGATGGTGGATGAATTTCTGGTTGAGGAGAAGTTGTTGGAATTTCTGGTTGTTCAGCAGATTGCTGTTGTTCTGGTTGTGGAGGAGGGACAATTTATGGTTCAGAGTTTGGATTGGCGGAGTGATCAGAAGTGTGTTGATCAATGTCAGATAGCACTTTGTCAATTGCTGATGTTGTTGAGATTGTTGGTTTGGGATGTTTGGTTCTGGGTCTTCTGAGTTTTAATGCCTCAGAAGGGTCATCTTCTGGTTCAGTTTCATCTATTGTTGGGATGGAGATTGAGATTCTATGAGAGGTTGGAGGAGGAATAGATGCTGGAATAGTAGAAGAATTTAAAACAGAAGCAGCAGATAAATTACCTCTTTTCTTGGGTGTTTGCTGGGATGATCCTTCTGAAGGTGCCTTCCTCTTCTTCCTCTTCTTCAGAGTCACTTCTTGTTGAGGTTGATGCAGAGCTTTGATAATCAGATTTGGATCTGTACCATCTGCCTTGCACGCATCTAAGCATCTGAGAACTACCTCTGGTTTAGATTCTATCTCAGAAAATAAAGGAAAGTCACTCAGTGGGACTCTTCTACTGGTGATATCAGCAATAGGAGTAGCTCTGGGTTCCTTTTTGATATTCTATATCAACTTCATTTTCTTCAAGTTCTTTACGTTCAGAGGCTTCCCAACTGTTGGTTCAATTGTGCTTAACTCTTGAGCTTCTATCAGATGCTCTATCAGCCTATTCTCTGTCAGAATATCTGATATTAACCTTCCAAAGGGTATCTAATCCCTCTTTGTTCTTTCTTCTTCCCTGGTTTCCTTCACACTTGTTCTGAGGTGGTTGAACATAAGATGAGCCAAGTTGATTTTTACCTTCTGATCAATAAAGTAGATCAGAAACTGCTGATCCACATTTATGTAATCAGGTGAACTAGTTGGCTTCCTATGGTTGAAGCACCCCAGAATTATCTTAGCCCAAACTCTGTGATGATCCTTCAGATCTTTGATCTTGCTGCTGGGCACCCCATGGGTGAAAATCCTTGCAGCTATCACGCCCACGTCAGCACATCTCTCAGCCATATCAACACAGCGGACGCCACCGCCACTGTAACCGATTAACCTTGCTATGTGATCCTCAGTGATCACAATCTTCTTCCCCATAACGAAGGAGGTGACTAGATGCGTTGAAGCCTTCGCATGAATCCAGAATTCCTTGACTAACATAGGGAATGTTGGTCCAACCAACCTGTCAAAATACCTTTCCCATTTCTGTGCCCTAACTTCTTCTGTTAGGTCAAAACCGTTCTCCTTCAAGCTTCCAAAATCAACGATCAATTCAGATAACACTTCAAGATTCTTCACAGGAGTGAGGAGTGTTCTGAATGGCACTTGATATTGTTCAGATGATGCTTTCTTCTGAGGACCTGCAGAAGCATTGCTGGAGGTTGCCATGTTCACACTAAAAGATTTTGAGAAGAAACTGGGAAAAAGGGTTTTGCAAGAGATGAACACAGAAAAATGCAGAGAAAGCTTGAGAATTTAGTGAGAAACTGTAAAGAATTAGAATGAGAGGTTAATGTGTTTAAATAGAGTTTCAGAATATTTTGAAAAAATAAACGTTTTTAAGAAAGAGAAAAATCATGATTGCATTTTAAAAGCATGATTACTTTTTATTAAATGCTTGCTGATTTTGGGGGATTTGAGAAAGATACTTAAAAACGGTTACCAGACATGTGTCTCAATGCACCCAATCAGCGCTTTGCCTTCTCAGAAGCGTGCACGCGTTCTACTTCAGAGATTTTCTGATGATTGGATGACACTTGTTTGATGTAGTGATTAGCACGTCTGTCTTTGAGCTTAGACTCTCAGATCTTTAGACTTGCATCTGATACAATCTGCATGTTCTATCTTTCTGAAAGAAGATTGATCAGAAGTTCACAGTAAAACAATTACATTCTGAAGGTAAATATATGGAATTAAAACATTTTCACTCTGGACAGACTTTCATGCTGAGATGTTTCAGAATGAAATTAAACCTATCTTCTGAAAAGGGTTTAGTAAAGATATCAGCCCATTGATGGTCTGTATCTATAAATTTTAAGTTCAAAATTCCTTTATGAATATAGTCCCTAATGAAGTGATGTTTTATTTCTATATGCTTAGCTCTAGAATGTAAAATGGGATTCTTACTTAAGCAAATAGCAGAAGTATTATCACAGAGTATAGGAATGTTACTCTCAAAAATCTGGAAGTCTTCAAGCTGACTTTTCATCTAGAGCATTTGTGTGCTACATCCTGCTGTTGCTATGTACTCAGCTTCTGCTGTTGATAGCGCAATTGTTGATTGCCTTTTGCTGGAGCAAGAGATCAGATTTTCTCCCAGAAACTGGCAGCTTCCAGAAGTACTTTTACGCTCCACTCTGTCTCCAGCAAAATCAGCATCGCAGTAGCCTACTAAGCTGTAATCACTAGATTTTCTATAAAACAAACCCAGATTAGTAGTACCTTTCAGATACTTGAAAATTCGCTTAACAACTGTTAAGTGAGATTCTCTAGGATCTGATTGGAATCTAGCACAGATACAAACACTGAATAATATGTCAGGTCTTGAAGCAGTTAGATAGAGGAGAGAACCAATCATACCTCTGTAGACTTTCTGTTCTACATTTTTGCTTACCTCTTCTCTTTCCAGAATGCACGTGGGATGCATTGGAATCTTTGATGGCTTACATTTTGAGAGGTCAAATTTCTTCAGAAGATCTCTGATGTATTTGCTCTGATGAATGTAAGTTCCCTCTGGAGTTTGATTGATCTGAATTCCTAGAAAGAATTTCAGTTCCCCCATGAGGCTCATCTCAAATTCTGCCTGCATACACTTAGCAAATTTTCTTCCAAGAGAAGGATTAGTAGAACCAAAAATAATATCATCAACATAAATTTGACAAACTAAGATGTCATTCTTAACTGATTTACAGAATAGAGTAGTGTCCACTTTCCCTCTGGTGAATTCATTTTCTAATAGAAAGTTACTTAGCCTTTCATACCAAGCTCTGGGAGCTTGTTTCAGACCATATAGTGACTTCTTTAGTTTGAAAACATGTTCTGGATGTTTTGTATTTTCAAAACCAAGGGGTTGGTGTACATAGACTTCTTCTTCTATATAACCATTTAAGAATGCACTTTTGACATCCATCTGATACAGAGTGATGCCTCTATTAACAGCAAATGAAATTAAAAGTCTGATAGATTCTAACCTGGCGACTGGGGCAAAGGTTTCTGTGTAGTCTATCCCCTCTTGCTGACTATAACCTTGTGCAACCAGTCGTGCCTTGTTTCTGATGACTTCACCTTGTTCATTTAGCTTGTTTCTGAACACCCATCTTGTTCCAATGACGTTGAATCCTTTTGGTCTGGGAACGAGATCCCATACGTCGTTTCTGATGAATTGATTCAGCTCTTCTTGCATTGCCAGAATCCAGTCATTATCCAGAAGTGCTTCATCAATAGAAGAAGGTTCAATCAGAGACACAAGTCCCATGAGAGTTTCTTCAGAGTTTCTGAAGCTTGCTCTTGTTCTGATTGGATCTTCCTTTCTTCCTAAGATAGTCTCTTCTGGGTGATCCAAGCTGCTTCTGGGTAATCTCTTCTGAGGTTGATCAGCAGCTGTTGTAGGATTGCTAGCAGTGCTCCTTTCAGACGTTGAAGGAGTGTCTGTATTGAGAGCTTCTGATGACTTGTCTTCAGAACCTGTAAATTCAATTTCCATACCTGCAAAAACTTCATTCTGCTTTGACTACAGTTCCAGAGCCAATTATCTTTCCCCTCTGATTGCCTCCAAAACCAACGTGGCCTTCTGGCTTAAGTTCCAGGCTTTGGAACATATGCCTTCTTCCCGTCATGTGTCGCGAGCAGCCAGAGTCCAGGTACCATGACTGGTGTTTCTGACTTGCTGCTAAAGATATCTGCAACATGTATTATTTTATCCTTAGGTACCCAGATTTTCTTGGGTCCTGATTTGTTAGTTTTACCAAAACTCTGGTTGAATTTTGGTTTCACAGAGTGCTTACTGCTAGTGTATTTAATATCATGTGTGTGACCATACACAAAATGTGAATTCAGAGGAGTGTGTTTAATGGTTAAGTCCATGACATTATTTGGTGTAGGAACCTTACCTTGGTATCCTATTCCTTTCCTGCCGTTTCTGCTAACTCCATAGATCATTGAAGCCATTTTGCTTCTATCTATGCTTTTAGCGAGGAACTTCTGGAAACTGTGACCATACTCCTTGATGATCTCATCAGCGTTGCTGGGAGTTTCAGAAATTGGTTCCTTCTGAGAGTTTTGTAAAGTGTTTTCTAATTTTGAAATCTTATCTCTCAGCTCAGAATTCTCCAATTTGAGACTCTCAGTCTTATTAGAGTCAGATTCAAGATTCCTTTTCAGGTCTCTGAATTTAACTCTAATTTGCTGATACCGTTCCAGAATCTCATTAAGGCTTTCAGCAAGTTCAGCCTTTGTAAAGTTAACAGCAAAGTTAGGAAATACCTCTTCAGTATCTGATTCTGAGTCTGATTCAGAAGCTTCACTATCTTCTGAGATGTTAGCCATGAGAGCTATGTTTGCCCTCTCATCATCTGATTCTGAGTCAGCTTCAGACGAGTCAGAGTCATCCCATGTAGCCATGAGACTTTTCTTCTTCTCTCTTCCAAACTTCTTTTTGGGTTTTTCCCTCTGAAGCTTTGGGCAGTCACTCTTATAGTGTCCTTGCTCATTGCACTCATAGCAGATGATGTCCTTGGTGTTTGGCTTTTTGCTACTGGAGGAGCCTTCAGATCTTCTGTATCCAGAGGAAGAATCTGTCCTTCTGTATCTGGAAGAAGACTCGTTCTGATCAGATCTTCTGGGATTCCTGAACTTCCTTTGTCTTTGCTTCCACAGTTGATTTACTCTTCTGGAAAGGAGGGAGAGTTCGTCTTCTTCTGATGAGGATCCATCAGATGTTTCTTCAACTGCCTGCAAAACTTTAGACTCAAATTTTTTGTTAGATTTTAATGCTAAAGGCTTACCTTGCTTCTGAGGCTCGTCAGCTTCTAGCTCTATCTCATGACTTCTGAGGGAGCTGATAAGTTCCTCCAGAGTGATTTTGTTGAGATCTTTAGCAACCTTCAGAGCTGTAACCATTGGTCTCCACTGCTTGGGTAAACTTCTGATGATTTTCTTGACATGGTCAACAGTAGAGTATCCTTTGTCCAGAACCTTGAGACCGGCTACCAGAATCTGGAATCTTGAGAACATTGTTTCAATGGATTCAGATTCTTCCATTTTGAACGCCTCATACTTCTGAATGAGCGCCAGAGCTTTAGTTTCTTTGACCTGAACATTGCCCTCATGCGTCATTCTGAGTGAGTCAAAAATATTCTTTGCTGTATCTCTGTTGGAGATCTTTTCATATTCAGTATAGGAGATGGCGCTGAGGAGGATGGTTCTGGCCTTGTGGTGATTCTTGAAGTCACGCTTTTGTTGGTCAGACATTGTTTTTCTATCAATCTTCTGACCGCTTGCATTCACAGGGTGCGTGTATCCGCCTGTCACCATATCCCACAGATCAGCATTATGTGCCAGAAAGAAGCTTTCAATTCTGTCTTTCAAGTAATCAAAGTTTTCTCCATCAAAGACTGGAGGTTTGCCACTGAATCTGTCTCTGTCCTCATTGTTGTCATTGCTGGTGTGAGAATTGTTTCCTGCCATTGTGTTTTTCTGACGCTGGATCTTGTACTGACACGGTTAAGTGTTTTAGCTCAGAACCAGGCGCTCTGATCCCAATTGAAGTAGTGAAAAACACAAGAAGGGGGGGTTGAATTGTAAAACTGAAAATCAATGCAATGAACAAGATATTTTTATCCTGGTTCGTTTGATCTCAAACTACTCCAGTCCACCCGTCAAGGTGATTTCGCCTCTCTCCAACGAGGTCTTAACCCACTATATTCAACTGAATATTACAGACTGCTTTAACAACTGCTAAAGCCTTCTTGATGCAAACCACAACCCGGTTTGTCAAGGAAACACTTTCTTACAAAGAAGATAAATCTAAGTGTGTGAATGTTTTCTACAAAACTGTATCACAACTGTGATGTATACACAACTTAAAGCTTAGAAACTAGATTGCTAAACAATGATTGAATATGAGAATGTGTAGTGTTTAGCAAAACTGAAAGAAGGAAGATTTTGATCAGCTTTTATGCGTGTAAAGATTTGGAGAGCATTAGCCAATTCAATCTTCAAAGTCTTGTTTATATAGCACTGAGATGTTGAACGTTGGAGCAATATTCTTGATTCAATGCTAATAACAAACTTTCCTTATCGAGCAGATCTTGTCTCGAATGAGGCCGTTGGTATTAATTTTCTTTCAATGCACAGTACCGTTGCTTACTTAATGCAAGTTCTGGCTTGGCTCATTCTGACTCTGCTTAGCTGCTGATGAACTGTTGTGTTTCTTTATCAGAGTGTTGAGCGCAGTTGTTCATCAGGCTTCAGCATATACGTGAGTTAATCTTCTGATTCTGACATTCTGATATGGCAACTTCTGATGCTGATGTCAGGAACCAAATTTTTGATGCTGATTAGGTGTGATCTTGCTTATATCAATCAGAGTATCTGCAAATCAGAACGTAATAATTTAGGCAGCAGATAGTTCATACATTAATCATATAAATAATATATCTTTTCACTTTGTTATCATCAAAACTTAAATATAGGGTAGTAGATTCAAACTTTGTTCTAACACAGATACGATTCGGATACGGATTCCATCCTGATACTCATTCAAAGACAGCTTTCAGATACAATTTCAGATACGCACCAGATACGGATGCCATCCTGATACCCATTCAAAGACAGCTTTCAGATACAGTTTAGATACACTCTTGACGCGGATACCATTCTGATACTCATTCTTCCAGCTTACAAATTACAATGCCAACAATCACTTTTGGATGGCATCTTTAAGCCCATCCCCAATAACTTTCTATTACCTCTCCAAATGGCATATTTTAAGCCCATTCCCTACACAATCAACCACCACATCATCAAGTGCAAATTTCTGGGCATTATAGTGTCCAATCATCTTCCACCTTCGAGTCACGAATGGCAAAACTCGCCAATCTAACTCTTCAGGTTTAAGAAGATTGAACAGGGGCAGCTGTTGTACCCCAAAATTTGCCCTCTCATTTTCAAGTATTTTCTCACAAGATATTCTCAAACGTCAAGTTTGCAGCACTGATTCATCAATTTAGGCTTGAAATTGGCACAAGGGCAAAATGGTCAATTGCATACTGGAAAGTCAAACTTTGACTTTTTGGTCAACATTACAACCCAAAGATCAAATTTCATCAAGACATTCAAAAAATATCAAGCTTGATCATTAAGAAGTCAAGAGAATAAAAAATCCAACTTTGCAAGACTTTGAGATTTTTCTAAGTATTTTATATAATTGGTTAAATTCATTTGCTTCATGGCATTTTACTACAACTCCAAATAATTCAAGATGATGCAAGTAATTCAAGTTACTACAAAGTGACATTTTTTCAAAATTACATATTCTAAAAACTATGTCTTGATTAAAACATTGTCACAATATTTTTGCCTTTGACATAATGTGCACAAGACTAAATTTGTGACATGCTACAACTATGCTGTCCAAAATTGAAGAAAATATGATATATCACATGCTACAACTATGTTGTTCAAAATTGAAGAAAATAGGATATATCACATTGCCACAAAACCTGCATTGCTGTCCTATATAATCCAAAATATGTCCACAAAACCAGTCAAAAACTGCTTTATGCAGTCTGCCCAAGCCTGCACCATGACATCCCCAAACTTGCACCAAAATGGCAAAGGAAATTTGTGTGTAGAAAGCATCAAAACAGCATGCAAAAACGATTCAAAATGAATTATTTGTTTTCCCCCCTAAACCACAGTCAAGGGGTCTACAAAAGGAAGGCTTTCTCATAAGACAAAGGGTTGGATTTTTGAAAGAGAGAGAGAGAGAGAAAAAATAGAGAGTTTTTGTTGAGCAGAAAAACAATATTCTGTGCAACCTTGACTCATTTTCAAAACAAAAATTGCTCTTGTTCAAAACAGAAATCCAACCCATTGCTCCACCATACAAACTTTCCTTTAAACCAAACAACTCATCACATACAAAGGTGGTCCAAAACATCACAAAAACAGCTCCTGTGTTGCTACTCACCTTCATCATCAAAAATACCAAAAAATATTACAGTACAGTCCAACTCAGTTCTAGCAGTCCAGAGCAACTTCCTGAAGACTCACAAGGTTATCACATCACTTGGAAAAGCATTCAAATCTAAAACAACCAGTGCAACCCAAAGGTAAGTCCTCTTGACTTGATATCTTGTCATTACATCATTAACAAACTGTTGTTCTTTGAAAACAAGATGTAGTACTTTATTATCCTGTTGAACTAGTCATCTGCACTTTGTTTAGGCTCATTCAATCATTTGTTGTTCATGTTTATCCATCATATGCCATAAGCTAACATGTACATTGAGTAAAATAATGTTTAAGGCAGGAAAATGAAGCATGTATCGACACATATCCTCATGTGTCGACTCATCCTAGTGAAAAAACAGGGTATGAGTCGACACATAACCCCATGCATCGACTCATATTGATTTCAGGTTACAAAACATAAGTGGGAAAAGACCATGAGTTAACACATATGCGTTTCGCGTCGATGCAAGAAGGTGCATGAGTCGACACATCCCATTATGTGTCGACTCATACTGAGCATATTTTGTTTTACAGGAGCAGGGAAAAGCCTATGAGTCGATACATACACATTTCGCATCGATACAAGAAGGTGCATGAGTCGACATATCCTATTATGTGTCGACCCATACTGAATTGATTTTGTTTTTACAGGGGCAAGAAGAAGCTATGTGTCAATGCATAACAACATGGGTCGACACATAGCAGTTCAAAATGCAATTTTCCTTTTATTTTACTCTGTTTTTACATTGTTTTCATTATCATTCGATATGGTTGTAACATTCCAGTCTCCACTTCATCCCCATTGTAAATTTGTACCCCCATCCCCCTAAAGTGATGTAATAGCTTAGGATTTATTTTCCGCATGTTTACTCGCTTTCATATATTGCTAGTAATTAAGATGTATGGCAAGATAAAATCAGCAAATAGACAACTTAAAAATCAAAGACAAATGCATGCAAACTAACACACTTGCACACTTACACCCTCTAGGGTAATCTCACTTGTCGCCTTTCGGAAAATAGTCATGTCCCTCGATCATGGGTGTTTTAGCAAAGACCCTTCAATAAAAGACCGTAGTCCCTCGATGACCCTCGATGTTGCCTTCAGTAAACAATCTAGTCCCTAAAATGACATTGCTAAAATGTCCCATATGTTGCCTTCTATGACTATACGTCCCAATGCCTGTCCCTTCACATCCAATGATGGGGCTTCTTACCAAATCAATGCTAAGATAACAACATCTAAAGGAGGAGGAAAAGCACATTTAAGATCTTTCGAGTAGGTAGATTCGCTCTTAGTTACTCGCTTGCTCACAACAAAAACATTTTTACCCACACTCTCACTTTGAAACATTTTCAAAAGACGAGCACTTTGTACACTATTGTACCCCAAAATTTTCCCTCTCATTTTATCAAGATTCCCCTCACAAGACTATTTCAACCCCAGACATGATTAGGGTTTGCTCAACTCAAGACATCTCCTTGCACTATTGACCTGAAATTAGGGTTTGAGTTTGCACAGGGATTTTTGGACTTTAAATACTCAAAGTGACCTTCATACTTCATTTTGGACTTCTAAGATTGTTCATACCAAGTTTCAAGCTTTGAATCAAATTTTTGCCCATCCAATTGGACAGTTGACCTAAAAATCAGCTGTATTGGGGAAAAAGTCAACCATGGCCAATTTACAGTCAAACCTCATAATTTTTAATCCACATAAACATTATAGACTCATATGAACCATTTGATCAAGTTTGGACCACAACTCCTCAAGAAATTTGATCAGATCATCAAAAGGGCAAAATGGTCATTTTTAGGGTTTTGACTGTAGAAGGGCAATTTCTGATTTTTCACCTAGCCAATGGCAAATTGGGTTCAAGCATGATTTCAAGGACTCAATGGAATCATCTTGACCTAATCACAAGGTTCAAAAGATCTCAAATGCATTGGATTGACATATGAATTTTCCAGTCAACTGATTAAAAATCAACTGTACACTGAAAAGTCAAACATTGACTTTTTGGTCAAAATCAAGTGCCAAGGGTCATTTTTCATCAAGATATTTCAAAACATGAAACTTGTTCACCAAGAAACCTAATTTTGGAAATTAGGGTTTAAAATGGAAAATCTTCATAACTTAGAAATTTTCTAAGTTATGAAAATTTCTTATTTTTTCCCAACTTTTCCTAACTTTTTCACCATGATGCAATTGGATTAAAAGAAAACTTCCAATATGAAAGTTGTAGTCCTCCATAAAATCTACAACTTTGATTCATAAAGTTTTCCCAAAAGATGCTTGGATCTCAAGTTATGATTTTGTGAACAAGGGTCCATGAAACTTTTAACTTAGTGAAATTTTGCCCTAGTTTAGGCAGGATTTTGACCTATCTTCATGGCAACTTTTCACATATTTACAAGTGTAATCTAAAAATGCATTTCAAAAATGGATTGTAGAGAATGTTACAAGATTTCAAAAATGTCCAAGAACTCTCCAAGATCATTTATGGTTAGGGAGAATCGAAGGAATGAAAATGGCCATTTCTTACTTTTGTCCAAAGCATTTTGCACCATGTTACAACTTGCAAATAAGTTTGGATCATGCTTGTAATTGTTTTATAGGTATTAATCCTTTCCAAACTCCTTAATTAAATGCAAATACATTGAAAAAAGGCATTGTTCTGAGTTATGGAGTATTACACAAAGAGTTATTCCAAAAATGGCAAAAAGATAACATTGCTACTTTGATAAAGTTCACTTTATGTAACTTTGTTTATCTTGAGCCATGGACCCAATTTCTTGCTGCAAACAAAGTCCACAAACTTGAGGAAAAGTACACCAACTATGTGCAGCTAAGGAGCAGGCCTGTACATGCTTTGGCTTTGTCAACTCAACCTTTTCTTCAAAAACAAGCCAACTTGCAAAAGTGAACATAACTCTTCCATCTGATAAGAACAAAGTTTTGTATCATTTCAAACAACCTCAGCATATCACACCAAGCCCGAAACACGATTGCCAAGCATTAAAAACACCCTTAAACACAAAAAAACCAAGTTCTTGTCAAAACAGGGCCATACCTGCAGAACCACTTCCAAAACCAAATAGGCTCGTGCGTTTTGTCTTGAATCACTTCAAACACATTCCATACAACATACCTAAACTGTCCAGGCCCTTACTTTGCAACTGTAACCTTGTTTGCACACTTCACCATTTTCATTTTGAAGCTTTGCAGGTTGAGTTCTACAAGGACATTCAGGCAAGTTCAAGGCAAGCTAAGCATTGGGAAGGGTTGAGGGAACATCAAGCAAGCTCAAGAGACCTTCAGGCCTCATTCAAAGTTGCTACATTGCCATATTCGAACTTGACTGAACAAGGTAATTTCTAACTTTCTATCTCCTTATTTAGACATCCTTAGGCTTAGGTTTGTGAAGCAAAAATGTAGTCTCTAATGTCCTTGAGTTGTACATATGCATAGCTTGTATTTATATTAACTGAGCTAGGAGAATTTAGATGTTGAACATGCTGAAAAAGTTAGGTTAGAATTTAGGGCCACTGAAATTCTCTCTGGTCTTTGAGAGTTAGATCAAGTTTTTTATATCATTGAAATCGTGAGTTAACAAGCTACAAGTTTCATGTTGCAAGATTTCATTTTTAAGCACGTATGCAAGAGTTACAGATTTGTACATGGCGCGCACGTTTTTCTGGTTTGAAGGACAGGGACGAAGTGGGAGTGGGCCTGGGCCTGTTTTGTCCTACTTTTGACACCCCCCATTATGTTATTTACACCCCATTGGCCCATTTCTTTTATTTTTCATATTTTCTTGAATATTCCACATTTCTGACTTTTATTTATTTTTTCTTGAACATTTAAAATCACAAAAATTATTTTCTTTATTTTTTTGCATTTTTTCATTTTTTTTATTTTATTTTTTGGCATAAAAATAAGTATTTAGGTTAATATACTTTTATTTTATTAAATAAATTTGTAAATAATACAAAAATATTGTATATTTTTATTTTTATTATTTATACACTTAAATTAATATTTTCATACAATATTTAATTTTTAAACATTTTTGTATATATTATTATTATTATTATTATTTTCTTAAACAAAAAGGATAAATAAATAATTAGAAAACATTATTTTCTTAAAACAAAGATTAGGGTTTCTTCACCCTTTCAAAATTAATTAATATTTTTCTTGTTTTAAACTTAAATGATTTATTTTTCACATACATAAAAAATAAATACAAAAACATTCTTTGCATATTTATATTTATTTGTACATTTAAATAATTGTCCATTTATTTATTGTATAAATTCAATATGGTTGTAATAGTTTTAGGGCTTTATTTTGTGCAAATACCCCCTATTCAAACTTGTATCCCCCTCCCCATATTAATGTTGTAATAGTCCTAGATTTACTTTTACGCAATTTATCGTATTATATGCATGATAGTAAGATTAGGGTTTTGTATGCAAAGATCAAAAATCAAACAAATAGCATGACTAAACACAAGACAAAAATGCATGAAAAATGATAACACCTTGCACACAAGCACCCCTAGGGTTTCATCCACTTTGTTACCTTAAAATGGCCATGGTATGCATGCTAGGTATCTTGGCAAAACAAAAACAAAACAAAAAGATCATAGTCCCTCGATGACGTTATCTTGGTTGCCTAAACAAAAATGATCTAGTCCCTCAAAAAACTTGCTAAGAGACTTGGCAATATTGTTATCATGGTGATACAATGACTCGCGCCCGTCCCGTTTAACATCCAAAGATAAGGTTGTTTACCAAATACAATGGTAAAACAACAATGTCAAAGGGTTAAAATGTACAAGAAAGACTTTTGATTAGGGTAGACAACTCCTAGTTACTTGATCAATTTGCAAACCATCCTTGCTAATTTCAAAAACACACACACAATTTCAAAACAATTCCCAACAAACTTTCAAACATTGAAACATTTTTCAAAAGACAAACATATTTGTATACATTCTTCAAACAAGACTCATTACAAAGATTGCCACAACGATGGCCTCTTTTCAAGATAATTTCAAAACCACACAAAGCACCATTTCAAACAATTGGAAAAGAAAAGCAAGTGATCTAAACAAGTAACTAAGATCCCATGGAAAACCATGGATGAAAAGGGTGCTAGCACCTTCCCTTTTCATAATCTACCCCCCAAACCCAAGAAAACATCTCAAAGGGCTTTCCTGTGCTTTTTGACATTTCCTTTGGATAAAATAAAAAGTCGGTGGCGACTCTTGCTAAACCGAAGCATTTGCAAACACAAACACAAAACCTCAAGTCAGTTCTCCCACCGTATCACATACACGTTCTTATAGAAACGAGAGCAATTACAAAGAAAACCCTTTTCAAAATCACTTTCAAAAACACATCTCACAAACACCTCTTTGAACTATTTTCAAAACAACACTTTGTACGCGTTCTTATAGAAACGAGAGCCATTACAAAATTACATTTTCAAAATACTTTCAAAAGCCACATCACAAGCACACATTCAAACAAAAGCAAGTGATCTAGCAAGTAACTAAGAGCCCACGGAAAACCATGGATGAAAAGGGTGCTAATACCTTCCCTTTTCATAATCTACCCCCTGAACTCAAAAACATCTCTAAAGGTTTTTCCTATGCTTTTTCACCTTTCCTTTTTGGATAAAAGAAAAGTCGATGGCGACTCTTGCTAAACCGAAACATTTGCAAATACAAACGCAAAACCTCAAGTCAGTTCTCCCACCGTATCACACAACCCATTGAGGATAAGATGTGACGGCCATAAAATCTGCACCAAATTGCTTCATTACCTCGGTTTTTATCTTTTCAGACATGTAGGGCCGCATACGGAGAACCTTTTGCTTAATAGAGGGGAAATCTTCCTTCGTTGGTAGACGATGAACCACAATGTCGGTATTCAATCCTGGAATATCTTCATACGACCAAGCAAACACTTCAACATAGTCATATAACATCTGAACCAATCTACTCTTGATACCATCCTTTAGGTTGACGCTGATCTTGATCTCTCTCTTATCTATCTTAGTACCTAAGTTGATAACTTTGACCGGATCATCATGAGGTTTAATAGCTTTCTCTTCTTGCATTAGAAGTCTGGCTAATTCTCCTGGTATTTCACAATCTTGCTCGCCTTCGTCTTTGGCTTGGTTGACTGGATGTTCGAAATCATAACTGGCAATAGTAGAGTCGTTGGCGATGAGATCCGGAGTGGATGAAGATCTGCAAGTGTGTGTATACATGTAAGATACATGGCTATTGAAAAATGTAATAAAGGAAAATAAAGACAATGAACACAAAAATTTGAATGCAAAAGGTCCAATGGTTTATATTAAATGATCATATGATAAATGAACATGAACAAAACCCTTAACAAATGGACCATAGTGCCCCGGGCAACACACATGGCTTAAAAGTCATTGTTTTGGAAATTAAGATTACAGACAAAAGTTCTTGAATTGACAGAAAATAGTAAACAGTAATTACTCCTCAATGAAGGAGATGGGAGTGAAGTGCTTTTCATGCCAGTTGTTGAGCTTTCCTTTAATAGTAGGGCAGATCCAATCTTCAAAAGTATTTCTATCATCATAGTCTTCCACTGTGTTCACTTCATAATTACCGATGTGGAGATGTGGCTTTCCCACACGAGCGCGCCTGACTTCTTTCTGAGATTTGATGGTGAAACCCAACCTAAATTTATCTGCTTTAAATGGAATGTCGGGAAGTTATCCCCAGATAGTACAATTACCATCTTCAACCACGACACGGGCATCCTTAAGCAAAACCATTATTGGTACAACTTCATCAGCTATTGATATGTTAGAGGAAATTTTGGTGGCGGCAACCATAAAAGGAAAATTTTCGAAGGCCTGGCACGGAGTTTCTATGAATTCACCATCCATTTCCACATACTTGAAGGAATTAAGATGGCTCACCATAAATTCTTCTTCGCTGCTAACAGTAACCATATTCCTTTGACTGGATACTTTAATTTTTGATGAATGGTGGATGTTACTGCCCCTGCCCCATGGATCCAAGGGCGTCCAAGCAAACAAGAATAGGCGGGACGTATGTCCATTATATAAAAGGTAGAGTTGAAAATATGTGAGCTAACTTTAATTGGGAGATCCACCTCTCCATGAACCATCCTTTTAGACCCATCCAAAGCCCTTACAACAATATTGCTTGGCTTTAAAACCAGTCCTTCACAATCTAGCCTGTGATACGGTGGCCAGAACCGAGACTGTTTTAGAAATGATGGTTTGCGTTTTGCGTTTGTGTTTGCAAAATATCACGGTAAGCAAGAGTCGCCACCGACTTTTATTTTATCCAACAAACAAAGGAAAAAAGCACAGAAAAATTCCTTTTATCGAGATTTTCTGAGTACGGGGGGGGGGGGGGGGGGGGGGGTAGATTATAGAAAGGGAAGGTATTAGCACCCTTTCTATCCGTGGTTTTCCACGGGCTCTTAGGTACTTGCTCATCATTTTCAAAATTTATTCTTTGTGTGTTTGTGTGATTTGAAAAGTTTTTGTTTTGACTTTGATTTAACCCTTGCTTCTGTCCTCAAGAGTGTTACAAAGTTATTTTTGAAAACTTTGTTTGAAAAGAGTGTAAGTGTGAAAAATTTGTTTGTTTTGAACAAGTACCTACTAGCATCTACCTACTCGAAAAAAGAATCGTTCTATGTTTGTTTCCTTTAGACAACACTATCCCACTATTAGTGAGTAGGTAGCACCATCGTTGGAGTTTTGAGGGTCAATTCGAAAGGGACGTGTGATACGGTGGGAGAACTGGCTTGAGGTTTTGCGTTTGTATTCGCAAATGTTTCAGTTTAGCAAGAGTCGCCACCGACTTTTTATTTTATCCTAAGGAAAGGTCAAAAAGCACAGGAAAGACCTTTGAGATGTTTTCTTGGGTTTGGGGAGTAGATTATGAAAAGGGAAGGTGCAAGCACCCTTTTCATCCATGGTTATCCATGGGCTCTTAGTTACTTGTTTAAATCACTTGCTTTTTCTTTTCAATTGTTTGAAATGGTGCTTTGTGTGTGGTTTTGAAAGATGTTTTGAAAAGAGGCCATCGTTGTGGCAACCTTTGTAATGATTCTTGTTTGAATGTATACAAAGGTGTATTTGTCTTTTGAAAAGATTTCAATGTTTGAAAGTTTGATTTGGGAAATATTTTGAAATTGTGTTGTGAAAGGTGTTTTAAAAATAACAAGGATGTTTTTGCAAGTTTTGATCAAGTAACTAAGAGTTGTCTACCCTATTTTACTCAAAGATCTTTCCTATATCTTTTTAACCCTTTTGGCAGTGTTGTTTTACCATTGCATTTGGTAAACAACCTTGTATTAGGATGGTAAACGGGACAGGCGCGGGTCATCGTATAGACTATGATAGCAATTGTGTTAAGTATCTTTAGCAAAATTTTGAGGGACTTGATCATTTTGTTTCGGCAACCAAAATAGCGCCATCGAGGGACTATGATCTTTTGTTTGTTTTTATTTTGCCAAAGTACTTAACATGCATAACATGGCGCATTTTTAAGGCAACAAGTGGATGAAACCCTAGGGGTGCAAGTGTGCATTGTGTATTGATTTTCATGCATTTTTGTCTTTGTATTAATCAAACTACTTGTTAATTTTGGATCTTTGCATACAAACCCTAATCTCTAGTAATGGCATAATTGAAAGCGTAAATGCGTAAAATAAATCTACCACTATTACAACATGATTATGGGGAGGGGGATACAATTTTGAATGGGGAATATTTGACAAGAAATTAAAACCCTAGTTTTACTATTACATCCAAATTGAATCAAATGACATAAATAATAAATGAATAATATTTAAATAAACAAATTAAATAAATATACAAAATAATATGAATATGAAAAAAATGTTTTTTTGTTTATTTTTATGTATGTAAAAAATATTTAATGTAAAAAGAAAGGAATAATAAAAAGGATCATTATTATATTATTAAGGTTAAAACCCTAATTTTCTTTTAAGAATACAAATATATTAAATGTACTATTTATATACAATAAAATAAAATAGTGTATATACAAAAATAAAATATATTTAGAAGTATTATTTAAGTATAAATAATAATAAAAATAAAAGTATAATATTTTTTTATGTTTTTATTCTAAAGTATCTAATAAAATAAAGGCAAAATACTCATTTTTGTCCTTTAACTATAACCTTGGGTTCACATTGGTCCCTTAACTTTTTTTCGTGTCATTTTGGTCCCTTAACTTTCAAAACGTTTCATTTCAGTCCTTTTTGTCTAGTTAGCGACGAATTTAGCGACGAATTTCAAAGTTTTTTCGTCGCTAATTAGACAAAAAGGCCCGAAATGAAACTTTTTGAAAGTTAATGGATCAAAATGATACGAAAAAAAGTTAAGGGACCAACGTGAACTCAAGGGTATAGTTAAGGGACCAAAATGAGTATTTTGCCTAAAATAAAAGTATATATATATATATATATATATATATATATATATATATATATATATATATATATATATATATATATATATATATATATATATATATATATATATATATATTAATTATATTAAATATGTATAATAAAATAAAATATATACAAAAATAAAAATATATTTAGAACAATATTTTTTTAGTGTGAATAAAATAATAAAATAAAAGTATAACTTATATATTATTTTTAAGTTTTCAATAAAGAAAATATATACTAATTAAATTGTTTTCATGTTATAAAGAAATAAATTAAAATATAAAATAAATGTAAAAAATTATAAAAATATTTTTTGGGTATTTTTATATTTAGAAAATAAGAAAACAAAATCAGAAATGAAAATAAAATGAAAAAATACAAAAGTATGAAGAAATGGGCCAAAAGGGTGCAAAAAGTAAAAGGGGGATGTCAATAGTGAGCCAGGACCAAGCCCAGCCCAACAAGCTTCATCTTCAACCTCTGCTCAAAATTCGCGCGCGCCCTGTACACAAATGCTAGATCCTGCATACGAGCTCTATTGCAAAAACACATAACATCAAAGTTGTAGCATTTTTCAAGACGAATCCAACCATATAAAAAACTTGTCCTAACTCTCAAAGACCAGAGAGAATTTCTCTGGCCCCAAATCCTAACCTAATTTTTTCAGTATGTTCATGGATTAAATTCTCTTAGCATGCTTAACTAAAATGAAAACTGAGCATATGTACAGCTTCATGGCAATGAATACTACATTTCTTATTCACAAACCTAAGTCTAAATGTTCCTAAATAGAGAGATAGGAAGTTGATAAAAACCTGTTTCAATTGACTTCGTGTATGGCAATATGGAGCTTTTCAACATGGCCTGAGATGTTTGGGAGCTTGCTTGAACTTCTCCTGACCTTCTCCAATGTCTAGCTTGCCTTGAATGTACTTGAACAAGCCTACAGAACTCAACATCCACAAGCTGAAATTGAAAATGGAAAACCTTGTAAATGGAGTTATAGTTAGTGTTTAAGGTTTGGGATAGCTTGGATGGATTGAATGGAAGGTGTTTGAACAGGTTTGGGGCAAAATGCACGAGCAAATTGTGCTATGGAAGTCAAGATGCAGATGCTGCCCTATTTTGCCAATGGAAGGTGATTTTGAGCTATGGGATGTTTGAGGGCTCAAAGGGTCGTGTTTCTGGCTCAAAGGGATGTGAGAAAAGATGTTTCAAAAGCTTGCACCAGTTAGTTTTAGCTGATATTCAAGTTTTTGTGTTTTTGATATCTTTCTTATATATGAAGCAAAAGTGGACAAGTGATGTGAAGCAGGCCTGTACAGGCTATCTATCACCTTGCATACTATCCTCTTGGCCCCTCTAATTTGTGGATTTGATTTGCTGCATAAGATATGGACCAATGCTCAAGGGATTAGGTTTTGACATAAAGCACATTTTGGCAAAAATGGTAATGTTGCTTTTTCTATTTAGGGATTAACCTAATGTGCAATGCTCTAATGACCAAAACAATGCCTTAGACCAATGGTTTTGCACTTAATTATTGAGTATGGAATGGTTTTGAGGCCTGTAATCTAGTGCAAAGCAAGCTGATTTGAATTGGTAATTTGTATCAACATGAACATGCCATGGATGAAAAGTGAGTTTTTGCCAACTTCAAGCCTTCGATTCTCCCTAACCACAAATGTGTTTGGAGAGTTCTTGGACATTTTGGAAAGATTGCAACATGCTCTACAATCCATCTTTGAAATGAAATTTTATATTACAAGTGGAACTATGTGAAAAATATCCATGAAGATAGGTCAGAATCCTGCCTAAACTAGGGCAAAATTTCACTAAGTTAAAAGTTTTAGGGACCCTTGTTCCAAAAATCATAACTTGAGATCAAAGCTTCTTTTTGGAAAACTTTGTCAATAAAAGTTGTAGAATTTGTGGAGGACTACAACTTTCATGTTGGAAGTTTTGTTTTAATCCAATTGCATCATGGTTAAAATGTTGGGCAAAGTTAGGAAAAATTAAGAAAATTTCATAACTTAGAAAAATTCTAAGTTATGAAAATTTTCAACTTTAAACCCTAATTTGAAAAATGGGTTTCTTGATGAAAAAGTTTCATGTTTTGACACATCTTGATGAAAAATGACCCTTGGCACTTGATTTTGACCAAAAAGTCAAAGTTTGACTTTTCAGTGTACAGTCAAATTTTGATCAGATGATTGAGAAATTCATTTGTCAATCCAATGCAATTGAGATCTTTTGAACCTTGTGAATAGGTCAAGATGATGCCATTGAGTCCTTGAATCCATTCTTGAAACCAATTTGCCATTGGCTAGGTCAAAAATCAAAAATTGCCCTTGTGCAGTCAAAACCCTAAAAATGACCATTTTGCCCTTTTGGTGATCTGATCAAATTTCTTGTGGAGTTGTGGTCCAAACTTGATCAAATGGTTCATATGAGTTCATAATGTTGACGTGGGTCAAAATTTATGAGGTTTGACTGTAAATTGGCCATAGTTGACTTTTTCCCCAATACAACTGATTTTTAGGTCAACTGTCCAATTGACTGAGCAAAAATTTGATTCAAGGCTTGAAACTTGGTAGAGGTAATCTTGTAAGTCCAACATGAAGTATGAAAGTCACTTTGATCATTGAAAGTCCAAAATTCCTTGTGCAAACTCAAACCCTAATTTAGGTCAACAGTGCAAGGAGATGTCTTGAGCAGAGCAAACCCTAGCTTGATCTTGAGTTCAAAGAGCCTTGTGATGAGAAATGTTGATAAAATGAGAGGGAAAATTTTGGGGTACAATAGTTTCCCCTGTTCAAACTTCTTGAACCTGAAGAGTTAGATTGGCGAGTTTGGCCTTTCGTGACTCGAAGGTAAAAGAGGATTGGACACTAGAGTGCCCGTAAATTTGCACTCGTCAAAATATAACTGAGGGAATGGGCTTAAAGATGCCATTTGGAGATGGTAAAATCTTGCTGGAGATGGGATTAAAAGATGCCATCCAAGACTTGTTTGTTGAAAATCAGGAGAATGATTATCAAAATGGTATCCGTATCAGGAACGTAACTGAGTTGTATCCGGAGATTGGATTCGTATGAGCGAAGGAATGGCATCCGTGTCTGGAGCGTATCCGAGCTGTAACTGTATTTGATTTTTGAATGAACATCAGAACAACTGCCGTGCCTGGAGTGTATCTGTATTGTATCTGAAGTTGAGATCTGTATGAGTAGCAGAATGACTTCCGTGTCTGGAGTTTATCCGTACTGTAACTGGGATCTAGACAAGTGATAGAATAACTTCCGTGTCTGGAGTGTATCTGAGCTTGAAGTTGATAGTTGAATCCGAATGAGAAATAAAATGTCTTCCGTGTTTGGAGCGTATCTAGTCTGTATCGGATTGCTGGAGTCTGAATGAGTAGTAGAATGACCGCCGTGTCTGGGGTATATCCATATTGTATCTGAAATCTTTGAACATTTGTTAAAGGTAGCTTTTGATCTTATCCCGAAAAGGGTAAAATGTTAGCTAAAACACAAAGTTATGTTGCATGACATGTATGATGCAATAAAAATGTGTTCTATCAATGTTTATGATATATGGATGCAATGGATGCACATGTAAGCCGATTAGCTATCTTGCTGGGGACCCTGGGACCACTACTGGGGATTGAAAATCCTTGGTGACTTGTGGGGATTAACAAGAACTTTGACAACTTCTGCGGGGAATTGAGAATCCTTCATGACTTTCTTGGGGAATAAGGAAAACTTCGACGATCTCTACTAGGGAATTAAAACCTGGGAGGCTTCAACTTGGAGAAGTGAGAACAAGAATCTTCGTTCTACTGGGAAATAACTCTGTGGGGAGAATGTTTACCCTGTTGGAGGTTTTTCAAAATCTTGGGTTGTATTCCAATCTATTGAGGAAGCAAGAATGAGAATCTTCATTCAAGCATTTGGGTCAGGAGGTTGGGAGTATGCCAATCTTCTGGAGTTTTAAGAATGAGAATCTTCATTCTGTTAAGGGTATCAGGAGGTTGGGAGTATGCCAATCTTCTGGAGTTTTAAGAATGAGAATCTTCATTCTGTTAATGGTATCAGGAGGTTGGGAGTATGCCAATCTTCTGAGGTTTTAAGGATGAGAATCTTCATTCTGTTAAGGGTAATAGGAGGTTGGGAGTATGCCAATCTTCTGAGGTTTTAAGGATGAGAATCTTCATTCTGTTAAGGGTATCAGGAGGTTGGGAGTATGCCAATCTTCTGAGGTTTTAAGGATGAGAATCTTCATTCTGTTAAAGGTATCAGGAGGTTGGGAGTATGCCAATCTTCTGGGGTTTTATCCTTGGTGTGGGATAGAACAAAAGTTAACTGTTATCTGGTTTATTTCCAGGTTTTAAGATAACTTGCTTGAGGATTTGGAGAAACCGAATGATCTCCACTGTGGTTTAGAGGTTGAAGTTTTTTTGACTCTGTTGGGGAAGAAAGTTTCATCTTCACTGGGGATTTGTAGTTCAAAGTCTTCTGGCTCCGCTGGGGATTGGGAGTTTAGAAACTTAGCTCTGAGGGCGATTTTGAAACTTAACTCCGCTGGGGATATGTATTTCAAAGCTTCAACTCTGTTGAGGACTTGGATGATGTACTTTAGGGGATTTCCTATGGAATAGCCTAAATACATTTTCCTATACTTTCAACCTATCAGTAATTATCCTTTCTCATTTCTTTTTATTTGTAAGCAGTGATTATATTCAAATGCATATGCCCATTTAATAAATCATTGGACGTTTTCAAATAAAAACACATGTGTAAAAAGAAAGAAAAGGCAAACAAAATTCTGCACTTTGAAGTATCTTTGTATTAACTTTGTGTAAGTATTTTGTACAAAGGAGACATACATCCTAGTAAGAGAATGTTGTCATAAAAAATGAGAAAATTTATACAAAGAAAGATGGCTATGTGTAACAATTCCATGGGGTTCCCATTCTGCTATAGCCTTCACAACTCTGAGTATCTCGTCCATTCGTTGCTTCTTTCGCAGATGATTGGATTGATCAGAAGCCTGGAGCTTGTCCGTGAAGAGATTGTCCTTAAAGTGATCCGACAAGACATAGTCATACGCTTTAATTCCCTAACTTTTTCCTGGACCGCCCTTTCGGGTTTTCGATCCACCGGGAAACCCTTTTTTGCCCAAGTCGCCCTTTCGGGTTTTCAACTTGCCGGGTGTACAGTTTTTTTATTTATCCCTAATTTTTGCCTGAATCGCCCTTTCGGGTTTTCGATTCACCGGGATGCCCATTTTTGCCCAAGTCGCCCTTTCGGGTTTTCAACTTGTCGGGTCGTTTATGCGTAGTATCTTTTGACTATGTCTGCGTTCGCAGGGTGCGGCAGGTCGTCGCCGTCCATGGTGGTCAAGATCATTGCCCCACCAGAAAAGATGTTTTTGATCACAAATGGTCCTTCGTAAGTAGGAGTCCATTTGCCCCTGGGATCACTCTGCGGAAAGATGATCCGCTTGATTACAAGATCTCCGACTTGATACACCTGACGTCTGACTTTCTTGTTGAAATCCCTGATCATCCGTTTTTGATACGTCTGACCATGACAAACAGCAGTAAGTCACTTCTCGTCGATCAAGTTAAGTTGATCAAGCCGGGTCTGAATCCAATCATCTTCACTTAAACCAACATCCTTCATAATTCTCAAGGATAGAATCTGAACCTCCATAGGTAAAACAGCTTCCATGCCATATACCAAAGAAAAGGGAGTTGCCCCGGTTGAAGTACGCGCCGTGGTACGATATCCGTGCACAGCAAACAGTAACATCTCATGCCAGTCCTTGTAGGTGACTGTCATCTTTTGAATGATCTTCTTGATATTTTTGTTCGCAGCTTCAACAACACCGTTCATCTTTGGCCGATAGGGAGATGAATTATGATGTTGAATTTTGAACTGCTCGCATAGAACGGTGATCACAGTGTTATTCAGGTTTGTACCGTTGTCCATGATGATCCTGTCGGGGATACCATATCAGCATATGAGGTTCTGCTTGATGAAGCGGGCAACCACATTCTTTGTAACGAAGGCGAAGGAAGCTGCTTCGACCCACTTGGTAAAGTAATCAATAACCACCAGGATGAAGCGATGTCCATTGGATGCCGTAGGCTTGATCTCTCCAATCATGTTGATTCCCCACATTGCGAATGGCCAAGGAGCTGTTAGGACATTGAGAGGAACTGGAGGAATATGTACCTTGTCAGCATAGACTTGGCATTTGTGACAAGTACGAGCGTATTGATGACAGTCAGCTTCCATGGTAGACCAGTAGTAGCCTGCCCTTAGAATCTTCTTAGCCATCGTATGTCCGCTCAAGTGGGTGCCAAATGTGCCACTATATAGTTCAGTCATGATCAACTCAGCTTCAACCTTGTCCACACAACGAAGAAGAACACAATCATGGCTACGCTTATATAGGATACTGTTGTACCCCAAAATTTGCCCTCCCATATTCTTCAAGAATGGCCAAGTCAAACCTTCAAAATTCCACAAGGGTTGCACAGTTCAAAGGCCTCCTAACAGTCAAAAACTAGGGTTTTGGTTCTGACAAAGAAAATGAAGTTTCCAAGGGTCCAATCAAGTCCCACATGCCTATAAACATGGTCAAACATCCTCATACCAAGTTTCAAGACTTACAGCACAAAACTGCACAGTCAAAAACCCTAATTGCACTACAGTCAACTGTAGGGGCAAAATGGTCATTTGACAGTCAAAAGTCCAAATTTTTGGTCAACATCTCATTTTGAAGCCACAAACATCATATGATCGATGCTTGATCATGATTCTTAAAGCTTGGCTCAAGAAGTCTCAAGATGCAAAAGTTTCCATATTTGGACAGTTGAAAAAGTCAACTGTAAATTGACCAGGGCATAACTTTCACATGGATTATCATAAAAATTCCATCCAAAGCTCATTTTAAAGAGAAAGACATTTCCTACAACTCCACTTCACACTTCAAGTCCAAGAAATGCTCTCACAAAAAGTTATCAATTTCAACATTATAGGTCATTTTCAAAAGTCAACAAAAAGGGACTTTAAGTCAAAGGCCATAACTTGAGACTGGTAAATCAAAATGACATGGGACCAAAGGCATTGGTTAGAGGACTCAAAGACCTTTCCAAAATGTCAAAGAAAATGAGCAAATCTTAAAAATTGAGCAAGTTATGCCTTGTGGAAATTGGGAAATTTTTGGATATTTTGAAAAGTCAACATTGATTCAAATGACCTAAAAATGCTAATGGGCCTCTCTTTCTTCCAAAATCCATCATCCAAGACATGTGCACGACCATTTTGCCCAAAGGGAAGTTTTTTTATCATTTTTATTTTATTTATTTGAATTTTTAAATACTAGAAATTCATTTAATTAATTAAAATATATGAAAAATACTAAACCTAGGTTTTTAAATCTTTTTATGCATGATATACACTCAATATTTCGTGCATGGTTAGATTTAGAAAGAATCAATATGATTTGTCATGATTTGGTAGCAAATATGCATGAAAAGATTTGAAAAATTATGGCATAAAAATCAAATATTGATTCCTTCAATTCATGGATTTTTTGATCAATTTCTCAACCCTAATCATTCATACATATATATGCAAGCTAACCTTACTCCTCATGACCTCCAAGCTGCGCCATACACAAAGAATCAAACTTGAGTTTTTTGCAAAAAAGTTGAAAACTGAAAACTAGGTTTTAGGGCTTTTCAAGATCAAATAACCACTCCCTTAGCTTGCCAAGGTGACCAGGAGACTATTCCAATCAAGAACATCAACTCTAACGCCTTGGATCGGTATACAGAAATCAAAATTTTTTCATATAAATGCATATTCGTGTTTTGATTTGCAGGCATTCTCATGGCATTTTGTTTATGGATTCACACTAATTAATTGATTCTGAAGCTAACCACATTGTTTGATTGAGTTTTTATATACCATACACGAATCTGCCATTGTTGTCTTTTAGGGTTTTCAAAGCTTTAAATTGGGGTTTCCTAGTTAAAGAAAAATTAGAACCTCACAGTACCATGACTGAATTCAGCGTGCTTGGACGATCTGAATAGACCCCTCGCGCCTAATTTATGTGACTCCAGGAGCTAATCGTTATTTTCAAAAATGGTGTATTTGGGGACGGTTCAAAACCGTTGCTAATTCTTGTTTATGTTTTAGGAAAATACAAACCATGAAGAAGATGATGAAGTGTAAGGCAGCGATTGGTCCATTTAAATTTTCGCGCTAAAAGCCCCACTAACCATTGTTTTGGCATATATTATTTGTTTGTTATTATCTAAACAAGACGCGCGTTTGGAGCAGTTGGTAAGGCATAATACTGGAAATCCCTGGGACCTGGGTTCGAATCCCAGGTCCCCCACCCCTTTCATATTATTTTTCTATTAACGCTTATATGCAGATTCAATACTAGGGTTCACCATGTTCCCCATATCTGGACTATCCACGTGCTGGCTGAGATCAATCTAAAGGGCATAACTTGAAGAACACCATGGGCTGCAGTTAACACCTCCACACGCTGGCAAGGAAAGTCAAAAAGGGCCTTAAAACCTTGGGCCAGCAATGCTAACAAAACCTCCAAATGGGGACAGACCCCCCATGGTTTGAATTTTCATTCTTTTCTTTATTTTATTTATTTCCATTATTGTTTGTTTTAATTAATTCCTTTAATTTAATATTTTCATAAAAAACATAAAAACAATATAAAATCATAAAAAGACAAAAAAAATAAGTATTTTTATTTAAATGTTATTTTTTGTAAATAAATATTATTCATTAATTTTAGCTATTAAATTAGGTTTAATTCAAGCATTTTCTTAATTAACTTAAAATTTGTAGAATTAGGGTTTGTATTTATTTTTTATCCTTTTTCTTTTCTTCTCACTAATAATTAAATATTATTTATTTTTATAAATCAAATCGCATGTAAATAATTAAATTAATTTTAGGTTAAAATTTAATACTTTCTTAATAAACTAAAAAACAATTAGAATTAGGGTTGATATTTTAATTTCAATTAATCTTTCTCATTAAAACCATAAATGCAAAAAATCTCAAAAAAATAATTTCTTTTTCTTTTTAATTTCATTAATTTAATAATCGTTTAATTTAATTTCATTAAAAAAAAGGGTCCAACGCCCTCGTTTCCAATTTTAATTCATATTCGCGCATTTTATTTATTTCTTGTAAATATTAATGTAATTCTCCCAAAGCCGTGTAAACCTAATTTCTCGCACTTTATTTCTTTATTTACTTTCTGTCAAATCGGGTCCTGTATTTTAATTTGGCGATGTGGACCCGCACCTTTGTAATAGTTTAGAACTTTACCTTTTCGCGCTTTTTTTTAACTGTTAATAAATGCATGCAAGAATGAATGACGAAAATAAAAACAAACGCATAGATCACTTTGACATGACAAGACAAAAATAAATGAATCTGACACACAAATCACACACCACCCCTAGGGTACGCCTCACTGTTGCCTTGCCTCGAAAGGTGATCGTCGAGTAGAGGATATCTTAGTAAGTCCTCATGATCCGGGAACCTGGCATGAGGGTAGCTTCTAAGGTGTCTTCCCATTGCTCCGGTGATCACCATGTCCCGAACCTTCGAATTGACCCGAACACCTCCAACGGTGGTGCTACCTACCTCTCAATGGTGGGATGGCACTACTTTAAGGACATTTACACAGACGAATTCCTTAGGGTAGGTAGACGACTCTAGATACTTGCTCTAAATCTCAAAACAAATTCAAAAAATACTTTTCACACCGACACCTTTTCAAAAAGCTTTCGAAAGCAATTTTTCAAACACTCTTGAGGATCGATACAAGAGTCGAACTGGAATTTTCAAAGAAATTTTTTAAAACCCACAGTTGAAAAGCAAACAAACCATTTTTGAAAACAAAATGAGCAAGTATCTAAGAGCCCATGGATAACCATGGATAGAAAGGGTGCTAACACCTTCCCTTTCTATAACCTACCTCCCGAACCGAGAGCAATCTCTTTAAGGAATTTTTCTGTGCTTTTGTCCTTTCCATTTGGAGAAAATAAAAGACAGTGGCGACTCTTGCTTCCGCGACATTTCGCGAACCAGCGTTAAACAGTCAGTTCCAGATCCAACGATCACAGAACTGGCGACTCTGCTGGGGATATTGTTAAAGTGAGGTGTACCTTAGGGTTAGTTCATAACTGTGTTTTCAATCGTATTGACTTGTCTGCTTTAAATTTGTGGGTTGCATGGGAGTTACATAGATCCTAACCCGGATCTGGGGATACCCTGTTTAGGTAGCATAAGCTGTGAGGGACCTGTCCGGCGTAGACCGACACAGGTGAAGCAGTGGCTACGTTGGTGTGGCACCTTGGTCTGTACCGATATCCCTTGTGTTGCAACGAGGAGAATATGGGTCTTCTAAGGAGTCATTAAGCACCAACAACCTTAGAACCTTAAATGACACAACTTGGCCATTAGAACAGTAGCAGTATGCTACGCCCATTGAGGCTAAACTCTCGTGATGGTTCTGGCCGCAAGAAAAGATTGCGATGCTGGAGTTATGACCGATTGAGGGTAGTCAATGATATTGGGATCCTCTAAGAACTTGGTTACTTTGATAGGACAGGTATGAACCAACAAACTGAAAGAGGGTAATACCCAGACCCCATGTTGGCCTAAACTCTAAGGGCTCTCTTGTGTGACTTGTGTGCATTCGTATTTGACTACTTGCATGCTTGCTAACTGACACTTGAGTTTTCTTGCAGGTTTTGTTTATAGTCCTTAATTAGGACTTATAACAGGGTGTATTGAGTTCTTGCAGGTTTTGTTTATAGTCCTTAATAGGGACTCATAACAGGGTTTACTTACATTACCCCATGCATACCATAACATCATACCATTGCATACATCCTAATCCATTTCAAGGATCTCAAGGGCTTTTGACACAGGTCATGATGAATCAACTATCCCAACAAGGGGCAAAGAGGATTTATTTTCCTCTAGCCAAGGTTGTCAGGGGCTATGACCCCCTTTATATGGTGAGCCTTGACTCCTGAAGAAGGTTCCCCTAATCAAGGTTGTTTGGAAACCAAAACCAGACATGATGACTAAAGTCAGGGGCTATGACCCACTTGATATGGTGAGCCTTTGACCCTTGAAGAAGGACTCTTAACAAATATGAAGTTCTTTCAATCAAGCTACTGGGTCCCAAATGCTAACAAATTTTCTTGTTTATCCCGCGAGATCCTTGAAAACATTACATGCATACATACATATCATTGCATTACAGGTATCCCTTTTACAGGTTGCTCACCCTCTTCGCTGTTTATTTCAGCATCATGAATCCTGACTCATCATCAACCGAGATGTCTATCAAGGCCCTCCAGGCCCAGAATTCCCAGTTCCAGGAGTTGATTGTGAGCCTAGCCCAAGGTCAAAAGGAATTGAAGACTTTGATTCAACAGAAGAAGAAGAAGAGGACTGTTTTCTTCAACCCTAGACGCAGATCTGGGAACACACTACAGAATGAAGCTGAGAGAACCACTCCATCTGTGAGGGAAGACAGTCACCATGAGAGAGAGGTGCCTAGTCCAGTGGTCTCCGACAATGAGACAGATTTCAACGACGAACAATACCCTCCTGTTGAAGACAAGTACAAGCAGTTGGAAGACCGTCTGAATGCAATGGAAATTCAACAAGTACCTGGTTTGGATTTCAGAGATTTGGGTCTCACTTCTGGTGTGGTGATCCCACACAAATTCAAAGCACCCTCTTTTGCTAAGTACGATGGGGCATCCTGTCCCAGGCTGCATCTCAGGTCTTATGTGCGGAAGATTCAACCGTATACTATGGACAAGAACTTGTGGATCCACTTCTTCCAGGAAAGTCTTTCAGGGACTCATCTCGAATGGTTCTATCAGCTGGATGGGACCAAGGTTCGTAATTGGGAGGAGTTGGCTACTGCTTTTTACAAGCAGTATCAGTACAATGCCGACCTCGCTCCTACGCGTACCCAACTCCAGGGTATGTCGCTAGGATCGGGAGAAGGTTTTAAAGAGTATGCGCAGAAATGGAGAGACCTGGCCGGTAGGGTACAACCACCGCTGACTGACCGTGAACTTGTGGACATGTTCTTGGGGACCCTGTCTGGTCCATTCTACAACCACCTGATTGGGAATTCGTCTGCTGGATTCACAGATCTTATCTTGACTGGAGAGCGAATAGAAGCTGGCATCAGGTCTGGGAAGATTCAAGAGGCTGCACCTTCTGATAAAAAGCCTCATCATGGAAAGAAAGAGTCCAATGCTGTGCACGGTAAAAAGAGCCGTCATGAGGTAGGGGCAACCCAGATCTCCAATCCTAGACCTGCTCAACAAGGCCAGGGGCAGCAGCGCAAGGAGGTCGCACCCAAACGACAGTTCACCAAGATCAACTTGTCGCTGGATCAAGCACTACAACAAATGTTGAAGGCAGGGCTGATCACCTTAAGGGCTCCTCTTCGGAATCCGAACACTTCTGCTCCTAACTATCATCCCAACGATAGGTGCGCATATCATTCTGGTAGCCCGGGGCATACTACGGACAACTGCTGGCCTCTCAAGAACAAGATTCAAGACATGATCGACGCTGGAGAGATTCAATTTGAAGTACCTGAGACTCCGAACATAATCACTGCTCCGTTGCCCAATCATTGAAGACCTTTTGTTTATTTGAATTTCCGAGTTGTATTTTTCTTTGCTCATACAAACAATTAATTTCATAGCAAACTCCTTTATTTTATCAATGCATCGCATATGTCTGTTTTGGGAATTAATACAATTGTTTTCATTATATTCAAAATTCTTTTCATTTTTCTGTGATGATCAACTCTCGGTTAATAACTCTAAGCCTCTTGAGGGAGGATGACGAAAATGATACCACGATCTTTACGTTATGCTTTTGAACAAACCCCGCTGATGAGGTACAGGCATTGTTTCAATTCCTAAACACTGGAGTTATAAGGATGATAATCCCTCGTCAACCCCTTCGAGCCAAAGAAGTAGGAGTTTTGTCTTTTCACAAATAAATTAAACCCTTAATCATAACCCGGGGCAGGGTAGTTCTCTCAGTTGATCCGAGTGCGCAACAAATGGCACCAAAGAGATCCTTACGAAAGAAGAAAGACAGTGATGGTTCCAAACAATCGTAAAGACAGGCAGTCATTATCAAAAATTCATAAATGAAAAGCCCAAAAAGTTAAAACCTATAAAGGGGACTTACAAAACTGGGGCATCCCACTGACTGTAATTCCAAAAAAGGAAACAACTCAGGTAAAAACAGGGATAACAAAATAAAAAAGAAAGAGGTCTTATAAACCCTCAACAAAAAGGAAATGACTGCCTATTCCAAATAAATCATCAATATCCGAATCATCACCGGAAAATCAGAGCAAAGACTCAAACAAGGTCTAACGTATGATCAACTGAGTTTAGGTTTGGAGAACATCACGAAGAGTGGGTGGGTACAAATAATTTGAGCCTTTATCCTTTGTTTCTTAAACCGTGAACCAGGCTACGTTATAACCCTTAAAAGTCCTAGCTGAAGCATGGGTTAGTTCGAAAGCATACTGTTACGAAAGGTATCCTGACTCCTGAAGGCTCGCTGTAAAATCTTGAGTTGACATCACATTGTTTTACGACAAAATGCGTTTTTTTTTCAAGACAGACATGAGCTTTGCATTTTTAACATAACTTTGTTTGCATATGACTTTTTGTTTGAACAGCAGGGAAATTCGCACGTGGAATACCTAGTGAACAAAAGCACTTCCAACCAAGGGGCACGGCATGAGCATTGTCCATTATCTGGGGCATGACAAAACACTGCTAACATGGGCAACTCCCTACACCCTGAGAGCGTGGACATAGTCGAAGAAAAAATACTACGCGTAATCAAAGACCCGATAGGTTGACATACCTAGGAAAAAATAAGGGCTTCCCGACGAACCAAAAGGGTTCGGGCAAAATGAAGGGATGAAATGAAAAAACTTGTACACCCGGCAAGTCGAAAACCTGAAAAGGTGGCTTGGGCAAAAATGGGTATCGAGGTGGACTGAAAACCCGAAAGGGCGGTCCAGGCAAAAGTTAGGGATCAGAGCGTACGACTATGTCCTGTCATCTCGTCACTTGCCTACCATAAGAGGATTGGTCAAATCGGCAGTCATTAAGCACCTCCACAGGTATCTTCCTCTCCCACATCAGAAACAGGGGCAATAAAGGGTTGTCTAAACAATCTGATTGTTCGGTCCTCCAAGGTATCAAGGTAGGTTCCGTTGAAGAGCATAACCAATACAGTTCAATGCTTCCCCAGGAGAGTCTAATCCAGTTTCCCCAAGAAAGTCGGAATCCATCTCTCCAAACAGTAAGCTTATCCCCAGTAGATTTTGGAACCTTGTCCTCGCAGAGCACGAACGCGTCCCTCGGCTTTATTCAAAGAGTTATTTCCCTACCAGGATATAACTGGGTTATCCTCAGCCAAAAGCCACGGAGAGATCGTCCTCGGCGAAGTCTTCTTATCCCCAGCGAAGTTTATCAACAATTCCAACACGACAATGGTATCCCCAATGAAGTCATTATCAACAACTCAGCGAAGTATCTCTCTCCCCACAGAGTATTGCTCCCCAGCAAGATCGTTAGAGTACTTTTCTCCCCGCAGAGTAATCTCCAAACATATTCCCCAACGAAGTCATCTTCTCCTACTGGTATTCTTGCAACTATCATCCCCAGCGGAAGCAAAATCTATTCTTCAACACCAGCCCAGGAGTTAACTTCCTGGCACCCGTCAAGGATTTATTTTCTTAGACAAAAATACATTCATAAACATTACATCTTCATATATTATAGCATGCATATGCATCATACTACACGAATCTCATCAATTTTGAGGACATCCTGAAATCATGCAGTTCATGCATCATGATCTTGCATGCAACTGATGCTTTACCTTTTCAGGAAAGGTCAATACAAAGATGATTATTATCAACCATCGCGACTCCTTCTAGATATAGTTCAGATGTGAACAAGATATGGCGACGTTCTGATACTGCTTCCAGATTTCCTTCTAGATATAGTTCAGATGTGAACCAGATATGGCGACGTTCTGATACTTCTTCCAGATTTCCTTCTAGATATAGTTCAGATGTGAACCAGATATGGCGACGTTCTGATACTTCTTCCAGATTTCCTTCTAGATATAGTTCAGATGTGAACCAGATATGGCGACGTTCTGATACTTCTTCCAGATTTCCTTCTAGATATAGTTCAGATGTAAACCAGATATGGCGACGTTCTGATACTGCTTCCAAATTTCCTTCTAGATATAGTTCAGATGTGAACCAGATATGGCGACATTCTGATACTTCTTCCAGATTTCCTTCCAGATATAGTTCAGATGTGAACCAGATATGGCGACGTTCTGATACTTCTTCCAGATTTCCTTCTAGATATGGTTCAGATGTGACCCAGATATGGCGACGTTCTGATACTTCTTCCAGATTTCCTTCCAGATATGGTTCGGATGTGACCCAGGCATGGCGATGTTCTGACACTTATTCCAGACCCCTCAGATAACTTAGAGATGCTCCAGACACGGAAGCTGTTCTATTATTTATTCAGAGATCACCTTTCTAGAGATGGTTCAGATGTGACCCGGATATGGCTACCTTCTGATACTCATCCCCAAGATTCTCTCAATGATTGCTGTTGAGGTTGAAGTTGCCTATGGTTCTCTCCCCGATACTGCGGAGGTAGTAATCGTCCCAAGATTTTCTCAATGATTACTGTTGAGGTTGAAGTCGCCCAAGATTCTCTCAATGATTACTGTTGAGGTTGAAGTCGCCTATGGTTCTCTCCCCGTTACTGCAGAGGTAGTAATCATCCCCAGATTCTCTCAGTGTTACTGTTGAGGTTGAAGTCGCCCAAGATTCTCTCAGCGTTCCTGTTGAGGTAGTAATCATCCAAGGTTCTCTCACCGTTCCTGTTGAGGTAGTAACCATCCCTGGTTCATTCATCATCTTTTGAAGCTCCAGATCCAACTCCTGTAACCAGTCAGGACACATCCATACAAAGAATCTGAGGACCAGCTCCTGTAACGAGTCAGGTAATCATCTTTCTTTTTTCAGGTACGTAAATTCTCGCTAAGGAATCTCTTACGCGATCGACATCCAGATGGAATCTATAAGCCCATCCACCTTCTATCACCTCTCAGCATGGCATCTATAAGCCCATCATCCTATCCATCAATCTCCAAATGGCATCCATAAGCCCATTCCCATCATCACACTATTATGTGAGCGCAAATTTCTGGGCACTCTAGTGTTCAATCATCTTCCACCTTCGGATTACGAAAGGCACGTCAGCCAATCTGCATCCTCAGGTTTAAGAAGATTGAACATGGGCAACTGTTGTACCCCAAAATTTGCCCTCCCATATTCTTCAAGAATGGCCAAGTCAAAGCTTCAAAATTCCCCAAGGGTTGCACAGTTCAAAGGCCTCCTAACAGTCAAAAACTAGGGTTTTGGTTCTGACAAAGAAAATGAAGTTTCCAAGGGTCCAATCAAGTCCCACATGCCTATAAACATGGTCAAACATCCTCATACCAAGTTTCAAGACTTACAGCACAAAACTGCACAGTCAAAAACCCTAATTGCACTACAGTCAACTGTAGGGGCAAAATGGTCATTTGACAGTCAAAAGTCCAAATTTTTGGTCAACATCTCATTTTGAAGCCACAAACATCATTTGATCAATGCTTGATCATGATTCTCAAAGCTTGGCTCAAGAAGTCTCAAGATGCAAAAGTTTCCATATTTGGACAGTTGAAAAAGTCAACTGTAAATTGACCAGGGCATAACTTTCACATGGATTATCAGAAAAATTCCATCCAAAGCTCATTTTAAAGAGAAAGACATTTCCTACAACTCCTCTTCACACTTCAAGTCCAAGAAATACTCTCACAAAAAGTTATCAATTTCAACATTATAGGTCATTTTCAAAAGTCAACAAAAAGGGACTTTAAGTCAAAGGCCATAACTTGAGACTGGTAAATAAAAATGATATGGGACCAAAGGCATTGGTTAGAGGACTCAAAGACCTTTCCCAAATGTCCAAGAACATGAGCAAAGCTTAAAAATTGAGCAAGTTATGCCTTGTGGAAATTGGGAAATTTTTGGATATTTTGAAAAGTCAACATTGATTCAAATGACCTAAAAATGCTAATGGGCCTCTCTTTCTTCCAAAATCCATCATCCAAGATATGTGCACGACCATTTGGCCCAAAGGGAAGTTTTTTATCATTTTTATTTTATTTATTTGAATTTTTAAATACTAGAAATTCATTTAATTAATTAAAATATATGAAAAATACTAAACCTAGGTTTTTAAATCTTTTTATGCATGATATACACTCAATATTTCGTGCATGGTTAGATTTGGAAAGAATCAATATGATTTGTCATGATTTGGTAGCAAATATGCATGAAAAGATTTGAAAAATTATGGCATAAAAATCAAATATTGATTCCTTCAATTCATGGATTTTTTGATCAATTTCTCAACCCTAATCATTCATACATATATATGCAAGCTAACCCTACTCCTCATGACCTCCAAGCTGCGCCATACACAAAGAATCAAACTTGAGTTTTTTGCAAAAAAGTTGAAAACTGAAAACTAGGTTTTAGGGCTTTTCAAGATCAAATAACCACTCCCTTAGCTTGCCAAGGTGACCAGGAGACTATTCCAATCAAGAACATCAACTCTAACGCCTTGGATCGGTATACAGAAATCAAAATTTTTTCATATAAATGCATATTCGTGTTTTGATTTGCAGGCATTCTCATGGCATTTTGTTTATGGATTCACACTAATTAATTGATTCTGAAGCTAACCACATTGTTTGATTGAGTTTTTATATACCATACACGAATCTGCCATTGTTGTCTTTTAGGGTTTTCAAAGCTTTGAATTGGGGTTTCCTAGTTAAAGAAAAATTAGAACCTCACAGTACCATGACTGAATTCAGCGTGCTTGGACGATCTGAATAGACCCCTCACGCCTAATTTATGTGACTCCAGGAGCTAATCGTTATTTTCAAAAATGGTGTATTTGGGGACAGTTCAAAACCGTTGCTAATTCTTGTTTATGTTTTAGGAAAATACAAACCATGAAGAAGATGATGAAGTGTAAGGCAGCGATTGGTCCATTTAAATTTTCGCGCTAAAAGCCCCACTAACCATTGTTTTGGCATATATTATTTGTTTGTTATTATCTAAACAAGACGCGCGTTTGGATCAGTTGGTAAGGCATAATACTGGAAATCCCCGGGACCTGGGTTCGAATCCCAGGTCCCCCACCCCTTTCATATTATTTTTCTATTAACGCTTATATGCAGATTCAATACTAGGGTTCACCATGTTCCCCATATCTGGACTATCCACGTGCTGGCTGAGATCAATCCAAAGGGCATAACTTGAAGAACACCATGGGCTGCAGTCAACACCTCCACACGCTGGCAAGGAAAGTCAAAAAGGGCCTTAAAACCTTGGGCCAGCAATGCTAACAAAACCTCCAAATGGGGACAGACCCCCCATGGTTTGAATTTTCATTCTTTTCTTTATTTTATTTATTTCAATTATTGTTTGTTTTAATTAATTCCTTTAATTTAATATTTTCATAAAAAACATAAAAACAATATAAAATCAGAAAAAGACAAAAAAAAAAGTATTTTTATTTAAATGTTATTTTTTGTAAATAAATATTATTCATTAATTTTAGCTATTAAATTAGGTTTAATTCAAGCATTTTCTTAATTAACTTAAAATTTGTAGAATTAGGGTTTGTATTAATTTTTTATCCTTTTTCTTTTCTTCTCACTAATAATTAAATATTATTTATTTTTATAAATCAAATCGCATGTAAATAATTAAATTAATTTTAGGTTAAAATTTAATACTTTCTTAATAAACTAAAAAACAATTAGAATTAGGGTTGATATTTTAATTTCGATTAATCTTTCTCATTAAAACCATAAATGCAAAAAATCTCAAAAAAATAATTTCTTTTTCTTTTTAATTTCATTAATTTAATAATCGTTTAATTTAATTTCATTAAAAAAAAGGGTCCAACGCCCTCGTTTCCAATTTTAATTCATATTCGCGCATTTTATTTATTTCTTGTAAATATTAATGTAATTCTCCCAAAGCCGTGTAAACCTAATTTCTCGCACTTTATTTCTTTATTTACTTTCTGTCAAATCGGGTCCTGGATTTTAATTTGGCGATGTGGACCCGCGCCTTTGTAATAGTTTAGAACTTTACCTTTTCGCGCTTTTTTTTAACTGTTAATAAATGCATGCAAGAATGAATGACGAAAATAAAAACAAACGCATAGATCACTTTGACATGACAAGACAAAAATAAATGAATCTGACACACAAATCACACACCACCCCTAGGGTACGCCTCACTGTTGCCTTGCCTCGAAAGGTGATTGTCGAGTAGAGGATGTCTTAGTAAGTCCTCATGATCCGGGAACCTGGCATGAGGGTAGCTTCTAAGGTGTCTTCCCATTGCTCCGGTGATCACCATGTCCCGAACCTTCGAATTGACCCGAACACCTCCAACGGTGGTGCTACCTACCTCTCAATGGTGGGATGGCACTACTTTAAGGACATTTACACAGACGAATTCCTTAGGGTAGGTAGACGACTCTAGATACTTGCTCTAAATCTCAAAACAAATTCAAAAAATACTTTTCACACCGACACCTTTTCAAAAAGCTTTCGAAAGCAATTTTTCAAACACTCTTGAGGACCGATACAAGAGTCGAACTGGAATTTTCAAAGAAACTTTTTAAAACCCACAGTTGAAAAGCAAACAAACCATTTTTGAAAACACAATGAGCAAGTATCTAAGAGCCCATGGATAACCATGGATAGAAAGGGTGCTAACACCTCCCCTTTCTATAACCTACCTCCCGAACCGAGAGCAATCTCTTTAAGGAATTTTTCTGTGCTTTTGTCCTTTCCATTTGGAGAAAATAAAAGACGGTGGCGACTCTTGCTTCCGCGACATTTCGCGAACCAGCGTTAAACAGTCAGTTCCAGATCCACCGATCACAGATACTATTGCTCAGGAAGAACTTGGCAGCAAATCTCCTTAAAAACTTTTTGTCATTGACTGAAGCTCCTTCAGGGTATTCTCGAGTCTTAAGATACCTTTTGATTTCATGAAACCAGGGTTGTTCCACTACTTCTTCAGTATTAATCTTGTGACAATGTGCAGGTTCGTCCATTCATTCAATGGTGATTTGGGGAGCCTCATTATCCCAGTTAAGTTTAAACATGGAAGACATTGTAGCTAGAGCATCCACTGGCTGATTTTCTTCTCGTGGGAAATGCTCGAAGGTAATCTGCTCGAAATGAGGTAACAATGCCAGGACATGTTCTTTGTATGGGATAAGATTAGGATGTTTAGTGTCCCACTCTCCTTTGATTTGACTGATAACCAAAGCTGAGTCCCCAAATATAACTAAATATTTGATTCCTAGGTCAATCGCAACCTTGAGACCAAAGATACAAGCTTCATACTCGGCCATGTTGTTGGTGCAGCTGAAGCAGAGTCTAGCAGTGAAAGGCGTATGGCAACCTTCTGGAGAAATAAGTACCGCACAGATACCATTGCCAAGTGCATTTGAAGCACCATCAAAGTACAGGGTCCATCGGGATCCTTGTTTAGGTCCGTCATACGGTCCATTACCTTCAATGTTTTCCAATGTCATAATGTCCTTGTCAGGGAAGTCGAACCTCATAGATTGGTAATCTTCGACGGCTTGATGAGCTAGATGGTCAACTAGTACACTCCCCTTTATAGCTTTTTGGTTCGTATACTGAATATCATACTCAGTCAGGATCATTTGCCATCTAGTGATTCTTCCAGATAAAGCAGGCTTTTCGAAGATGTACTTGATCAGATCCATTTTAGAAATCAGCAGAGTGGTATGTGTCAACATATACTTCCTTAGCCGGCGAGTAGCCCATACCAAAGCGCAACAAGTTTTCTCGAGCAGTGAGTAGCGAGTCTCACAGTCGGTAAACTTTTTGCTAAGGTAATAAATGGCATGCTCTTTTCGGCCAGACTCGTCATGTTGGCCCATTACGCACCCCATTGAGTTATCCAAAACAGTCAGATACATGATTAACAACCTTCCTTCGACGGGTGGCATCAAGATAGGAGGTTCTATCAAATACTCCTTAATTTTATCGAAAGCAACTTGACAGTCATCATTCCATTCAACCACCTGATCTTTCTTCAACAACTTGAAGATTGGTTCACAAGTAGATGTTAGGTGAGAAATGAACCTTGCAATGTAGTTTAGGCGTCCTAAGAAACCTCTGACCTCCTTTTCAGTGCGGGGGGCAGGCATTTCTCGAATAGATTTGACTTTAGCAGGATCAACCTCAATGCCTTTGTTGCTGACGATGAATCCCAAGAGTTTACCAGAACTGACTCCGAAAGTGCACTTGCTAGGGTTCAGTCTGAGCTTGTATTCTTTTAACCTGAAAAAAAATCTTTTGCAGATGGTCGAGGTGTTCTTCTTCTGTCTGTGAACGGGCTATCATGTCGTCTACGTAGACTTTAATCTCATGATGTATCATGTCATGAAACAAAGCTACCATGGCTCGCTGATAGGTTGCCCTGGCATTCTTCAGTCCGAATGGCATCACTTTATAGTAGAAGGTACCCCACTGTGTAACAAAAGTAGTCTTTTCCATGTCTTCAGGGACCATTTTGATCTGGTTATATCCCGAAAATCCATCCATGAAAGAAAAAACCTTATGTTGAGCTGTATTGTCGACCAAAATGTTAATGTGTGGTAGTGGGAAATCATCCTTAGGGCTAGCCCTGTTTAAGTCTCTGTAGTCCACACACATTCTCACTTTGCCGTCCTTCTTAGGCACGGGCACAATGTTAGCAACCCATTATGGATAGGAAGTAACATCCAGAAAGCCAACATTGAACTGCTTCATCACTTCAGCTTTGATCTTTTCGGACATGTCGGGCCTCATTCGATGGACTTTCTGTTTGACTGGTGGATAGTCTTCTCTTGTAGGGAGACGGTGAACCACAATATCTGTATCCAGTCCCGACATATCTTCATAGGACCAAGCGGAGATCTCAACAAACTCATTTAACAGCTGAACTAAGCGCTCTTTGACACTTGGCTCTAGGTTGGCACCCACTTTAACCTCTTTTCTGTCTTCGGCAGTACCCAAATTGATAGTCTCTAACAACTCTTCATGGGGCAGAATAGCCATTTCTTCTTGTTGCAAAAGTCTAGCCAACTCTCCAGGCACTTCACAGTCTTCATCGTCTTCGTACTCGACATGATTGACCAAATCTTCAGAGTTACTGAAGGCCAAAGCAGAATAGTCACCCATGGAATCCGGAGTGGATGGGTACCTGCATTTTGTGAGTGTGGGTGTGTGTAAGGGATAGCCATCCTTAAACAAAATAAAATGTAAAAGGAAAGAAAATGAACACAAAAGTTTATAGATGAAAACGTCCATGATTCATTAAAAATGGCATATGAAAATGAAGAATCAAAACCCTTACAAATGGACCTATATGCCCCGGGCAAGGCATAAGGCGAAAAGAGTGTACGAATTGTTTAATAATTATTACAGACCAAACATGAAATGTTCAAAAGATAAATTACTAATTGATGAAAGTAATGGGAACAAAGTCTTTCGCCTCTCAGTTGTTCAGTCCCCCTTCAATGGTTGGAAATATCCAATCTTCAAAATTACTTTCTTCATCATCATCTTCTAAAGCATGAAATCCATGATGAGTGATCTTTAAGGGTGGTCCTCCAGCCCGGGAGCGACGCACAGCCTTCTGGCTAGCAGCAGTGAAACCCAATCCGAACTTGTTTGTCTTGTGAGGGAAATCTGGCAGTTGGCCCCATATGGTGCTTCCTCCTTCCTTGACTACAACCTCCGCATCTTTAAGGAATGACATCCGGGACACAGGCTTGGTAATGATGGGCACATCATTCATTGTCTTGGCTACCGCAACTTCAGGAGAAACCTCTTCAAAGTGTTGGAAAGGTGTTTATATGAATTCACCATCTAACTCCATGTAGCGGAAAGAGTTAATGTGGCTTATCATATACTCCTCCTCACCATGAACTGTTATGATCTTACCCTGGATTAGGTATTTTAGAATTTGGTGTAGAGAAGAAGTGACTTCCCCATCATTATGGATCCATGGCCTTCCCAACAAGCATGAATATGAAGGACGGATGTCCATCACATAAAAAGTAGAGTTGAAAATTTCGGTTCCCACCTTAATTGGGATGTCCACTTCTCCGTGAACCATCCACTTAGAACCGTCGAAGGCTCTAACAATGATATTACTGGGCTTTAAGGTCAAACCTTCATAGTCTAGCCTGTCCAATGCTTTCTTTGGTAGGACATTTAAAGATGACCCGGTATCAACCAGAACATGAGCAAGTGTGGTCCCTCTGTACTCTACCGAAACATGCAACGCATCATTATGCTTTCTTCCCTTGGACGTTAGATCGACATCAGAAAAGCCCAGACCATTGTCGGTTGTAAGGATGGCTACACACTCTTGAAACTGATATGCAGAAGTTTCTTGAGGCACGTGCACCGTCTTCAGGAATTTGATCAAGGCTTTGGCATGAGCCTCAGAGCAGAGCAATAGAGCCAACATAGAGATTTTTGAAGGGGTTTTCCCCAGCTGCTCTACGACATCATAGTTGCTCTTCTTAATTATCTTTAAGATTTCCTCCATTTCCTTTTGGGTGGTCCTGGGGATAACCAAAGCCTGAGCCCTCATCCTGACGGGCGCTTCTTGGATCCCTTTACCTTTATCAGCAATAACAATAGAGGGTACAACTTCTGGAGTAACAATTTCTTCAATCACTGGACTTTGCACAGATATCTTGATAGGCACAAGAGCACTTGAGGGTCTGAAGACTGCCCTTGGAGGAGCAATCTCCGGAGAGAAGATTCTTCCGCTACGAGTTATCTTACTCGCCCCCGCAATATTTCCCACATCATAAGTTTCTTCATCGGAATTCTCTTCGGCTGATTCGATCTTCTTAACACCATGGTAGAAGATCTCTCCTCCATAATTCCATGGTATTGTCTTGTTGGACTTATATGGGATAGGCCCCGACATCGTAATCTTCAGCGGTACAAACTTTGGATCAGGTGTAATCTTAACAGGCCTTTTGCAGGTCTTGGAAAGATTGTCGAAAATGGTGATTATAGCGATATCATTGATTGGAGTAACAGGAGTAACATGAGTAATAGTATCAACATGAGTTTTCTGAAAGAGGATCTCTTGAGTATACATCAGGCGTTGGATGCCTGATTTCAACAGCGGACAGTCGGATTGCAAGGTTGAACAAAAGTAACAATCTTTTTCACAGCCCGGGAAAATCCCAGCTTTCAACAGATTCATCTTGCTCATTGGCAATGGAGTCATTAAGTCATCAACGGCAGTAACATGAAGATCTTCTACAATAGCATGGACATTATGACCATGTTTTGGCATAGGGGAGGATATCACATTAGGTTTTTCGGGAGCATCAAACTCTACCTCCTTGGCATCTATCAAATCCTTGATCTTGTTTTTAAGGGCCCAACAGTTGTTGGTATCATTCCCCACACTGTCCAAATGATATGCACATTTTGCATTTGAATGATAATAGGGAGAAGAGGTATTTGGGTTTTTCGGCGCTTCTTTCAAGTTGGTAAGGTTTAACTTTAACAGATGAGGGAGGACCTGAGCCGGTGTCATATTGATCCAAGTGAATTTCCGTTGTGGCCTTTCCACCCTATTTTGGTTAGCCCTAGGTTGACTGCTTCGAGGTTGATCAGTTGAAGAGTTATAAATCATCACAGCCCCCACCGTTGGTCGGTGCTCCGTTCTTCCCTGGTTTCTCTGGGAGTAAATAGCAGAGGCTTCTTTCTTGGCTGGGAAGGTCTTCTTGACAGCAGTGGAAGCAGCTGCATCCTTCTGAATTTTACCACTCTTAATGCCAGCTTTGACCCTTTCACCTATCAGAATTAATTCGGTGAACCCTGCAGATGAGCTCCCGATCAAGTGATTAAAGAATGGAGCTGACAGGGTCCCGAAAAACATATCAACCAGCTCTCTATCCGACAATGGTGGCTGCACCCTTCCAGCCAAATCCCGCCATTTTTGGGTGTACTCCTTAAAGCCTTCATTAGGGACCATACCCATACTCTGTAGTTGAGTACGAGTAGGTGCTAAATCTGCATTATATTGGTATTGTCGGTAGAAAGCAGCAGCCAGATCCTCCCAGTTATGAACATCAGATCTCTCAAGTTGATAGAACCAGTCCAATTGCGTACCCGACAAACTATCTTGAAAAAAGTGGACCCACATATCCTTATCAGAAGAGTGAGGTTGGATCTTTCTGACGTAGGACCGCATATGCATCTTCGGACAGGACAAACCGTCGTATTTAGCAAATGTAGGCACTTTGAATTTTGGGGGGATGACAATCCCAACAACCAACCCTAGTTCTTCGAAATCCAGCCCAGGAACCCTTTATACCTCAATAGCTGCCAACCGCTCTTCTAGATTTTTATACTTATCGTCCGCAGGAGGATACTGCTGCTCAGAGTAATCTTCCTCCTCCTCTTCTTCTCCCTCTTCAGCTTCAGACTCAGAGGGCATTGCAACTCCTTTACCTTTACCAACCCCTTCGTCAGACGTTGAGGGGAACTCGAGGACCCTTCTAGCCTGGTTCTCAAACCTTCTTCCCATAGTGGCCACACCAGCCCGCTTCTTCTTTTTATATTTGTCTTTCTCTTTCTCTAACAGTGCTTTAAGGTCCTCTTGACCCTTTGCCAAGGTCATGAGGAGTTGTTGGAACTGAGAATTTTGTGCTTGCAGATCTTTGACCGTCTACAATATATCCATCTTGCTGAAATAAACAGCAGAAAGATAAGGAAACCTGGTGTGAAGACCTGTTTATGCATATGATGAATGATATCTATTCATGTAATGCATTCAAGGATTCAGAAATTCAAAGTTGTTGCAAACAAAAAGAACACACGTCATATTAATAAGAAGAAATTTGTTAGTACATAAATTCCCCATGGGCAGAATATTACAAAATTCTTAATGTAAAAAGACGTTGCGCATCCTCTTTAGTGCGATGTAGGTGTTAAGAGTCTCCTCTTCGTGAAGTCGGCGGGTAAGTTCCAAAACCTTCTTCTCACTGGCATAAAAGCTGGCTTCAAAAGTATTCCGTTCTTCGTTGAGCTGTATCCAACTCTTTTGCAATTCTTCCAATGATGTTGTCATGTCTGGATGTAGGAGGGTGTATGGAACCTCTCCTTTCATAACAGGCTCTTTGATCACGGGGAGAATGTGGGGGTAAGGCATCATAAGACTCTGGGCGCGGATTCATACCCACCTGAGATAAGGCTCAAGGGGGATGGAATTCTTGTGTCCCAGTGTCTTACTATCCACTTTGTTGGGCATCCTCCAAGCTCGGATAAACCTTTGTCGAAGTCCTTGAGCGTCATTGTCGAAGTCAAAAACCAAGTCTGGAATTAGCATATCATGAGGGCCATCCCTCCGAGCATATCCAAACTGTCTCAAAGCCAAACAGGGGTTGTAGGTAATGCCTCCCCTAATGCCAAGTAGTGGGACATTAGGGAACTCCCCACAATGATCAATGATGATGACATTTTCTCTGGACCGAGAACACCAATGAATATCAGAATGTGTAAGAGTCATCAATCGTTGTGACCACCTCAAACCTTGCTTATTCTTCAAGACTGACTGGGGAAGGTGAGAAATAAACCACCTTGCTAGAAGAGGAGTACATCACGTGAGAACACCTCTTTTCCTCATTGTTCGTGTGTGAAATGAGTGTAGGATGTCCCCAAGCAATGTAGGCACAGGATTCTGAGATATGAAAATCTTGACAACATTCACATCTATAAGCTGATCAGGGTTTGGGAATAAGACCAACCCATAGATGAGAAGTGCTACAATCTCCTTAAAAGCTTGCAGATCTAGAGAATTCCAACAGTCTTGGGCCTTCTCAAATAGAAACTTTGCCAAGAAACCCTTGACACCACTTTTGGTTTCCCAATGACCTTTGATATCAGATGGTTGCAAGTGTAAGGCTTGAGCACCATCTTCAGACTTTGGTTCTCTTTCCGTACCGTTGTAGGGTAGTTGATGGAGAATAGGAATCCTCAGAAGATGAGAAAATTCCTCCAAAGTAGGTACTAGTTGGTAATCAGGAAATGTAAAGAAATGGTGTAGGGGGTCAAAGAACTGGAAGAGAACTTTCACCATGTCTTCTTCAATGTTGGAGTTGACCAAGTTGAGAAGTCTACCATGTCTTTCACTGGAGGGAGAATTATCTGGAATCTTGGAAGTAAGCTCCTTGAGTTGAGGAGGGATTCTCACAAGGTTGACTTAAATTGTTTTCCTGCGAAGTGATTCCATGACCTACAAAACAAGAACAAAGATGAAGATCCAAACCCTTGGAATGGTTAGGAGATGCATATGATGCTTTATGATGTTCATGATGTATGCACAAGTATATGTACAAACAAGTCACATAAGATCCTAGTTTCAGGCTTGCAAGGGGTTTCATAGGTAAGTACCCTCTTGAAGTTAGTTGGCTCAACCTGTCCTATAAATAGTAACCGGGTTCTAAGGAGCTCAATATCACTGGATTATTTTCTGTGTTCATTGTTTCAGTTTATCCACTTAACTGGCGACCGGAATATTCCAAGAAAACAACCCTCAATGAGTGTAGTATCGAGTATCTACCAACTTCGGACTGCACCAAAGCCGATCATCTCACTACTCCTAAAAAGGCTAAGATGGTCAAGTAAGATTCTAAGAGTTCATTAGTGCTTCATGACATCACTCAGCGGCCCCGTATTCTCTTTGGTTGACTCAAAGGCTACCGGTACCCATAAATATGTCGCACTAATATAGCTATTGCTTCAACCATGTCGGTATACCCCGCATAGTTTCCACAATGTATTGCTATTTACCTATGAATGTTTCCCAAATCCGGGTAGAGGATTTCAAGCCCAAACAATAGATCCAAATGTAAAGCAATCAAAGCAAACAAGATAAGCATGTAAAGGTGATCTAAACCCTAAGGTTACTCCACTTTTCAAATATTCCCCAACAGAGTCGCCAGTTCTGTGATACGGTGGGAGAACTGACTTGAGGTTTTGCGTTTGTATTCACAAATGTTTTGGTTTAGCAAGAGTCGCCACTAACTTTTTATTTTATCCTAAGGAAAGGTCAAAAAGCACAGGAAAGACCTTTGAGATGTTTTCTTGGGTTCGGGGAGTAGATTATGAAAAGGGAATGTGCAAGCACCCTTTTCATCCATGGTTATCCATGGGCTCTTAGTTACTTGTTTAGATCACTTGCTTTTGCTTTTAAATTGTTTGAAATGGTGCTTTGTGTGTGGTTTTGAAAGATGTTTTGAAAAGAGGCCATCTTTGTGGCAACCTTTGTAATGATTCTTGTTTGAATGTATACAAAGGTGTATTTGTGTTTTGAAAAGATTTCAATGTTTAAAAGTTTGATTTGGGAAATATTTTGAAATTGTGTTGTGAAAGGTGTTTTAAAAATAGCAAGGATGTTTTTGCAAGTTTTGATCAAGTAACTAAGAGTTGTCTACCCTATTTTACTCAAAGATCTTTCTTATATTTGTTTTTAACCCTTTTGACAGTGTTGTTTTACCATTGCATTTGGTAAACAACCTTGTATTAGGATGTTAAACAGGACAGTCACGGGTCATCGTATGAGACCATGATAGCAATTGTGTTAAGTATCTTTAGCAAATTTTTGAGGGACTTGATCATTTTGTTTAGGCAACCAAAATAGCGTCATCGAGGGACTATGATCTTTTGTTTTGTTTTTGTTTTGCCAAAGTACTTAACATGCATAACATGGCCCATTTTTAAGGCAACAAGTGGATGAAACCCTAGGGGTGCAAGTGTGCATTGTGTATTAATTTTCATGCATTTTTGTATTTGTATTAGTCAAACTACTTGTTAATTTTGGATTTTTGCATACAAACCCTAATCTCTAGTCATGGCATAATTGAAAGCGTAAATGCGTAAAATAAATCTACCACTATTACAACATGATTATGGGGAGGGGGATACAATTTTGAATGGGGAATATTTGACAAGAAATTAAAACCATAGTTTTACTACTACATCCAAATTGAATCAAATGATATAAATAACAAATGAATAATATTTAAATAAACAAATTAAATAAATATACAAAATAATATGAATATGCAAAAAAGGTTTTTTTGTTTATTTTTATGTATGTAAAAAATATTTAATGTAAAAAGAAAGGAATAATAAAAAGGATCATTATTATATTATTAAGGGTAAAACCCTAATTTTCTTTTAATAATACAAATATATTAAAATGTACTATTTATATACAATAAAATAAAATAGTATATATACAAAAATAAAATATATTTAGAAAAAGTATTATTTAAGTATAAATAATAATAAAAATAAAAGTATAATATTTTTTATGTTTTTATTCTAAAGTATCTAATAAAATAAAAGTATATATATATATATATATATATATATATATATATATATAAATATATATATATATATATATATATATATATAAATATATATATATATATATATATATATATATATATATATATATATATATATATATATATATATATATATATATATATATATATATATATATATATATATATATATATATATATATATATATATATATATATATATATATATATATATATATATATATATATATATATATATATATAATATATATATATATATATTATATATATATATATATATATATATATATATATATATATATATATATATATATTAATTATATTAAATATGTATAATAAAATAAAATATATACAAAAATAAAAATATATTTAGAACAATATTTTTTTAGTGTGAATAAAATAATAAAATAAAAGTATAACTTATATATTATTTTTAAGTTTTCAATAAATAAAATATATACTAATTAAATTGTTTTCATGTTAGAAAGAAATAAAATAAAATATAAAATAAATGTAAAAAATTATAAAAATATTTTTTGGGTATTTTTATATTTAGAAAATAAGAAAACAAAATCAGAAATGAAAATAAAATGGAAAAATACAAAAGTATGAAGAAATGGGCCAGGGGGGTGCAAAAAGTAAAAGGGGGGTGTCAATAGTGAGCCAGGACCAAGCCCAGCCCAACAAGCTTCATCTTCAACCTCTGTTCAAAATTCGCGCGCGCCCTGTACACAAATGCTAGATCCTGCATACGAGCTCTATTGCAAGAACACATAACATCAAAGTTGTAGCATTATTCAAGATGAATCCAACCATATAAAAAACTTGTCCTAACTCTCAAAGACCAGAGAGAATTTCTCTGGCCCTAAATCCTAACCTAATTTTTTCAGTATGTTCATGGATTAAATTTTCTTAGCATGCTTAACTAAAATGAAAACTAAGCATATGTACAACTTCATGGCAATGAATACTACATTTCTTATTCATAAACCTAAGTCTAAATGTTCTTAAATAGAGAGATAGGAAGTTGATAAAAACCTGTTTCAACTGACTTCGTGTATGGCAATGTGGAGCTTTTCAACAAGGCCTGAGATGTTTGGGAGCTTGCTTGAACTTCCCCTGACCTTCTCCAATGTCTAGCTTACCTTGAATGTACTTGAACAAGCCTACAGAACTTAACCTACACAAGCTGAAATTGAAATGGAAAACCTTGTAAGTGGAGTTACAGTTAGTGTTTAAGGTTTGGGATAGCTTGGATGGATTGAATGAAAGGTGTTTGAACAGGTTTGTGGCAAAACGCACAAGCAAATTGTGCTATGGAAGTCAAGATGCAGATGCTGCCCTGTTTTGCCAATGGAAGGTGATTTTGAGCTATGGGATGTTTGAGGGCTCAAAGGGTCGTGTTTCTGGCTCAAAGGGATGTGAGAAAAGATGTTTCAAAAGCTTGCACCAGTTAGTTTTAGCTGATGTTCAAGTTTTTGTGTTTTTGATATCTTTCTTGTATATGAAGCAAAAGTGGACAAGTGATGTGAAGTAGGCCTGTACAGGATATCTATCACCTTGCATACTATCCTCTTGGCCCCTCTAATTTGTGTATTTGATTTGTTGCATAAGATATAGACCAATTCTCAAGGGGTTCAGTTTTGACATAAAGCACATTTTGGCAAAAATGGTAATGTTGCTTTTTCTATTTAGGGATTAACCTAATGTGCAATGCTCTAATGACCAAAACAATGCCTTAGACCAATGGTTTTGCACTTAATTATTGAGTGTGGAATGGTTTTGAGGCCTGTAATCTAGTGCAAAGCAAGCTGATTTGAATTGGTAATTTGTATCAACATGAACATGCCATGGATGAAAAGTGAGTTTTTGCCAACTTCAAGCCTTCGATTCTCCCTAACCACAAATGTGTTTGGAGAGTTCTTGGAAATTTTGGAAAGCTTGAAACATGCTCCACAATCCATCTTTGAAATGAAATTTTAGATTCCAAGTGGAACTATGTGAAAAATAGCCATGAAGATAGGTCAAAATCCTGCCTAAACTAGGGCAAAATTTCACTAAGTTAAAAGTTTTAGGGACCCTTGTTCCAAAAATCATAACTTGAGATCCAAACTTCTTTTGGGAAAACTTTGTGAATAAAAGTTGTAGAATTTGTGGAGGACTACAACTTTCATGTTGGAAGTTTTGTTTGAATTCAATTGCATCATGGTTAAAATGTTTGGCAAAGTTAGGGAAGTTAGGGAAAATTAAGAAAATTTCATAACTTAGAAAAATTCTAAGTTATGAAAATTTTCAACTTTAAACCCTAATTTGCAAAAATGGGTTTCTTGATGAACAAGTTTTATGTTTTGACACATCTTGATGAAAAATGACCCTTGGCACTTGATTTTGACCAAAAAGTCAAAGTTTGACTTTTCAGTGTACAGTCAAATTTTGATCAGTTGACTGAGAAATTCATCTGTCAATCCAATGCAATTGAGATATTTTGAACCTTGTGAATAGGTAAAGATGATGCCATTGAGTCCTTGAATCCATGCTTGAACCCAATTTGCCATTGGCTAGGTCAAAAATCAGAAATTGCCCTTGTGCAGTCAAAACCCTAAAAATGACCATTTTGCCCTTTTGGTGATCTGATCAAATTTCTTGTGGAGTTGTGGTCCAAACTTGATCAAATGGTTCATATGAGTTCATAATGTTTATGTGGGTCAAAATGTATGAGGTTTGACTATAAATTGGCCATAGTTGACTTTTAGCCCAATACAACTGATTTTTAGGTCAACTGTCCAATTGACTGAGCAAAAATTTGATTCAAGGCTTGAAACTTGGTAGAGGTAATCTTGTAAGTCCAACATGAAGTATTAAAGTCACTTTGAGCATTGAAAGTCCAAAATTCCTTGTTCAAACTCAAACCCTAATTTAGGTCAACAGTGCAAGGATATGTCTTGAGCAGAGCAAACCCTAGCTTGATCTGGAGTTCAAAGAGCCTTGTGATGAGAAATGTTGATAAAATGAGAGGGAAAATTTTGGGGTACAACAGGACGTACGATCACTAAAGCAATGTTAGGACGTCTTAGTAATAACCCTAATGTCTTAAGATCAATATTCGAGGCAACAATTCCGAGGCAACCATTCTGAGGCAACTTTGATCTTTGAGACAAAAAGGCGACCACTAAAATATCCTATACTCAATGACCGTTTACCGAAGGTAACCGAAGTGGGACTATACCCTAGGAGTAAGCATGTGCGAGTGATTTAATTTCAAATTACTATCTTTGCACATTTAGGGTTAGCTAACCGTTTTAAAGTTAATCATACATTCTTATCATGCATCCCTAATTATTCATACATCTAACAGATAATATTTTGCGGAATTTTAAGTGCGGAAAGTAAGCTACGCTATTACAAGGCTTCAGGTATTTACATAGCCAAAAATAAACCTGTAAAACAAAAGCGATAAATGAAAGTAAAAGTCCTAATTTAAACTATTATAACTTGTGAGCAATTACATCAATATGGCAAAATAAGATAATAAAGTGCGTGCGATGAAATTAAGAACGATAAGAAATTAGGGTTTTGACCCCGTCTAACCTAATCGAAAGAAACAATTATTTTTTGTTATTTTTATTTAATTAAGGAAAAGAATGAGATTGTTTATTAAATACAAAAATTAATTAATAATTAAATTAATTAAAGAAAATAATTTTCATGACCTATTTTTATGTTTTGGTTATTTTTAAGAAAAAAGAAAATAAAATTAAATTATAAACAAAACCCTAATTGTTCTAATTATTTTTAAATTTATTTACAAAAAGAAATTAAAGTTACCTAAAATTAAATAACCTAATTAAATTGATATTTGTATAAAAAATAAATATCCTAAATCTAATTGGATGAAAATATTTTTATGATTTTTTTTTTGATAAAATGAATTATTAATTTGTTATTAAAAACAAATAAATAAATTAAATAAAACAAAATATAAAAAGAAAAGATAAAGAGATATTGGGCCTGGTTGGCTGAATCATGGTAGACTATGGTGGTCATCCCACACAAACGCGCATGATTACTGAAAAGAAAATAATATGAAGCAAATGGGGGGACCTGAGATTCGAACCCAGGTCCTAAGGCATTTTCCAACCACCTGGCGACCAACTGAGCTAGCTGTTTTTGTTGTACATATAATAAACAATAATCATAATATGAAATAATGTAAAAAAGGTGCTAAAATTCAAATGAACCAATCCCATGGTGCCACGCTAGTCATCTTCTTCCTTTCTCCGTTGGTAAAAGTCACATACTTTTACCTGCGGACATCATCAGTCACTACAAACCTGCATATTCTCAAAATCAACAACAAGCAAGATAAGTAATATTTAAGGCCACCAATAAACTCGTCTTGAACTTCTGAGTGTGATGGTGCCCCTTTCATGGCCCAATTTTACCTATATGGAAAGACCCCAAATCGAGACCAAGAACCCTAACAATGGCAAATCTTGATACAGTCTATAAAAATGCAATTGAATATTACAGATAGTTTTCAAATTTTCCAAGGATCAAGAATATGCAAATATTTCATGCTATAGATGCCACAATTATGCAATTCGAATTCAAGAAAAAGCCATTGTCGTGGCTGACTTACAACGAGTTACAGGGTTGGAAACTCCTTGTTCTTGATTGGTTTCACTTGCTTGTGATCCCAGGAAGCGATTGGGATGGCTAGAAAGTCTCGAGGATGCCTGGAAGTGTGAAATCGTGTCTGCACTTTTTTGGGTTTTTTTCAAGTTTGTTCTCACTTTGTGCGTATCTCTCTAGCCCTGTTTTAGGTCTGCAAATGTTCAATATATATCAAGGATTGGATTAGGGTTCAAAACATGATCTCAATCTTCCTCCATTATTGATTTTGATCTTGATTTGATTCACTTAAAAATCCTTCCAAAAATAGGCCAAATTCAATCTTTTTGTGCAAACAAAGGCCTTGCACGAATTCAATCACTTGCCAACTGGATATAAGACCCGAAACATGCACAATATCTTGAGTTTTCAATGATTTGGATTTTGTATGATTTGTTTTGATTTAAATTGATTTAATTCAAATAAAAATAAAAATAAATAATAAAAATAAGATAATGACAAGTGGGAAGAGCTAGGACTCGTGGACCATGCTGCCAACTCAAAACAAGTGCAAAAAGTTAGGCCCATTTAGCAAAAATTGCAATTTGAGGCATAATTGACTTTTGACAATTTTACAAAAAAGGTCAGCTTCACCAATACATTACTTCCTAAATTTTGACTCTTTGAATGTGTTTTTGGACTTTTTAGAAATCTTGAGATGTCCTCTAAGAAACCCTTTTGGTCTCATCTCAATTTGGTATTCCATGTTCTTGTATGAAGCTTTGACAAAAAAGGTGTTTTTGTTGATTCTTCAAAATGACCTATAATATCCAAATTCATAACTTCTTGTGAGTGAATATTTGGAACTTGGGATATGAATATGGATTTTAGGGAGTTGAATCCTATTAAAAATGATCTTTGGATGGGTCATTTCTCATAAAGTATGAGAAAGTTATGCTTGGTCAAAGTTGAGTTGACTTTTCCTACAAAACCCTAATTTAGCAACTTTTGGTTCTTGATGAATTGTGAGCAATCCTTGATGAATCATGATCAAACATTGATCAAATGATGAATAATACTTCAAAATGATAATGTTGACAAAAAATCTTGAAGTTTGACTGTATGTGGGCCACAGTTGACTTTTGCCCTAGCACAGTCGATTTTCAAGCATTTGAGCAATTGACTGAGCAAACTTTCTCTCTAGGGCTTGAAACTTGACATGGATGATCTTGAGAACATATTAGGACAATGGTGAGAATTTGGGATCCCTTGGACTCAAATATCTTGATGCAACATGAAGCCCTAATTTGAGGTAGACTGCCTTAGGAGAGAGTTTGTCTGGTCAACCCTTGGACTTCCTTGAGCAATTTGAAGACCTCACTTGAAATGTATTGAGAAATATGAGAGGGAAAATTTTGGGGTATAACAGCTGCCCCTGTTCAATATTCTTAAACCTGAGGATGTAGATTGGCTTGTCTGCCTTTTGTGATCCGAAGGTGGAAGATGATTAAACACTTGAGTGCCCAGAAATTTGCACTCGCATGAAGTGGTACTTGTCTTGTGATGTAGGGAATGGGCTTATAGATGCCATTTGGAGATTGATGATGGGAGATGGGCTTAAAGATGCCATTGGAAGAAGTGTCGATCACCTAAGAGATTCCTTAGCGAGAGCTTGTATACATGTTGTTAAGGAAGATTCCACTAGGGAATGCTGGTCTCTGTCTTGAGAGAAAGTTGAATTTTAGGAGCTTCAGTCGTCCGTTATTCTACTGGGGAATCATCTCTTGGTCGAAGAGGAGAAAATGAACTACTATCTGGTCGTGATCCAGGCTTCATAGTGATAAGACCAGATGTTATCTGGTCGTAATCCAGGCTTCACAATGACTTACTGGGGATATGAGATTAACCTTGCTATCCGGTCGTAATCTAGGCTTCACAATTTCTCAATTCTTATCTGGTCATAATCTAGGCTTCAGAATGAATTCAGTTGTTATCCGGTTGCATCCGGGCTTTAACTTGAATTTAGGGCACACTAATATCCGGTCGACTCCGGGCTTCTTAGTAATGGTCCAGGTAAACTGCTATTTGGTCGAAATCCAAGCTTCACAGTGTCTTATACCGCTATCTGGTCGTAATCTAGGCTTCACGATGTTTCATACCATTATCTGGTCGAATCCAGTCATTATGGTGTCTTGTACTGCTATCTGGTCGAATCCAAGCTTCACAATACCTCACTTCTTATCTGGTCGAAATCCAGGCTTCAGAAGAAATCAAGTGGTTATCCAGTCGCATCCGGGCTTCCATTTGATTTTAGGGCCTACTAATATCTGGTCGACTCCGGGCTTTATAGTAACTGGCCGGGTGAACTGTTATTTGGTCGAAATCCAAGCTTCATAGTGTCCCTCACTGTTATCTGGTCGTAATCCAGACTTTAGTGTCTTTTACCGCTATCTGGTCGTAATCCAGGCTTCGCGATGTCTCATACCATTATCTGGTCGAATCCAGGCTTCATGGTGTTCGGGGAAATCAAGGTATTATCCGATCGAAATTCGGGATTCATAATTTGTATTAAAGATATACCACTATCTGGTCGTAATCTAGGCTTCGTAGTACTCTTGGCTGCTATCTGGTCGTAATCCAAGCTTCATAGAAACTTGCATTGCTATCTGGTCGTAATCCAGGCTTCACAACATCTTCTACCATTATCTGGTTGTAATCCAGGCTTCATGGTCTTGTATTGCTATCTGGTCGTAATCCAGGCTTCACAATAACTTGCTGAGCTGTTATCCGGTCGTAATTCGGGCTTCACGGCTTGTGTTTATATTATACCACTATCGGTCGTGATCCAGGCTTCATGGTACTCGCTGAGCTGCTATCCGGGCTTCATGGCTTGTGTTTATGATATACCACTATCTGGTCGTAATCTAGGCTTCATGGTACTTGCTGAGCTGCTATCCGGTCGTAATCCGGGCTTCACGGCTTGTGTTTATGATATACCACTATGTTGTACCCCAAAATTTGCCCTCCTCTTTCTCCACAAGAAATCGCAGTTTCGGGCTTTTCTTGATTTTTCAGACTGGATCAAGAATCGGTCAAACAGACTTTTCTCGTCAGTCAGACAAAATTTAGGGTTTTCATTGATTTTAAGACGGTTCAAACAGATGGCTTGGAGTTTTGTTGAATTGGCTCAAAGTTTGATCAGGCAGGCGTTTCTCCAGTGTTAAGTCAAAAATCAGGGTTTTATGCGCATATTTCTCAAGAAGAGTTAGTTCTATCAATGCTTTTCAAAATACTCTGAAATAAGAACTGAGGCCACTGGTTGTTAATTGGCAGTTTGTTTGGATTTAATCAGTGAAAGGAGGCATGTGGACGTTTTGTTTGATTAACTGTCGCTTGGTTTGATTAACTGTGCATTGCTTTGGATAATTGGAGCGCCGGGTTTGTTATTGATTGATGATAAGACCACATTGTTTATCAATTGATTATTTATTTTAAGTTAGAATAATTGGAATTTATTTCCATTTTATTATAATTTAAGAATTATAAACAATTAGATAAATATCTGAAGAAGAATTAAAAATGAATGTCAATAAAAGGACTTTTTTATTTATCTTTAAATTATTTGTATAATTGTTATTGTTTACAAAAGTGTTTACAATAATAATGTTACAGTAATTTAAATTGAAATAAAACTATGTTCTAAAAATTCTAAGTCTTCGTCTTCTATCCAATGCTCCCTTGTTACTCATTTATTTTTTATCTGCAAAACAAGAAACAAAAGAAAAGTCAAAGCAGATAAAATAATTAAAGATAGAAAGTTAAAAAGGTTCATCATTAAAAACAAATGGCCGGAATCAATTTTGCCCTCTCTGCAAATCACGGGATTTCTCCCGGTTCACAAAGAGGGATGAAATGCTTGCAATGAAACATGAAATGCACAAAGTTGATTTTTGCACAAATTCAAATTTTTAAAGCATACTGCATAAATTAAAAGAATTGTCAACCAAGTTTCCAAACAGCATGGACAAGTAAAGGCAAACTGAATTGCAATCTCAAACTAAGCCAAAAGCTGTAAAGAGAAAGTACATAAAGTATGCAAGAAACATGGAAGTATGCAGAGGAAAATATACAAGTGCAAGCAACATCAATATCATCACTTTCCAGCCATTTGCTTTTTCAGAATAAGACAAACATAAGCAATATAAAAATGCTTTCTTTAAATCCGGAGAGAGAAAGAGAGAGGAAAATAGCTTACAGTGCAGCAGGCTAAAGGCTATAAACAGCATATCAGAATACATAGAGAAAAAGAGGCAGAACATATGCAGCAGGATATCACAAAGAGGGAAAACCTCAAGCTTTGCAAACCTGTCCACAGATTTGACCAAGAAAATATAGCAAGAGGGCAAAGACCCTAGAAGAATATACAAAAGGCCAGCAACCTGCATAAGAGACATTGGAAGCCACACAAAGAAAAAAGCCTACAGCCTCCAAAAACTCAAAGCCCTCAAACTCTAAAACTGTCAAAATGATGCAAACCTTAAGGATTCAAACATACAAGCCATACACGCCCAAAGCCTAAAACCTGCATAAACTAGTAACTCACCCAAAAAACCTTACCTGATACAAGCTTAACCTGATACAAGCCTCACAAGCCTTAACTATCAACAAATAATCAGTAAATCTGCATTAACCTTCAAAGACCACAAGCCTTACCATTCAAACACAAGCAAAAAAACAGTAAAGCTCTCAACCTTTTCAAAAACCAGCATAAGCCATCAAAGCTCTCAAACAGCCAAAACCTAACTGTGTCCAAACCTTTCAACACCATCCAAACATCATTAAATAAATCTCATAAGAAGACGAAACATTCAAGGGTCAGATTCAAGCCAACACCCTCAGAATGTCTTCATCACAGGGTGATACAAAGCAATAATACAAATATTCAAATCAATCTCAAGCATAGCAACATATCAGAAGCAACATTCAACAGGCAACTCAGCATTTCAAGGCATCAAGACATCAATCAAGCATACAGAAATAGGGCAAACAGAAGAAGAGGAAAAGAAGCGAGTATTTCGAAAGCAACAGAAGCGAGGCAACTGAAGAAGAAAAGAAGTGATACATTAAAGGTTTTCAGTTTTGTTCATCACGAAACCTGAAGAGGCAAAGCGAAGATACCAGGAAGAGCAAGTTTCCAGCATCACCATCGAACCTCCGCCCTCTGGCCGCCACAGCGCCTCCCAATTCTCCCCTCCTCCGTCTCCAAGAGGTAGTATCCTTCCCTCTTTTTCTTTCACGCACTTCAAAATAACCACAACAATACTTAATCAGAATCAACAAATGAAAATCAGAACATGCAAGGACGGAATTAACAAACCCTAAAACGTACAAAATCGCTACCTTTTTCCCAATTTTTTGCGTTGCCCAACCAATGGAGGGAAGAGGGCGAACGGCGGTGCTCGGTGGCCTTGGACAGAAGATTGCATCAGTGGTTATGGCGAAGAAGAAACTCAGAAGCGAAGCGAAGAAGACGAAGAGCAAAAACGAAGAACGACGCTTCTGTTGTTGACAAACCCTAGAATCCCCTTCTGAAACAATAACTCAAACCCCTTGCAAATTGTTGTGAAAACATAATGGGCCTCGCCCCATTCTAACAAGCCTAAGCCTATTTGTTTTCCTGAATGCACCCCCCCCCCCTCTCATGTCCATTCTGATTAAGCCCAAAAACCCTAAGGCCCATTCCTCCTTTACTAAAAAAATATTATTCTAATACTTTTTTATATAATTTACTTAATACTGATTTTAACAATACTTTTTTTATATATATATAAATTAAGATTTTGTATATAATACATTAATTAAAATACACCAAAGCATTAATTTTTTCTTAGGAAACATTTCTTTTTTATTTTGTACATAAAAACATTGAAACATATAAAATTACAATTAAACTTCTACTTTCTTTAATTAAAATTTTTTATACATGAAATGTTAATTTTCTTAAGTTAATACTTTTCTTTTCTTAAAATACTTTATTTGTACATAAAAATACTAATTAAAATACATGAGTGTTAATACATAAGAAAAATAGATTTTTAAAGTTAAATACTTTTTCTTAAAACTTTTTCTTTTCTTTTATTAAATTTTCTTATTTGTACATAAAAATATTGAAACATATAAAATTACAATTAATCTTCTACTTTCTTTAATTAAAATTTTTTATACATGAAATGTTAATTTTCTTAAGTTAATACTTTTCTTTTCTTAAAATACTTTATTTGTACATAAAAATACTAATTAAAATACATGAGTGTTAATACATAAGAAAAATAGATTTTTAAAGTTAAATACTTTTTCTTAAAACTTTTTCTTTTCTTTTATTAAATTTTCTTATTTGTACATATTAAACAAAAATACAAGAATACAAAAATTAAATAAACAAAATACTTAATTTTCCCTTAAGTTAAATATTCTCCATACTTGTAAATACATACACTTACACGTTTGCAATACACAAATACCTTGACACATACACATTCGCTTTATTCTTATACATTGCTATACACTACATATTTACATTTGCGATCGCAATTCGATTTGGTTGTCATTATTTGGACACTATGCTCCTAAAGTCTCATCCCTATTTGTAAATTTGTACCCCCACTCCCGGATACCTATTTGTAATAGTTTAGGACTTTAAATTCCCGCAATTTATCGCTTTTGAATTATACCATGGTTAGACCTAGGGTTGTATGTACATAAAATCAAACGCTAGATAACCTAATACAAGACAAATACATGAAATCAATACACAATCACACTTTCACCCCTAGGGTAATTCCACATGTTGCCTTCCAAAATGGGCCATGCTTGTACGTCGAGTTTCTTTGGCAAAACAATTAAAATGATCATAAGTCCCTCGATGACGCTCTCGAAAGTTGCCTATCAAAATGATCATAGTCCCTTCAAGCAAAATTGCCAAAGACACTTGGCATCATTGCATTCATGGTCCATACGATGACCCGCGCCCGTCCCGTTAAATATCCTAAACGCAAGATTGCCCACCAAATACAATGGTGGAACAAAATTGTTAAAAAGGGTTAAAACATGAGAAAAACCTTTGAGCACATTAGGGGTAGACAAAACTCTTAGTTACTTGATTAACTTGCAAAAACACTTGCTTACTTTTCAAACCACACTCCACAAACACTTTCAAAACAAAACTTTCAAAAACATTTGAAACATCTTTTCGAAAAGATACACACCTTCGTATATACTCAAACACAAGTCATTACAACGGTTTCCGAAACAAAGGCGTCTATTTCAAAACATTTTCAAAAACACAAATACACACACCATTTCAAGAAATCAAAAATCAAGGCAAGTGATCTAAAACCAAGTAACTAAGAGCCCATGGATAACCATGGATGAAAAGGGTGCTAATACCTTCCCTTTTCATAATCTACCCCCCGAACCCATGAAACATCTCAAAAGGTTTTTCCTGTGCTTTTTTACCCTTTCCTTTAGGATAAAATAAAAAGTCGGTGGCGACTCTTGCTAAACCGAACAAGTGCGAACACAAACGCAAAACTCAAGTCAGTTCTCCCACCGTATCACACACTATCTGGTCATACTCCAGGCTTCATGGTACTTGCTGAGCTGCTATCCGGTCGTAATCCGGGCTTCATGGCTTGTGTTTATGATATACCACTATTTGGTCATACTCCAGGCTTCGTGGTACTTACTGAGCTGCTATCCGGTTGTAATCCGGGCTTCATGGCTTATGTTTATGATATACCACTATCTGGTCGTACTCTAGGCTTCATGGTCTATCACACTGCTATCTGGTCGTAATCCAGTCTTCACAGTAACTTGCTGAGCGATTATCCGATCATAATCTGGGTTTCACGGCTTGCTAGGGATTAAGCTATTATCCGGTCGAATCTGGGCTTCATAGCTTGCTTTTAAGAGATACCACTATCTGGTCGTAATCCCGGCTTCACGATATTCTGATACTGTTATTCGGTCGTTCTCCGGGCTTCACAATATGATGGAGTGATCAAGATATTATCCGGTCGTACCCGGGCTTCATAGCTTGAACTTTATGAGAATTTGATTGTATTTTTTCCTGAAAAGTAAAAGGATTAGCTGGATGTAATATCATGATGCATGACATGTATCGAGCAATGATGTTCTCAAAATAAATGAGATTGCGTTATATGATGCGTATATGCATGTCATGATGTATGGATGTGTAATGTTTTTATGATGTTTTTAGCTGGGGAAAATAAATCCCGGACTGTTGTTGGAGAATATGAAGAGTTTCACTCGCTGAGGATAATGACCGAAGGTGATTGGGAGAATAATCCTGCTAGAGAATATATTGGCAAGAAAATGACTCTGTCGGAAGATCCACTGATTTGGAGAAATAACATCGGTTGGGGATGAATTACCGTTGCTGGCGATGACAACTCTGTCGGGGATAAAGTTTCTGTTTGTGGGAGAAATAAACTCCACTGGGGATGGTCTTCCGTTGTTGGTGAAAGATGAACTTTGCTTGGGGAGAAGCTTACTGACTCCTTCGCGATTGCGAACCTCAGTTGGGGGGAGTTAACACCACTGTCTTTTGGGTGTTTTTTACTCTGCGGGGAGTGTATGCATTTTTAGTCATTTTCTTCAGCTGGGTCTATCCCTGTACCTGGTGAATAGAGAAACTATAAGGTCTTGGACATTTCTGTTTGCCCCTGTTTCGGAAATTACGAGCAATCGTCTTTTGTTTCGTATGTAAATATTTATGAGCAACAATTATTGTCAAATGTATATATAAAAAATGAACCATTGGACGTTCTTGCAAAACAAAACAGAAAAAGAAAACAATTTTTTTGAAATTTATTTGTGAAAATGAATTGTATTGATTTTGAAGTTTGGCCTGTAAATAGGCGTTTTTGTACAAGAGGCTGGCGTCCTAGTAAGAGAACGCCGCCGAAAGATGAATTATACAATTTGTGAACAACAAAGAAAAACAGCTATGTGAACAATCCCACTGGGTTCCAACTCTGCTATTGCCTTTATATCTTCGAGCATCTCATTACTTTGCTACTTAGTTGAAGGTAGATCAGATTGATCGGCACCGTCCGATCTTGATAGTCGATACCGAAGTCCAGTTGCAAGATGATCCAATGAGACATAGTGTTACGCTTTGACCCCTAATTTTTGCCTGGACCGCCCTTTTGGGTTTTCAGTCCACCGGGATACCCTTTTTTGCCCAATCCGCCTTTTCAGGTTTTCGACTTGCCAAGTGCACAGTTTTTTCATTTTCATCCCTTATTTTTTCCCGAACCCTTTTGGTTCGCCGGGAAGCCCTTATTTTTGCCTAGGCCAGTCAACCTAGCGGGTCTTTGATTATGCGTAGTATTTTTTCAATATGTCTGCATTGACGGGGTGAGGAAGGTCGTCACCATCCATGGTGGTTAGAATCATAGCTCCTCCCGAGAAAATGTTCTTAACCACAAATGGCCCTTCGTACATAGGGGTCCATTTGCCCCTAGGATCACTTTATGGCAGTATGATGCGCTTGATCACCAGATCCCCAACTTGATACTCTTGTCGTCTAACTTTCTTGTTAAATGCCTTGATCATTCGCTTTTGATACATCTGACCATGACAAATAGCAATAAGTCTCTTTTTGTCAATCAAGTTCAACTGATCAAGCTGGGACTGGATCCAATCGTCTTCGCTTAAACCTGCATCCTTCATAATTCGAAGAGAGGGTATCTGGACCTCAATGGGTAAGACTGCCTCCATACCATACACCAAAGAGTAGGGTGTTTCCCCTGTCGATGTCCGCGCTGAGGTACGGTACCCATGAAGAGAAAATGGTAACATCTCATGCCAGTATTTGTATGTCACTGTCATCTTCTACACAATCTTCTTGATGTTCTTATTTGCCGCTTCAACAACCCCATTCATCTTCGGCCGGTAGGGAGAAGAATTGTGATGCTGTATCTTGAACTGTTTGCAGAGCTCGGTGATCATTGTATTGTTGAGATTTGTACCATTGTCCGTAATGGTCCTCTCTGGTACATCGTATCGACATATCAGATTGTATCGGATGAACTGCGCCACGACGTTCTTAGTTACTGTAGAAAAGGAAGCTGCTTCAACCTACTTCGTAAAGTAATCAATAGCTACCATGATGAAACGATGCCCATTGGACGCAGTAGGTCTAATCTCACCTATCATATCGATGCCCCACATTGCAAAAGGCCAAGGTGCTGTCAAAACATTAAGAGGAACTAGAGGTACATGCACCTTATCCGCATAGGCTTGGCACTTATGACAGGTCCGAGAATTCTGATAACAATCGACTTCCATAATAGACCAATAATATCCTGCCCGTAGGATTTTCTTTTCCATAGTATGTCCACTGGAATGAGTTCCGAAAGTACCTTCATGTAATTTTTCCATAATCCTTTCTGCCTCGTTCTTGTCCATAGATCGTAGTAAGGTTGAATCGTGATTACACTTGTAAAGGATACCATTACTGATGAAGAACTTTGCGGCGAACCTCCTCAAGAACTTCTTATCATTAACATATGCACCCTTGGGGTATTCTTGAGCCTCAATATACCTCTTTACCTTATGAAACCAGGGTTTATCTGCTACCTCGTCAGTCTCAATGTCACAGCAATGTGCGGGTTCCTCCAATCTCTCGATGGTAATCCGGGGAGCCTCATTGTCCCACCTGACCTTGAACATAGAAGACATAATAGCTAGCGCGTCCGCTAACTGATTCTCCTCTCTTGGGAAGTGTTCAAAGGTTATCTCCTCAAAGTATGGAAGCAACGTCAATACAAATTCTTTGTAAGGAATAAGATTTGGGTGTTTCGTATCCCACTCGCCTTTGATCTGACTGATCACTAGAGCAGAATCTCCGAATACACTCAAGAACTTAATTCTTAAGTCAATAGCTGCTCGAAGGCCCATAATACATGCTTCATACTCCACAATATTATTGGTGCAGTTAAAACATAATCGGGCGGTGAACAGAGTATGACAACCTTCAGGAGATATAATCACAGCACCAATGCCATTACCCAACACATTTGAAGCTCCATCAAAGTACATAGACCATCGAGATCCTTCCTCAGGACCTTCATCCGGTCCAGGTTTCTTACAGTCGGTCACCAACATGATGTTCTCATCCGGAAACTCGAAATTCATGGATTGGTAGTCGTCTACAGCCCGATGCGCCAAATGATCTGCCAACACACTCCCCTTGATTGCTTTTTGGGTTGTGTATTGGATGTCATACTCAGTTAAGATCATCTGCCATCTTGCTATTCTTCCAGACAAGGCAGGCTTTTCGAAGATATACTTGATTGGGTCCATCTTTGATATCAATAAGGTGGTGTGAGTCAGCATATACTGTCTCAGTCGGCGAGCAGCCCATGCCAAAGCGCAACAAGTTTTCTCGAGCAACGAGTATCGGGTCTCGCAGTCGGTAAACTTTTTGCTAAGGTAGTAAATAACATGCTCTTTTTGGCCAGACTCATCATGCTGCCCCAGCACGCACCCCATTGAATTGTCCAGTACGATCAAGTATAAGATCAAAGGTCTTCCTTCAACTAGAGGCATCAAGATAGGTGGCTCTTGGAGGTACTCTTTGATCCTTTCGAAAGAGGCCTGAAATTCATCATTCCATTTTACCACGTGATCTTTCTTCAGCAGCTTGAAGATCGGTTCACAAGTAGCAATCAAATGTGAGATGAACCGGGCAATGTAATTCAACCGTCCCAAAAAGCCTCTAAATTCCTTTTTTGTTCGGGGAGCTGGCATCTCCTGTATAGCCTTTACTTTTGCAGGATCCACTTGTATACCTTTATCACTAACGACGAAACCCAACAACTTTCCAGACCTTACCCCGAAGGTGCACTTGTTCAGGTTTAACCTCAGCTTGTACATCTTCAACCTGTCGAACAATTTCTGGAGATGGTCAAGATGTTCTTCTTCAGTCTGGGACCTTGCAATCATATCGTCAACGTAAAACTCAATCTCATGATGAATCATGTCGTGGAACAAAGCGACCATGGCGCGCTGATAAGTTTCCCCAGCATTCTTCAATCCGAACGGCATGACTTTGTAGCAAAAGGTACCCCACTGCGTAACGAAGGTTGTCTTCTCCATGTCTTCGGGATCCATCTTAATCTGATCGTAACCAGAAAAACCATCCATAAAGGAGAAGACCTTATGCTGTGCGGTGTTGTCAACCAGAACATCGATATGAGGCAGAGGGAAATCATCCTTGAGGCTCAACCTGTTCAGATCTCTATAGTCCACACACATCCGAATCTTACCATCTTTCTTTGGCACCTGAACCACGTTGGCAACCCACTGCGGGTAAGAAGTAACTGCTAGAAAACCGGCGTCAAACTATTTCATGACCTCAGCTTTGATTTTCTCAGACATCTCTGGGCGCATGCAGTGAACTTTCTGCTTCACCGGAGGATAGTCTTCCTTAGTTGGTAAGCGGTGAACCACGATATCAGTATCCAACCCAGGAATATCTTCATAAGACCAGGCGAAGATCTCAACATAGTCATGTAACATCTATATCAACCGTTGCTTGACGCTAGGCTCCAGATTTGCACCTATCTTGATCTCTTTTTTATCTTCCTCGGTACCCAAATTTACTTATTCCACCGGCTCTTCATGCGGCTGTATGGCCCTCTCTTCCTGAAGTAACGGTCTAGCAATTTCTCCAGGCACTTAACAATCATCCTCACCTTCGTCCTCGGCTTGGTTGATCGGATTTTCGAAGTCATAACCGGCAGTAGCAGAGTTGTAATCAATGGGATCCAGAGTGGATGTGGACCTGTATTATGATATGTGAGTGTGTGTAAGACAAATAGCTGTTTTATAAAGTGCAATATAGAAAGGAAAAAACAAGGAGCGCAAAATTTGTAATGCAAGAAAAACGTCCAATGCTTTATTAATGATATATGGAAATGACACATAATAAGCCCTCACAAACAAAGCCACAGTGCCTCGGGCAAGGCACCGGGCCGTAAAGTTCAAATTGTCTGTTACAAATCTCAAAACAAAAGTCTATTACTGTGTAATAAAAGAAACAGGCACGAAGTCCTTCGCCGTCCAATTGTTCAAGCCACCGTTGGTAGTCGGGTAAATCCAACTGTCGATATCTGACTCTTCATCATCATCTTCAATTGCATTCACTCCCGGATTACTGATGCACAGAGGAGGTCTTCCAATTCACGCACGCCGAACAACCCTTTGAGCTTCTGCAGTAAAACCCAAACCAAACTTGTCAGTCTTGTGTGCAAAGTCAGGGAGTTGGCCCCAATTTGCACACCCACCTTTTTCATTAATAGCCCTGACATCCTTGAGGGAAGCCATCTTCATTGGAGGTTTGTCAACATCAATTTTAGTTGACGCCAGAGTCTGAGGGACTTCTTCAAAGTTCTGACACGGGGTTTCAATGAACTCCCCATCCATCTCCATATATCGAAAGGAATTAAGATGACTTACCATGTACTCCTCCTCACCCTGCACCGTAACAATCTTCCCCTTCACTGGATATTTCAACATCTGGTGGAGCGTAGAAGTTACTGCCCCAGCCTTATGAATCCATGGGAAACCCAACAAGCAAGAATAAGATGGTCGAATGTCCATCACATAGAACATAGATGCAAAAGTCTGAGAGCCGACTTTAACAGGGACATCCACCTCTCCATGTACCATCCTTTTGGACCCGTCAAAGGCCCTAACCACAATATTACTTGGCTTCAAAACCAACCCTTCACAATCCAGCCGATCTAATGCTTTCTTGGGTAAAACATTTAATGAGGACCCATTATCTACCATCACATGGGCCAAAGTAGTGCCCCTGCACTCGATCGAAACATGCAAAGCATCATTATGATTCTTTCCTTTGGCAGTCAGATCTGCGTTGGAGAAACCCAACCCGTTGTCAGCGGTCAAACTAGCCACACAATCTTTGAATTGGTCAGCAGATGTTTCCTGCGGCACATGCGCAGTTTTAAGGAAAGCAATTAAAGCCTTTGCATGGGCTTCCGAGTACAAGAATATAGATAACATGGAGATCTTCGACGGGGTTTGCCCCAGCTGTTCTACTATGTTGTAGTCGCTTTTATTGATAATCTTCAGAATTTCCTCTATATCCTGCCTAGAGGTTTCAACAATGACTTTTTTAGGTGCCTCCATCCGGGCAGGCCCACCTGTAACTTCTTTGCCCCGAGTGTCAGATGACTCGACGACAGGGGTGATAACTGGAGTAAGAATTGGAACAACAGCTGATGTACTGGCCGATGGAATGACAACATGCTTTTGAATAGTCGGAGGAGAAATCTCAGGAGAGAAGAGTCTTCCGCTTCGGGTGACCTTGCTAGACCCGACAATATTGCTGACATCAGTATCAGCCTCTTCAACTTTCAAGTCTTGTTTGATCCCATGATAATACACATCGGCCCCATAGTGCCACGAGACAGCCTTATCTGAAGTGTAAGGGATAGGACCAGGAATAGTAATGATTAATGGAGCAACTATCGGAACAGATGTAATCCTAACAGGCTTTCTCGAGGAAGCCTTGGAAGGATTGGCGGAAATAGTTATTATGGAAACATCTTCAACAGGAATCAATGGAATCAGAGTCTTCTAGATCAAGATCTCTTTGTTATCCATCAGGCATTGAACACCTGATTTCAGTAAACGGAAACCAGCAGGCAGGATTGAACATAGGTGGCAACCTTCGCCACATCCCAGAAATAAACCGGCCAACAATAGATTCTTCTTAACGGTCATCAACGGAGTAGAAATGTCTTCCACGGAGGTCACAAATGAATCATCGTCCACATCATTTACTCCATGCTTGGGCATAGGAGCAGTCATGACATTAGGCTTTTCTGGTGTGTCAAACTCAATTTCTTTAGCTTCAATCAAATCTTGCACCTTATTCCTCAAGGCCCAACATTTGTTGGTATCATGACCTGGGCTATCAGAATGATAGGCACAACGGGCGTTCGGATTATACAGCGGAGAGGTGGTACTGGGATTCTTTGGAGCTTTCCTCAGAGTTACTAGGTTAGTCTTCAATAACTGCGGTAAAATTTGAGATAAGGTCATACTGAGCTGAGTATACTGTCTTTGCGGTCTCTCTACTCTTTGCTGATTGTTGCATTGTGGGGCAACTGTAGGTCTTGATATTACTACCGTGTTAACTGCTTGGCGGCATTCAGGTCGGCTTTGGCTCCTAGAGCTGTAAACGGCACTAGCTTTCTTCTTGAAAGGCTTCTTTTCTGTACTTGATGAAGCACCTTTATGTATCTTGCCACTTCTGATACCAACCTCTACTCTCTCCCCAGTCAAAATCAATTCAGTGAACCCAGACGATGAACTACCGATGAAATGATTGAAATATGGACCAGACAAAGTCCCAAGAAACATATCCACCAACTCCCTATCAGACAAGGGGGGTTGGACTCTTCCGGCCAAATCTCTCCACTTTTGAGCATAGTCCTTAAAACCTTCGCTTGCACCCATAGACATACCCTGAAGCTGAGTACGCGTGGGAGCAAGGTCAACATTATATTGGTATTACTTGTAAAAAGCAGCAACAAGGTCCTCCCAGTTGCAGACATTAGCCCCTTCCAATTGATAGAACCATTCAAGCTGAGTCCCTGACAGACTATCTTGAAAGAAATGGACCCACAGATTCCTATCAGCAGTGTAGGGTTGAATTTTTCTGACGTATGAGCGGAGATGGAGTTTTGGGCAGGATGCTCCATCGTACTTAGCAAAAATCGGAGCTTTAAACTTGTGAGGAATCACCACCCCAGATGCTAGTCCCAAATCTCTGAAGTCCAAACCAAGGACCTTCTGAATCTCCATAGCACTTAGTCGGTCTTCAAGTTGTTTGTACCTATCCTCAGCAGGAAGGTACTGTTCATCATCAAAATCAGTGTCATTATCAGAGACCACATGACTAGGACCCTTTCTTTCCTCTTGATTCTCTCCTCCTCCATATGAATGGGACAAATCAGCTTCATGTCGCAACCTATTCCCAATTCTGTGACCCATATTCAGCAGAACCACTTTCTTTTTCTTCTTCTTCTTCTCCTTCAAGATGAGAGTCTTCAAATCCTGTTGTCCCTTAGCCAAGTTCAAGAACATCTCCTGGAATTGAGAATTCTGTGCTTGAAGAGCCTTGATAGCTTGATCGGTAGGCATTTCAGAAGACATTATGTGCTGAAATAAACAACGGAGAAGATAAGAAACCTGTAATGGTACCTGTAATGAGGTGCATGGTAATGGAATGCGTATGAAATGATTTCAAATACTTTGGGAGATTCAACTTTGTAAACCAAAATAAAACACACTTTATTAGATAAAACTTATAACAATGTTTAACAATGCCTTCAAGGCGTTACAAAAGAAATAACTGAAAGGAAATCTAAACTAGAAACAATAAAAGACATCAGAAATCCCATGGTTGTTTCCCCTTCATGCTGACATAATCGTTGGCAGTCCTTTCATTCTCAAGCTGCCTTGTGAGCTTCAAAATCTTTCGTTCCTGCTCATGATACTTCTCCATGTAGGTATCCCTTTCTTCCTTTAACTGGATCCAAGATCTCTTCAATGCCTCAAGATCAGTAGGCATATAGGGATGGATGACTGTATAAGGGACACCTTCTTCATTAGTATGCCCTACAATCACCGACAAAACAACTTCATATGGCATCCCCAGCTTTTGAGCACGGGCTCGAACCCACTGAAGATAAGGTTGCATCGGGAGAGAAGTCTTCAGTCCTAGCTTGTGTGGGTCAGACCTGTTCACCCTGCCCCAGGCTCGTATAAATCTTCGGCGATGCTCATTAACATCCCCCTTGTAGTCAAAGATGATATCTGTAAGAAGCAGCTCATGGGGACCGTCTCTCCGAGCGCGTCCGAACTGTCGTAAAGCCAAACAAGGATTGTAGGTTATTCCCCCTCTAATTCCAAGCAACGGAACATTAGGGTATTCCCCATATCGATCAATGACAGCTACTATTTCCATATCCTTAGAACTCCAAAGAATGTCCGTATGAGCCAGGGACATAATTTTGTAAGCCCAACCTACACCTTTCTCATTCTTCAATACAGACTTGGGGAGGTGCGAAATAAACCACCTCGCCAGCAGCGGCGTACAACACATGAGGGTCCCCCTTCTTCGCACAATATGAGTATAGAGAGCATGCAGAATGTCACCTAGAAGAGTAGGCACTAGTTTACGAGACATGAAGATCTTGACCGCATTCACATCTATGAAGGAATATGGATTCAGGAACAGAACCAAGCCGTAGACGAGGAGAGCCAGGATGTCTTTGAAAGCTTGAAAGTCCAAATTATCCCAGAACTGTTGAGCTTGATCCATTAGAAACTTAGCCAAGAAACCTTTAACCCCACTCCATGTCTCCTAGTTGGACACTACATCAACCCTTTTTAGATGTAGGGATGAAGCAATATCCTCTAGCTTTGGAACCTCCTTCAAACCTGTGAAGGGTGTCTACTCGAGAATGGATATACCCAGTAAGTCAGAGAACTCCTCCAAAGTAGGGACTAGCTGATAATCCGGGAAGGTGAAACAATGATGCAACAGATTAAAGAACTGGAAAAGGACGCTCATCATTTGCTCATCCAACTTTGAAGTGACTAGGATAAGGAGATGACCATGTCTTCTAACAAATGAAGAAGTATCAGGAACTTTTGAGACCAACTCTCTGAGCTGAGTAGGGATTTGCACGAAGTTAACTCGAATGGTATTTCTGCACATAGAAGCCATAATCTGCAAAACAGAACAAAGATGAATCCCCTCGGTCTTTGAAATGGTTAGTCTAATGAAATATGCATGCTATGTCATGATAAAACACACAACAGGTATAACAGGTATCAGACATGATAAAGGAAAACAAGTCACACAATAGCCCTTAAGTCTCAGGCTTGCATGGAGTCTAAGTACTACCCTCTTGAAGTTCAATTGGTTCAACCTGTCCTAATAATAGTAACCGGGTTCTAGAGGTTCTCAATATCACTGACCATCCTCCATCGGTCATGGTTTCAGCTCACACAATCTTTTCTTGCGGCCGAAACTATCTCAAGAGTATGGTCTCAATGAGTGTAGTATCGAGTATCAACCAGTTCTCAGCTCTATACCGAGGTCGGCTATCTCACTACTTCCTATGTCCAAGTTGGTCAATTATAGGTTCTAAGGTCAGTTGATGCTTAACGACCCATATAACAGCCCCGTATTCTCCTTGTTCCTCCACAAGGGATACCAATACCAACTAATGTTCCACATCAATGTAGCTACTGCTTCAACCGTATCGATCTATGTTGTACAGTTCCGTCACATTTTATTGCTACTTGACTAAAAGGTATTCCCCAGATTCGGGTTAGGATCTATAGTAACTCTGATACAAAGCCCACAAAGATAAAGCAATCAAATCATACAATAGAAGCAATATGATGAACTAATCCTAAGGTATACCCCACTTAATTACTCCCCAGCAGAGTCGCCAGTTCTATGATACGGTGGCCAAAACCGGGACTGTTTTAGGAATACTGGTTTGCATTTTGCGTTTGTATTCGCAAAATGTCGCGGTAAGCAAGAGTCGCCACCGACTTTTATTTTATCCAACAAAGAAAGGAAAAAAGCACAGAAAAATTCCTTTTTTCAAGATTTTATGAGTACGGGGGGGGGGGGGGGGGGTAGATTATAGAAAGGGAAGGTATTAACACCCTTTCTATCTGTGGTTTTCCACGGGCTCTTAGGTACTTGCTCATCATTTTCAAAATTGCTTCTTTGTGTGTTTGTGTGATTTGAAAAGTTTTTGTTTTGACTTCGATTTAACCCTTGCTTCTGTCCTTAAGAGTGTTACGAAGTTATTTTTGAAAACTTTGTTTGAAAATAGTGTAAGTGTGAAAAGTTTGTTTATTTTGAGCAAGTACCTACTAGCATATACCTACTCGAAAAAAGAATCGTTCTATGTTCGTTTCCTTTAGACAGCACTATCCCACTATTAGTGAGTAGGTAGCACCATCGTTGGAGTTTTGAAGGTCAATTCGAAAGGGACATACGATCACTAAAGTAATGTTAGGACGTCTTAGTAATAACCCTAATGTCTTAAGATCAATATTCGAGGCAACAATTTCGAGGAAACCATTCCGAGGCAACTTTGATCTTTGAGACAAAAGGGCGACCACTAAAATATCCTATACTCAATGACCATTTACCGAAGGCAACCGAAGTGGGACTATACCATAGGAGTGTGCATGTGCGAGTGATTCAATTTCAAATTACTATCTTTGCACATTTAGGGTTAGCTAACCGTTTTAAAGTTAATCATACATTCTTATCATGCATCCCTAATTATTCATACATCTAACAGTTAATATTTTGCGGAATTTTAAGTGCGGAAAGTAAGCTACGCTATTACAAGGCTTCAGGTATTTACATAGCCAAAAACAAACTCGTAAAACAAAAGCGATAAATGAAAGTAAAAGTCCTAATTTAAACTATTACAACTTGTGAGCAATTACATCAATATGGCAAAATAAGATAATAAAGTGCGCGCGATGAAATTAAGAACGATAAGAAATTAGGGTTTTGACCCCGTCAAACCTAATCGAAAGAAACAATTATTTTTTTGTTATTTTTATTTATTTAAGGAAAAGAATGAGATTGTTTATTAAATACAAAAATTAATTAGTAATTAAATTAATTAAAGAAAATAATTTTCATGACCTATTTTTATGTTTTGGTTATTTTTAAGAAAAAAGAAAATAGAATTAAATTATAAACAAAACCCTAATTGTTCTAATTATTTTTAAATTTATTTACAAAAAGAAATTAAAGTTACCTAAAATTAAATAACCTAATTAAATTAATATTTGTATAAAAATAAATATCCTAAATCTAATTGGATGAAAATATTTTTATGATTTTTTTTGATAAAAAAAATTATTAATTTGTTAGTAAAAACAAATAAATAAATTAAATAAAACAAAATATAAAAAGAAAAGATAAAGAGATATTGGGCCTGGTTGGCTGGATCATGGTAGACTATGGTGGTCATCCCACACAAACACGCGCCTAATATAAAAAAGGCGCCATAATTCAAATGAACCAATCCCATGGTGCCACGCTAGTCATCTTCTTCCTTTCTCCGTTGGTAAAAGTCACAGACTTTTACCTACAAACATCACCCGTCACTACAAACCTGCATATTCTCAAAATCAACCACAAGCAAGATAAATAATATTTAAGGCCACCAATAAACTCGTCTTGACCTTCTGAGTGTGATGGTGCCCCTTTCATGGCCCAATTTTACCTGTATGGAAAGATCCCAAATCAAGACCAAGAACCCTAACAATGGCAAATCTTGATACAGTCCATAAAAATGCAATTGAATATTACAAATAGTTTACAAATGTTCCAAGGATCAAGAATATACTAATATTTCATGTTATAGATGCCACAATTATGCAATTCGAATTCAAGAAAAAGCCATTGTCGTGGCTGACTTACAGCGAGTTACAGGGTTGGAAACTCCTTGTTCTTGATTGTTTTCGCTTGCTTGTGATCCCAGGAAGCGATTGGGATGGCTAGAAGGTCTTGAGGATACTTGGAAGTGTGAAGTCGTGTCTGCACTTTTTTGGGGTTTTTTCAAGTTTGTTCTCACTTTGTGCGCCTCTCCCTAGCACTGTTTTAGGTCTGTAAATGTTCAATATATATCAAGGATTATATTAGGGTTCAAAACATAATCTCAATGTTCATCCATTATTGATTTTGATCTTGATTTGATTCACTTAAAAATCCTTCCAAAAATAGGCCAAATTCAATCTTTTTGTGCACACAAAGGCCTTGCACGAATTCAATCAGTTGCCAACTGGATATAAGACCTGAAATATGCACAATATCTTGAGTTTTCAATGATTTGGATTTTGTATGATTTGTTTTGATTTAAATTGATTTAATTCAAATAAAAATAAAAATAAATAATAAAAATAAGATAATGACAAGTGGGAAGAGCTAGGACTCGTGGACCATGCTACCAACTCAAAAGAAGTGCAAAAAGTTAGGCCCATTTAGCAAAAATTGCAATTTGAGGCATAGTTAACTTTTGACAATTTTGCAAAAAAGGTCAACTTCACCAATGCATAACTTCCTCAATTTTGACTCTTTGAAGGTGTTCTCTGACTTTTTAGAAAGATTGATATGTCCTATAAGCAACCCTTTTGGTCACATCTCAATTTGGTATTCCATGTTCATGTATGAAGCTTTGACAAAAAAAGTGTTTTTGTTGACTTTTCAAAATGACCTATAATGTCCAAATTCATAACTTCTTATGAGTGCATATTTTGAACTTGGGAGATGAAGATGGATTGTAGGGAATTTCATCCTCTTAAAAATGAGGTTTTGATGGGTCATTTATCATAAAGTATGAGAAAGTTATGCTTGGTCAAAGTTGAGTTGACTTTTCCTACAAAACCCTAATTTAGCAACTTTTGGTTCTTGATGAATTGTGAGCAATCCTTGATGAATCATGATAAACCCTTGATCAAATGATGAATAATACTTCAAAATGAGAATGTTGACAAAAAATCTTGAAGTTTGACTGTATGTGGGCCACAATTGACTTTTCCCTAGCACAGTCGATTTTCAAGCGTTTGAGCAATTGACTGAGCAAACTTTCTCTGTAGGGCTTGAAACTTGACATGGATGATCTTGAGAACATATTAGGACAATGGTGAGAATTTGGGATCCCTTGGACTCAAATATCTTGATGCAACATGAAGCCCTAATTTGAGGTAGACTGCCTTAGGAGAGAGTTTGTCTGGTCAACCCTTGGACTTCCTTGAGCAATTTGAAGACCTCACTTGAAATGTATTGAGAAATATGAGAGGGAAAATTTTGGGGTACAACATAGCCAGTCTAAAGCACCTTTGGGTAACACATTTAAAGATTAGCCATTGCCAATTAGGACATGGACCAGGGTGGTCCCCTTGCACTCAATAGAGATATGAAAGGCTTTGTTGTGGTTCCTTCCCATAAGAGTCAAATAAGCGTCGAAGAACCCTAATCCATTGTCAGCCGTTAAACTTTCTACACAATTCTCGAACAGGTCAGCGGTGGTTTCTTGGGGCACATGAGTTTTCTTCAAGAACTTGATTAGAGCCTGGGCATGAATGTCCGAACAGAGTAATAATGATAACATGGAAATTTTGGAGGGGGTTTGCCCCAGTTGCTCCACTATTTTGAAGTCGCTTTTATTTATGAGTTTTAGAATTTCCTCCATCTCTCAAGTGGAGGGATCTTCAGCATCAGTATCTTTGGTAGGTGCCTCTATCCCAGCAGGCTCACCTTCTTTTTCTTTATCTCTAGTGTTGGAACTAGACTTGTCATTGGTTATGCGGACGAGAGTTATTATAGTAGTGAGTGGTGAGATATCAGGGGAAAAGATCCTCCCTATTCTTGTCACTTTACTAGAACCTACAATATTAACGACATCAGCTTCATCTTTGTTGATCCAAGAATCTTGTTTTATCCCATGATAATAAACCTCTGCACCATAGTTCCATGGAACTGCTTTGTTAGAGGAGTAGGGGATAGGCCCAGAGGCAATGATTATTAAAGGAGCAATGGTTGGTTCATTTGAAATTCTAATGGGACCCTTTGAGGGATCCTAAAAGGCTTGTTGGAAATTGTTATTATGGACAGGTCTTTAGTTTTATTGGTTAAACTTTTGATTGTAGGAATATTCTCAAACAGAATCTGGAAGCTATCTATCAGGTGTTGCACACCTTCCTTCAGCCGCTTGCACCCATTTACTTGTTGATCACAGCAAACACAATCTTTAGAACAGCCAGGGAACACCCCGACTCTCAGTAAGTTAACCTTCACAGTAGTTAATGAAGTTGTTAAATATTCAATGGAGGAAACAAAATTAGTATCTGTTGTACCCTAAAATTTTCCCTCTCACTTATCAAGAATTTTCTCAACAAGATCTCCTTAGCTCAAAACATTGCAAGTCCATTGGATCGACAGATGAATTTTACAGTCAACTGATCAAAAGTCAATTGTATACTGAAAAGTCAAACTTTGACTTTTTGGTCAAATTCAAGTGCCAAAGATCATAATTCATTAAAACATGTCAAAATATGAAAATTATTCATCAAGAAATCAAAAAGTCAAGGTTTCATTTTGAAAAGTCAAAATTTCTAAACTTAGAAATTTTTCTAAGTGTTGGAAATTTCATGTTTTTTCACAACTTTGAACAAATTTTTCACCATCATGCAAGATGATTCAAGAGAAACTTCCAACATGAAAGTTGTATATCTCCATGAGATCTACGACTTTGCTTCATACAACTTCCACCAAAATTGCTTGGATCTCAAGTTATAATTTTAAGAACATGTGGTTATGAAACAAAACACTTCGTGAAATTTTGCCCTAATTTGGTCAGGATTTTGACCCAACTTCATGGCACTTTTCCATATAGTTCCAAGGGGAATCTTTAAAATCAATTCAAATATGGGTTGTATAACACATCTCAAGCTTTCCAAAATGTCCAAGAACTCCTTGAGATCATTCTTGAGTAGGGAGAATCGAAGAGATGAAGTTAGGGTTTTATCACTTTAACTACAAGTCATTTTAGTGATGAACAAAATCCAAATTCAAACCATGCTGCATAAACACTACTTTGCAGGCCTCAAACTTGTTATTCACTCCATAATTAATGGTTTACACAGCTGATGGAGGCCTCACATCAAGCATTCAATGCATGGACATGCTTTTTATCCATTTTTAGAAGAAAGGTTACATTGCCATTTTGATAAAGTAACTTTTTGTACAAAACTTGTTCTTGAGCCTTGCACTTGTTCTATTCTGATCAAACCAGTCCTATAACTCATGATAAATGTTTCAAACACTTACAATCACCTATCCCATGCTTGTACCTATTTTTGAGACTTGTTTCCCTCTTTTCTTCAGAATCAAGTAACCTAGCCAAAAGCTAGAAACTTGTACTTTTGATTTGCCAATGCACTCAAACACTTTTTTTATACATACACAAACCATTTGACACAAACACACAGATGTTCAAGCCTTAAAAGAACCTAGAACTCAAAATCACACTTCACACTTGCATTTTCACACAAACTGACCAAAAACTTGAAACTCATAACCTACTCGTGCGTTTCTTGGCCTTTTGGTTTCTAAAGTTTCTAAACATCACATAAAATCAACCCCACACTCTGTTATAGAACTGTAACACCATTAAAACCATCCTCCATTTCCAAAAACAGAGCTCTGCATATTGGCTTCTCCAGAAGATTTCAGCCATCCATTGTTCAAGCTAATCATTGCATTAGCTTCCTGGGACCTCAAGGAAGCTAACCTGATCATCACCATCACTTGAAAAAAGCTCAAACTCAAAACACGATTTCCAGTTTTGAGGTAAGTTTTCTCAACTTTGAACTCTTCATACAAGCATCATCAATAGTTTATTTGTGAACAAAACATGTAGATATCATTGCCTTGAAGCTAACCATGTCCATAGTTTCCATTAATTTTGCTTGAGCTTAGAGAATTTTGAAACTGAAATTTCTGATATTTTTAGGGTTCAGATTAGGGCCATTAAAATTCATGCTTATCTTTGATCTATAGTTTTAATGCTTTACATTTCTGAAACCGTGAGAAAATTTGCTACAAGTTTCATGTTTACAGTTTTAATTTTTGATGAGAAATGAGCAAGTTACAGTTGGTCTGGCTGGAGGTTGAAGATGAAGTCATCAGGGCGCGTTTTACCTTACATATTTATTGATTTGCCTATGTTAACTGATGTATAGCCACCCCAGTGGTAGAAGTGCGCGCCTGTAACCTTTGGGACATGGGTTCGAGCCCCAGTGATACCCTTTTGTGTTTTTTTCCATATTTTTGCACTATTATGATTTTTGCAGGCGCTTGGGATTTGTTGGGCCTGTTTTATTTTTTTTATTTTTGCTCACTAACTCCCCTGCAGGCTACTGGCACCTCTGGCCCGAGTTTATTTATTTTTCTTTATTTATTTTTATTTATTTCATTTATATTTTCTTAATTATTTTTCCTAATATTAAAAAAAATACAAAAAAATTAGATTTTTATTTTTACTTAGTTTATTTTATTTTTCTCATAAAAAATATTTTTATTCAACTATAATTTATTTATTTTTATTAACTAGTCTTGTAAATTTAAATTAAAATACTATATTTTTTTTTTATTTTCTCTCACACCAATTAAAATATTTTATTTTAATATATAAAAGGGCCAAAAACATTTTATAATACCATAAATATTTTCAAGACAAAAAATGCCAAAAATACTTTTTCTAAATTTATTTTTGTAATCAACCAAATAGAATTAGGGTTTTATTTAAAATATTTTCTTAATAAATTTAAGTTTAATTAATTATTTTCTTTAATTAATTAGGTTAAGACAATTTCCCCCTTTTCTCATGAAATCCAAACAAATATCCATTTACTTCATATTTTGCATTTTTGTACATTTATTTATTTTGTACATTGTATTCATTTAAATTCCTTGTACATTAATACCCATTCAATATAGTTGTAATAGACTAATTAGGTTTAAAATTCTTGCAATCCCCATTCAATTTGTATATCCTCCCCACAAATGTTGTAATAGCGTAGTAACTTTAAATTCCACAATTTATCGCTTTATATATAACATGTTAGTAATTAGGGTTTGTATGGAAAGACTAAAACCAATACTTAGAAAACTCTAATTCAAGACAAAAACGAGCATGAAAACAACACGCTTGCACACAAGCACCCCTAGGGTTATTCCACTTGGTTTCCTTATACAAAATGACCATATTACACATGTAAGGTATCTTAGCAAAAACCAGCAAATACAAGATCATAGTCCCTCGACGACGCTATCTAAGTTGCCTTTCAAATGATCTTAGTCCCTAAAATAGAATGCTAAGATACCTTGCAACATTGCTAACCATGGTTATACAATGACCCACGCCCGTCCCGTTTACATCCAAAGATAGGGTTGCTTACCAAATCAATAGTAAGATAACAATGTCAAAGCAAAAGAAAATGAACAAGAAAAGACTTTTGAGTAGGTAGAATGCTCCTAATTACTTACTCCCTTTCAAAACAAACATCCTTGCTATTTTCAAAACAATCACCTACACTTTCAAACATCTTACAAAATTGAAAACATTTTTAAAAGATCAAAAATCTTTGTATACATTCTTACAAACAAGAATCATTACAAAGATTGCCTAAACAATGGCCTCTTTACAAAATACTTTCAAAAACCACACCAAGCATAATTTCAAACAAAAAAGCAAGTGATCTAGCAAGTAACTAAGAGCCCATGGAAAACCATGGATGAAAAGGGTTCTAATACCTTCCCTTCTCATAATCTACCCCCCGAACTCAAGAAATAATCTCAAAGATCTTTCCTGTGCTTTTTCACCTTTCCTTTTGGATAAAAGAAAAGTCGGTGGCGACTCTTGCTAACCGCAACATTTACAATCAAACGCAAAACCTTTAAGTAAGTTCTCCCACCGTATCATAGAACTGGCGACTCTGCTGAGGAGAATCTAAAAGTGGGGTTACATTAAGGGCTTGATCACATTTATTTGATTTCATTGTTTGACTTGTATGCTTTACATTATGGTTCTTTGTTTGGTTTTGAATCCTCTACCCGAATTTGGGATACATTATAGGTAAGTAGCAATACATTATGGAAACTGTGCGGGGTATACCAACATGGTCTAAGCAATAGCTACGTTAGTGCGACATATTTGTGGGTACCGGTAGCCTTTGAGTTAATCAAAGAGAATACGGGGCCGCTGAGTGATGTCATGAAGCACTAATGAACTTTTAGAACCTTTACTTGACCAACTTGGCCATTTAGGATGTAGTGAGATGACCGGCTTTGGTGCAGTCTGAAGTTGGTAGATACTCGATACTACACTCATTGAGGTTTGGTTTATGTTGTACCCTAAAATTTGCCCTCCCATATTCTTCAAGAGTTGGCAAGATCAAGCTCCAAAATCCCTCAAGGGTTGCACAGTCCAATTGCCTCCTAACACAGTCAAAATTAGGGTTTTGGTTCTTGCAAAGAAATTGAGGTTTCTAAGGGTCCAATCAAGTCCCACATGCCCACATACATTGTCAAGCATCCATATGTCAAGTTTCAAGACTCACAGCATCAAGTTGCACAGTCAAAAACCATAAATGCTTCACAGTCAACTGTAGGGGCAAAATGGTCATTTGACAGTCAAAAGTCAAAATTTTTGGTCAACATCTTATTTTGAAGCCAAAAACATCATTTGATCAATTCTTGATCATGATTCTCAAAGCATGGCTCAAAAAGTCTCAAGATGCAAAAGTTTCTATTTTTGGACAGTTGAAAAGTCAACTGCAAATTGACCAAGACATAACTTCTTCATGGTTTATCAGAAAAATTCTATCCAAAGCTCATTTTGAAGAGAATTACATTTCCTACAACTCATCTTCACACTCCAAGTCCAAGAAATGCTCTTACAAAAAGTTATCAATTTCAACATTATAGGTCATTTTCAAAAGTCAACAAAAGGGCACTTTAAGTCAAAGACCATAACTTGAGATTGGTAAATCAAAATGACATGGGACCAAAGGCATTGGTTAGAGGACTTCAATACCTTTCCAAAATGTCCAAGAACATGATCATGGCTTCAAAATTGAGCAAGATATGCATTGGAGAAGTTGGGAAAGTTTTGGGAACTTTCAAAAGTCAACTTTGCCCAAAACACTTCAAATTTGCTAATGGGCCTCAAATTCTTCCTTGAATCATTACCCAAAGCCTATGCACGACCCATTGAGCTTAAAAGGATTTATTTTCTTATTTTTAATTAATTAATTGAATTTTTATTCTTATTAATTCATTTAATTAGTTTTAATTGTAGAAAAAAAAAATCAAATAATGCTCTTTCAAATCTTTTTGTGCAGCAAATCATACTAGGGCAAGTTGGCAAAGTCGTTTCACATCCAAAAAAGGAAAATCTTCCATAATTGGCAAAGGTTTCAATGAAAAAAGATTGAAAAATATATGATGAAAATCAAAGATATGAAACATCAATTCATGGACTCTTGGGCCAAGGTTTTGACCTAGAATCATTCACATACTTATGCAAGACCTAACCTAATTCAGAAAGACACGAAAAGCTGCTCAAAAACTCATAACCAATTGGCAACTTTTCAACAAAAACTTGGAATCTAATTTCATATTTGCAGGGCGATTCAAGGCCTCAAAACATTTCCATTACATCACTGACATTGCTAGGAAACTATTGGCATCAAGAACAAGCTTCCATACTCAAAGAAACGGTAGAACAGAGTTACGTTTCTTCACAAATATTTCATAATCGAATTTTAATTTCCACGCATCATTCATGTGTTTTGATTATTGATTTATGCTATTAACATCTCCCTGAAGCTTTTGGTAATGTTTAATTGTGCTAAAACTGCTTGAAACGGAATTCACCATGGATGAAACCTAGGGTTTCAGAAGCTTCAAAATAAGGCTTTCCTTGTATGGAAAAATTAGACCTTTAGACCTATACAGCTGAATTCAGAAGCTCAAGACGAAGCAAATGGAAACCTCGCGCTCAATTTATGTTACCTGTGGGCGTAATCGCTATTTTCCACACTTTCAGTTTGTGGAGGTTTAAAACCCCCGCTATTTGTTCATGATGTAGGTAAAAAAGATGAAGAAGAAGCATGCGTGTCCAGGCGTGGTTGGGTGATTCAAATATCTGGCGCGTCTTTTTGTTTTATACCATTAACCATTGTTTTTTGTATATTATATTTTCTATTCATTATGTATACAAACAAACACAATAGCTCAGCTGGTTGGCAACGTGTCCCTCAAGCGTTGGGACCTGGGTTCCATTCCCAGGTCCCCCCACATAATTCATAACTTTTGTTTTAATGTCTTCTAGTGCAGCGCTTCATTCAGTGGCCTACCATGAGCTTCATGCCTGTGCTTGCCAAGTGGCCAGGAGATCCCATCCAATGGTCAGAAGGTGAATTCCATGATGCACTGCAGTCAACCACGTGCACTCAATCCTGGAAGGTCAAACGAGCTCTATGCTGATGGGCCAGATTACTCCAATTTACCTCCCTTTGGGCCTGACACCCCTTGGTTTGCAATTTGATTTTTTTTCTTTCTTTTAATTTCTTTCAATTATTTTTTTATATAATTATTATTAAGTCATTAAAATTAATCTTTTCATAATAAAATCAGAAAATCAAAATACAAAAATATGTTTAATTGTTTATTAATTTAACCTATTTTTTTTATAAATAAATGTTAACAATTAATATAGTTTAAATTAGGTTTTAATTCAATATCTTCTTAATAAATAAAATACATAGAATTAGGTTTTGACATTTGTATCCTTTTTCTTAATTAATTATTTTTATTTATTATTATTAATTACTATTATTTTTGTAAATAAATATGTAAATTAATTAACTCGTAAATTAGGCTAACTTTAATGTTTTCTTTAATAATTAAAAATAATTTAGAATTAGGGTTTCCTTTTAAATTCTTTTCCTTATTTCCACATTAAATACCAAAAAACACAAAAAAGGACTTTCCTTTCTTTAATTAAATAATCAAATAGACTTTAATTTAATTTAATTTCTCAAAAGGGTCAAAACCCTCAGACGTTCAATTTTAATTTCTATTTCGCGCATTTATTTTCTTTTGAATATTATGTAACTGCTCAAGGATGTAATAGTAATTAGGTTATCGCTTTTCTTTTACTTTCCGCATCTTTTATTAAAACGGGTCTTTGTATTTTGGCGATGTATAGACCCGCGCCTTGTAATAGCGTAGCTTTATATTTCCGTCTTTTAATTTTCCGCACTCTTAAATTCTAATTGCATGAAAGAATGTATGGTTAATTAAAAACAAGCGTATCTCACAATGCCATGAATAAAGATAACTGTTAAACTGAAAACAACACACAAATACACACACCACTTCTAGGGTACGCCTCACCTGTTGCCTTCGAAACGTGGTCGTCGAGTATAGGACATTTTAGTGGTCGCTCTGATGTCTAAGATCCAATCGCCTCGAAACGGTTGCCTCGGATAAAAGGATCTAGGACGTTAGGGTAGCTTCTAAGGTATCCTACTATTGCTCTGGTGACCACACTGTCCCTACACTCGAATTGACCCAAACACCTCCAACGGTGGTGCTACCTACCTCTCAATGGTGGGATTGCACTACCTTAAGGACATTCACACAGCCTAATTCCTTAGGGTAGGTAGATGACTCATAGATACTTGCTCTATTCAAAAACAAATCAAAAACCTTTTCACACCGACACTTTCAAAAAGCTTTTAAAACAATTTTTCAAACACTCTTGAGGACAGACACAAGAGTTATTCAGAAAACTTTCAATGAAACTTTTGCAAAACCCACTCACATTTTGAAAAGCAAACAAACATTTTGAAAACATAAGAGCAAGTACCTAAGAGCCCGTGGATAACCACGGATAGAAAGGGTGCTAACACCTTCCCTTTCTATAATCTACCTTCCGAACCGAGAACTATTCTCATAAGGAATTTTGCTGTGCTTTTGTCCTGTCCATGTTGGAGAAAATAAAAGACGGTGGCGACTCTTGCTTCCGCGATATTTCGCGAACCAGCGTTAAACAGTCAGTTCTAAATCCACCGATCACAGAACTGGCGACTCTGCTGGGGACACTTAAAGGAAGGTGTACCTTAGGATAGCTCATACTTGTGTTTTCAATTGTCTGAATTGTTTACTTTATTATTGTGGGTACTGTCTTGGGAGTTCTATAGATCCTAGCCCAGATTTGGGGGATACCTCTTAGAAAGTAGCAACAAGACTGTGAGGGAACTGTGCGGGGTATACCGACATGGTTGAAGCAGTCTGCTATGTTGATGTGGCACTTTGGTGAGTACCGGTAACCCTTGAGTCTAGTCAAGGAGAGTACGGGGCCGCCGCGTGGTGTCGTGAATCATCAACTGACCTTAGGAACCTTAATTGAACCATCTTGGCCTCTTTAGGGTAGTGAGATAACTGACTTTGGTGCAGTCCGAGGTTGGTTGATACTCGATACTACACTCAGTTGAGGGTTGTTTTCTTGGAATATTTCGGTCGCCAGTCCAGTGGCTAAATCGAAACGATGAACACAGAAAATAATCCAATGATATTGAGACCCTTAGAACCCGGTTACTTCTGATAGGACAGGTTTTGAGCCCGCCAACCTCAAGAGGGTAATACCTAGACCCCACGCTGGCCTAAACTCTAAGGGCTGTCTTGTGTGACTTGTGTGCTTTCAAACTTGACTACTTGCATGCTTGTTATCTAACACATGAGCTTCTTGTAGGTTTTGTTTACAGTCCTTAATCTGGACTCATAACAGGGTTTACCTACATTACGCCACGCATAGCATAACATCATACCATCATACCATTGCTTGCATCCTATATAAGGACTAATCCATTTCAAGGACCTCAAAGGTTTTGTGATGCAGGTCATGATGAATCAAAATGTCTAGCAAGGGGCAAAAGGGGATTTATTTTCCTCTAGCCAAGGTTTTCAGGGGCTACGACCCACTCGATATGGTGAGCCTTGACCCTTGAAGAAGGACTCTCAACAACATGAAGCTCCTTCAATCAAGCTACCTGATTCTAACAACTTTCTTGTTTACCCCGCGAGATCCTTGAAAGCATTGCATGCATATCATACCTATCATTGCATTACAGGTACTCTTCCTTTCAGGTTGCTTAATGTTCTTCGCTGTTTATTTCAGCAATCATCATGAATCCTGAATCATCTACTGAGCAATCCATCAAGGCCCTCCAGGCTCAGAACGCCCAGTTCCAGGAGTTGATTAAGAGTCTAGCCCAAAGTCAACAGGATTTGAAGACTCTGCTCTCGAAGAAGAAGAAGAAGAGAACGGTGTTGTTCAACCCAAGACGCAAATCTGGGAATGGATCACTAAATGAGGTTGAGCAGACTACCCCATCTGTTGGAAAGGACAGCCCCCATGAGAGAGAGGTTCCTAGTCCAGTGGTCTCCGACAACAAGACAGAGTTCAATGATGAACAGTACCCTCCAGCTGAGGACAGGTATAAACAGTTGGAAGACCGGCTAAGTGCTATGGAGATACAAAAAGTGCCCGACCTAGACTTCGAAGATCTAGGTCTGTCTTCTGGGGTAGTAATCCCGCGCAAATTCAAGGAACCTGCCTTTGCAAAGTACGACGGGACATCCTGTCCCAAGCTGCATCTCAGGTCGTACATAAGGAGGATCCAGCCCTACACGGCTGACAAGAATTTATGGATTCACTTCTTTCAGGATGGTCTGTCAGGAACTCAACTCGACTGGTTCTATCAACTGAATGGAGCCAACATCCGCAGCTGGGAGGACTTGGCCACTGCATTCTACAAGCAGTACCAGTATAATGCCGACCTTGCTCCCACACGCACTCAGCTTCAGGGGATGTCTTGGGTGCAGGCGAAGGCTTTAAAGAATATGCTCAAAAATGGAGGGACCTTGCTGGAAGGGTACAACCACCTCTGACTGATCGGGAACTTGTCGATATGTTCTTGGGGACCCTGTCTGGGCCGTTCTTCAACCATCTGATTGGCAACTCCTCAGCCGGGTTTACAGACCTTATCCTGACTGGGGAAAGAATTGAAGCTGGTATCAAGGCTGGGAAGATTCAAGAGGCCGCACCTTCTGACACTCACAAAAGGACTTACACGGGGAAGAAAGAGTCTAATGCTGCATACAGTCAAAAGAGTCACCGTAACCAATAGGCAGGGGCAGTCATGATCTCTGGTTCTGCACCACGCCGACAACCACAAAAGGGAAATCAGCGAAGGCCAGACGAGCCTAAAAAACAATTCACCAACATCAACATGCCATTGTCACAAGCATTGCAACACATGTTGAAGATGAATATGATCGCGATGATCAACCCTCCTGCAAATCCCAAGACCTCCTCTCCAAACTACAACCCAGAAGCGAGGTGTGCTTATCATTCTGATAGCCCAGGGCACGATACTGAGGATTGTTGGGCACTGAAATACAAGATCCAGAATATGATCGACGCCAAGGAGATCGAATTCGATCCTGCTGAGACTCCCAATGTGATCACTGCTCCCTTGCCAAAACATGGCTAGGATTGAAAAACTTCTGTCCATTCGAATGTTCAAATTGTAATTTTCTTTGATTGTTCAAACATTTTATTTCATATCAAACTTGGTTATTTCATTAATGCATTACACGTGTTTGTTTTGAAGTAATTGTGTTCTCTATACACTGATGAGGACATGATGAAGGTTCTCTTTCAGTTATTTGATCCCTTATACCATTGCTTCACATTTCCCGACTCTCAACTTGTGCCTACTTTGGAAGAATTCTCCCGAATCTTGAGGATTCCCATTCTCAATCAACTACCTTTCAACGGTACGGAAAGAGACCCAAAGCCAGAAGAGATTGCTCAAGATCTACACTTGCACTCATTTGATGTCACAACTCATTGGGAAACAAGGAGTGGTGTCAAAGGTTTCTTAGCAAAGTTCTTGTTCGAGAAAGCCCAAAACTGTTGGAATTCTTTGGACTTGCAAGCCTTTGAGGAAATTGTGGCTCTCCTCATCTATGGGATGGTTTTGTTTCCAAATATTGACAAACTCATAGATGTGAACACCGTCAAAATCTTCATATCCCGCAACCCGGTGGCTACTTTGCTAGGAGACATCCTACACTCTTTTCACACTCGCACTATGAGGAAAAAAGGTGTCCTTATGTGTTGCACTCCTCTCTTAGCAAGATGGTTTATTTTGCATCTTCCCCAATCTGTATTAAAGAATGAGCAAGGTTCAAGGTGGTCACAAAGCTTGATGATGCTCAAACATTCAGACATTCATTAGTGCTCCCGATCCATAGAGAATGTTACTATTGTCGACCGTTATGGAGAATTTCCTAATGTCCCTTTACTTGGAATTAGGGGAGGTATCACCTACAACCCCTGCTTAGCCTTAAGACAGTTTGGTTATGCCCGAAGGGATGGCCCGCATGAGATGCTGATTCAAGGTTTGGTATTTGATTACGAGAACGACGATCAAGGTCTTTGCCAGAGATTTATCCGAGCTTAGAGGATGTTGAACAAGGTAGATAGCAAGACTTTAGGGCACAAGAATTCCATCCCTCTTGAGCCTTACCTCAAATGGGTACGAACTCAGGATCAGAGTCTTATGATGCCTTATCCCTCTATCCTCCAAGTAATCATTAAGCCTGTCATGGAAGGAGATGTTCCATATACTATCCTACATCCTGACATGCCTACCTCTCTTGAAGACCTACAAAGAGATTAGATACAACTCAAGGGGGGAGCGAGATACTTTCGAAGCCCTATTCTATGCAAGTGAGAAGAAGGTTTTGGAACTCACTAGGCTACTTCATGAGGAGCAGACTTTGAATGCCTACATTGCACCAAAGAGGATGCGTACTACCTTTCTATATTAGAGTTTTTGTATTTGTTTTTCCCAAGGAGACATTGATGTACTCAAGCTTTAATTTACTAATATAACGTGTGTTTCCTTTTTGTCTAAAACAAATTTGAATCTTAAAATCCTTGAAATCATTGCATATGCATTTACCATCCATCATAACATAAGCAGGTTTCTTGCAACAAGTCTCCTCATATCCCTACTATTTATTTCAGTAAGATAGATCTCGAGAAAACGGTGAAGGACCTCCAAGCTCAGAATGCACAGTTTCAACAGTTGTTCTTAACTCTAGCCAAAGGACAAGAAGAGTTAAAGACCTTGCTGGCTGAGGAGAAGAAAAAGAAGACAAAGAAGATAACCAGAGTTCTAAACATGGGAAGAAGATTCCAAGGGTAGACAGGAAGGGCCTTAGACTTTGCAACGACATCTGGTGGGAAAGACAATCAACATGGGAATGGCAAGGAAACAGTTGTCCAGTCAGAGTCAGAAGAGGACGAGGAAGAAGAAGACTATTCTGAAGAACAATACCCTCCAGCCGATGACAAGTATAAGCATCTAGAAGAACGGTTAAGCGCAATGGAAATCCAAAAAGTGCCTGGTTTTGACTTTGAGGAATTGGGTTTAGTATCGGGGATAATCATTCCTCCAAAATTCAGAGCACGTGTGTTCTCCAAATATGGCGGAGTCTCATGCCCCAAAATGCATCTCCGGTCCTATGTGAGAAAAATCCAGCCTCATACCGCTGACAAAGACTTATGGGTACACTTCTTCCAAGACATCATGTCTGTAACTCAACTTGATTGGTTTTATCAGTTAGAAAGAGCCAATGTTCATAACTGGGAAGATCTTGCTGCAACCTTTTATAAACAATACCAATACAATGATAATCTTGCGCCTATCTGTACTCAACTCCAGAGTATGGCCATGGTTTCAAGTGAAGGCTTCAAGGACTATGCGTAAAAGTGGAGGGATTTAGCCGGAAGAGTTCAACCTCCTCTATCTGAAAGAGAGTTGGTAGACATGTTTTTGGGCACCTTGTCTGGTACCTTCTTCAATCACTTAATTGGGAGTTCATCGGCAGGTTTTACTGAATTGATATTGACCGGAGAAAGGGTAGAAGTCGGGATAAAGAATGGAAAGATTCAAAAAGATGCATCCTATGCTGCTATAAGGAAACCATTCATCGGAAAGAAAAAAGTGGTTGCTGTATATCCTTAGAGAAATCAAGATAGAGCCGAACGCCGTCCAATGGTGGGGGCTGTTATGATTCCTAAACCTACGCCTGATCAACGAAGAAGCAATCAGCCAAGAATGGAAAGACCAGTTAGACAGTTCACCAGAATTAACATGACACTATCTCAAGTATTGCCGCATATGTTAAGATCCAACCTAGTGACTTTAAAAGAAGCTCCAAAGAACCCAAACACAACCTCTCCTCACTATCATCCTAATGCCCGTTGTGCATACCACTCTGAGAGTCCCGACCATGACACTAATAACTGTTGGGCTCTAAAGAACAAAGTACAAGACCTCATTGAAGCCAAGGAGATTGAATTCGATGCGCTAGAAAATCACAATGTCATTTCTGCCCCTATGCCCAAACATGGCCATAATGCCAACGCCATTGAGGAAGATATGTTTGTTACTTCAGTTGATGAACTTATGACCCCACTCCTGACTATCAAAAAGAACTTGTTGAATGCCAGTGTATTCCCATGCTATGATGAAAGCTATCATTTCTGTTTATCCTTACCAACCAACTGTCCTTTGTTGAGAACAGGCGTTCAATACCTAATAGACAACAAGAAAATTTTGTTCGAAAAGACTTCTGTTCCACCTGTTCCTTATAGTGATGTTTCCGTCGTTACCATTTCCGCCAATTCTTCCAGGGTCTCCACCAAAAGACCCGTTAGAATTACATCAGTTCCAAAAGTAGCTCCTTTGATAATTAAAATGCCTGGTCCAATCCCGTATTCCTCAGACAAAACCGTACCATGGAATTATGGAGGGGATGTCTACTACCACGATATCAAGCAAGATTGGCCAACTGCTGAGGATTCAAGTTTTGAGAAGGTTGACTCCAATGTCAGTAATATTGCAGGAACTAGCAAGATTATCCTAAGCGGAAGGATATTCTCTCCAGAAATTGCTCCCCCAAAAGCAGTTTCTGGACCCGTAATCATTCCTGTTGTTGTTGCTCCTCTAAAGGCTGTTCCCAGTCCTATAATGATCTCTGCTAATACTCCTGCTGACAAAGCTGTTACAATCCATGTTATCACTCCTATTGACATTCCTGCTACCGAGTCAACTGAGACTCGAGGTAAAAGTATTCTGATTGAGCTTATCCAGACGAAGGCACAATCATTGGCTATCCCTGAGACCTCCCGAAAAGATATGGAGGAAATTATAAAGATCATAAAAAGAAGCACTCAATGTAGTCGAGCAACTGGGGAAAAGTCCATCAAAAATTTCCATGCTGGCTCTATTACTATGTTCCGAGGCGCATGCAAAGGCCTTGGTAAAATTCCTGAAAACTGCCCATGTACCCCAAGAAACATCTGCAGATCGGTTCCAAGACTGCGTGGCCAGCTTGACTGCAGATAATGGTTTAGGTTTTTCGGATGTTGATTTAACGCCAAAAGGGAGGAAGCATAATGAGGCATTATATGTCTCAGTGGAATACGTGGGCACAACCTTGGCTCATGTTTTGGTGGACACTGGGTCATCTTTGAATGTGTTGCCTAAAAAGGCTCTTGATAGGCTTGACTGCAAGGGATTGACATTAAAGCCAAGCAACATAGTAGTGAGGGCCTTTGACGGCTCAAAAAGGATGGTACATGGGGAAGTGGATATCCCCATAAAAGTTGAAACCCAAACATTTGATTCAACTTTTTATGTAATGGATATTCGCCCTTCATATACCTGCTTGCTAGGCCGACCATGGATTCACAATGCCGGCGCTGTTACTTCTACGTTGCACCAAATGCTGAAGTATCCGATTCAAGGGAAAATCATCACCGTTCATGGAGAAGAAGAATATATGATCAACCATCTCAATTCCTTCAGATATGTGGAATTAGATGGTGAATTTATTGAAACTCCATTCCGGCACTTTGAAGAAGTCCCGCAAGATGTGGCAGTAACCAAGATTGTGTCTCAAGTTCCCAAGATCACAAGGCCTCCACTCAAGATGTCATCTTTAAAGGATGCCAAGGAAGTGATAGAAGAAGGTGGGTGCACTATCTGGGGACAACTCCCAGATATCCCATACAAGTCTGGTAAGTTTGGCCTGGGTTTCACTTCAGGTGCCCAGAAGGCTGTACGCCACGCTCGTGCTGGAGGACCACCCTTGAAGATCAGCAACCGTGAAGTCAATGCGTTAGAAGATGATGAAGATGGCTACGACCTGGAGGATTGGATCTTCCCAACTGTTAGTGGAGGGCTCAGCAACTGGGAGGCTAGATATTTTGTCCCGATCACTTTTATCCCATAGTAATTTGTCTTTACATTTTGTTGGATCTGTAATATTAAAACAATTCAGACTCTTAAAACCTTGTGTCTTACCCGAGGCACAATGGTCCATTTGTAAGGGTTATTATCTCATTTCCATATGACATCAATGAATCATGGACGTTTTTTGTATACAAACTTTGTGCTCATTGTTTTTCTTTTTTATATTTTCATTTCTTTCAAAGATAGCTATACTCTTACACACACTCACACTCATAATTCATGTCTTTATCCATTCGGGATCCCATGGGTAACGGTTCTGCTATGGCCTTTTGTGACTATGAAAAATCTAATCTACCAAGCCGAAGACGAAGGTAAGAAAGATTGTGAAGTACCAGGGGAACTCGCCAGGTTACTGCAACAAGAAGAGAGGACCATTCAGCCCCACGAGGAACTAGTGGACACAATCAACCTAGGTACCGAAGAAGACAAAAGAGAAGTCAAGGTGGGTGCCAACCTGGAACCCAGTGTCAAAGAGCATCTGATTCAGTTTCTACACGAGTATGTTGAGGTCTTTTCCTGGTCGTATGAAGATATGCCAGGTGTGATCGGTGGATCTGGAACTGACTGTTTAACACTGGTTCGCGAAATGTCGCGGAAGCAAGAGTCGCCACCGTCTTTTATTTTCTCCAAATGGAAAGGACAAAAGCACAGAAAAATTCCTTTAAAGAGATTGCTCTCGGTTCGGGAGGTAGGTTATAGAAAGGGAAGGTGTTAGCACCCTTTCTATCCATGGTTATCCATGGGCTCTTAGATACTTGCTCAATGTGTTTTCAAAATGTTTGCTTGCTTTTCAATGGTGGGTTTCAAAAAGATTCTTTGAAAAGTTTCAGTTCAACTCGTACGTCAGAGTGTTTGAAAAGTTTGTTTCGAAAGTTTTTGAAAAGTGTTGGTGTGAAAAGATTTTGATTTGTTTGAAATTAGAGCAAGTATCCTTGAGAACCTACCTACCCTAAGGAATTCGTCTGTGTAAATGTCCTTTAAAGTAGTGCCATCCTACCATTGAGAGGTAGGTAGCACCACCGTTGGAGGTGTTCGGGTCAATTCGAGTTTGTAGGGACATGGTGATCACCGGAGCAATGGGAAGACACCTTAGAAGCTACCCTCATGCCAGGTTCCCGGATCATGAGGACTTGCTAAGACGTCCTCTACTCGACGATCACCTTTCGAAAGGCAACAGTGAGGCGTACCCTAGGAGTGGTGTGTGCGGTCCGTGTGTCATGTTTCAATTATTTTGTCTTGTCATGTTTGTTGTGATCTACGCTTGATTTTAATTTTAGGGCCATTCATTCTTGCATGCATTTAACAGTCATAAAGTTTGCGAAAAAATAAATCTAAACTATTACAAATGGCGCGGGTCCACATCGCCAAAATAAACCGAACCCGATTTGACTGAAAGTAAAGAGCAATAAAATAAAAGTGCGAGAAATAAGGTAAAAATTATTACAAGGCTTTGGGGCATATACATAATTATTTAAACGATATAAAATAAATGCGCAAAATAAAGAAATTAAAAAAACAAAACTAGGGCGTTGGACCCTTTTGCAAAGGTATTTAAAGTTAATGAATTAATTAATTAGAACTAATGAAGAATTAAAATTAAAGAAAAAGGAATGTTTTTTTTTGTATTTTTGTATTTTTTTAAGATTTAAAAGAAAAAAGAAAAAGAATTAATTAAAACAAAAAAATTGGTTGTAAACCCTAATTCTAATGTTTTTTTTAAATTATTAAGAAAAAGATTTAATTTTTAACCTAATTTAAATCTAAGTTATTTATATACATTTAATTATAAAATAGAATAAATTAATAATTATATTATGATAAAAAAAGAAAAAAATTTAAGAGGAATGAACATTGTTAATTAACCTAATTCTATGTTTTGATTTTTATTAAAAGGAATTAAAGCTAAAAACCTAATTAAAACTAAATATTTACATGTGATTATTTATACAAAAAAACAATATTTAAAATAAAATAATTATTAAATTTTTTGACTTTTCTGATTTTTGTGATGTTTTTGTATTTTTGTAAAAAATAACTATTGAATTAAAACAACAAAACAAAATAAAATAATAATTAAATGATATAAGAAAAATAAATTAAATGGGCAAACCAGGGTGGGGTGTAGCCCCAGAATTGGAGGTTCAGGCCTGGAGTTTTGGCCCATTAAGCCTTGAATTTGTTGGACTTTTTGAATCAGGTGTGATGCTTTGACTGGGGTTTATTGTGTTCTTCAATCTGTGACCTTTGATCTGAATGCTTTGGGCACGTGGGTGGTGATCTCTGGGCGTGCATGAAGGTCTTGCAATGGGAGTGCTGCATAGGAATTAGCATTGAAAAATAATATGAGATTTTACATAGACCTGGGACTCGAACCCAGGTCTTGGACAATGCAAAGGAATCCACTTACCAGCTGAGCTACCTAATTTCAATTAACATAATGTGGTTAGTAAATAATAAAAAGAATAAACAAGACGTTAATGATTCCACGCGCGCATTTTCAAATTCCTCCAATCCACTTGTGCCACGCCATCATCTCTTTCGTTTTCCTGAAACACAAAGAAAGAAGGCAACGGTTTCCAGGTGTGGTTTTAGGCTGCTTTTGGAGAAATAGCGAATAGAGCTACGTGAATCAGAAATTAATCGCGAGTATATCACTCTCTTCGTCCAGATGCCTGGAATGTAGTGGTGTGACTTTCATGGGCTAATTGTTCCTGGTCTGAAAACCCCTAAATTAAAAAAACCTGCAACCCTAGAAATTGGTTATGGCAAAATCGCATACGATGCATGATTGTTCAATTAAATACCATGGTCAGCTTTAGAACTTCATAAGGAACAAGACTCAACAAAGAAAAAGTGCAATGGATGCTTAAAAAATGATGCACGATTTCAACAATTTTTCTGTACAGTTTGAGTTGTAGCTACCGCTTCTTCGCGTTTTGATTGAGGTTAGGGGTTGGCACACCTTCAGAGTTTGTCCAGGAAACTATTAGCAAAAGAATTAAGGCTTAAAACTCTCTCTAACTTTGATTTCAGATTTGTGTTTTTATGCCAAAATTTCAATGTTGCCACAAGCCTTTGAGCGCAGCATATGATGTCTTAGGCTTAGGGTTTGACTCAGTGCCTATGATGGAAGAGAATTGGCTTGCTATTTTACCTTAATTCATGCTCATGAAAGAACAAGTCCTAGGGTTTTTACCATTAACCAATTTTCCTTCTTTTAAGCCAAGACCTAGACTTAGTGTGTAACTTAACCCTAGCCTGATTTTTTGAGTTGGCCCATGATACAAGGAAGTTGTCCAAATTCACATGACACTATTCCATTGGTTTTTGAATTTTATTTGAATTTTCAAAGATTTAAAATGAATTAAATTATCAAAAATTAAATAAAATAGAAAAATCAATATTTGGTCTTGAAATTAATCATGGGACACGTGTGTGGCATGACAAGGATGAATCAAGTGGAAAAAAGTGGGCCCTTTTGTCAAAAATTGGAGTTTCAAGGATAGTTGACTTTTGCCATTTCACAAAAATTTCCCAACTTCTACAAGGCATAACTTGCTCAATTTTTAAGCTTTTCACATGTTCTTGGACATTTTGGAAAGGTCTTTGAGTCCTCTAACCAATGCCTTTGGTCCCATGTCATTTTGATTTACCAATCTCAAGTTATGGTCTTTGACTTAAAGTCCCTTTTTGTTGACTTTTGAAAATGACCTATAATGTTGAAATTGATAACTTTTTGTGAGAGCATTTCTTGGACTTGAAGTATGAAGATGAGTTGTAGGAAATGTCTTTCTCTTCAAAATGAGATTTGGATGGAATTTTTCTGATAATCCATGTGAAAGTTATGCCCTGGTCAATTTCAGTTGACTTTTTCAGCTGTCCAAATATAGCAACTTTTGCATCTTTGATGATTTCTGAGCCAAATTTTGAGAATCATGATCAAGCATTGATCAAATGATGTTTGTGGCTTCAAAATGATATGTTGACCAAAAATTTGAACTTTTGACTGTCAAATGACCATTTTGCCCCTACAGTTGACTGTAGTGCAATTTAGGGTTTTGACTGTGCAATTTTGAGCTTAATGCCTTGAAACTTGATATGAGGATGCTTGACCATGTTTGTAAGCATATGAGACTTGATTGAACCTTTGAACACTTCATTTTCTTGATCAGAACCCAAACCCTAGTTTTGACTGTATGGGAGACTGTTGCACTGCACAACCCTTGGGGAATTTTGTAGCTTGGCTTGGCAATTTCTCGAGGAATATGGGAGGGCAAATTTTGGGGTATAACAGTTGCCCCTGTTCAATCTTCTTAGACCTGAGGATGCAGATTGGCTGACGTGCCTTTCGTAATCCGAGGGTAAAAGATGATTGGACACTAGAGTGCCCAGAAATTTGCGCTCACATAGTGGCAGTGTGGTGGGAATGGGCTTATAGATGCCATTTAGAGATTGATCGCGTAAGAGATTCCTTAGCGAGAACCTGCATACCTGCAAAAGAAAAAAATGAGTACCTGACACGTTGCAGGAGCTGATTTTAGATGCTTGGTATAGATGTGTCCTGACTGGTTACAGGAGCTGAGTCTGGAGCTTCAAACGCTGATGAATGAACCAGGGATGGTTACTGCCTCAGCATGGATGGTAAGAGAACCTTGGGCGATTTTAACTTCAACAACGCTCGTTGAGAAAAATCTTGGGTGTCTTCTACTGGAATAAGAATCAGGGAGATCTTAGGGTCGATCTGACTGAACCAGAGGAGGCCTTTGACTGGATAAGCATCAGGAAAATCTTAGGGTCGATTTAACTGAACCGGTCTAGGTCTTGAAATATCTTCAACTGGATAAGCATCAGGGAGATCTTAGGGTCGATCTGACTGAACCAAGAGAAGGCCTTTGACTGGATAAGCATCAGGAAAATCTTGGGACGATTTAACTGAACCGGTCTAGGTCTTGAAATGTCTTCAACTGGATAAGCATCAGGGAGATCTTAGGGTCGATCTGACTGAACCAGAGAAGGCCTTTGACTGGATAAGCATCAGGAAAATCTTGGGACGATTTAACTGAACCGGTCTAGGTCTTGAAATGTCTTCAACTGGATAAGCATCAGGGAGATCTTAGGGTCGATCTGACTGAACCAGAGAAGGCCTTTGACTGGATAAGCATCAGGAAAATCTTGGGACGATTTAACTGAACCGGTCTAGGTCTTGAAATGTAGCTTGAGAACTTAACTGGATCTTTCCTGAAAGGTAAAAGTCAGTCATATGCAATGCATGATATGGATCAAGCAATGATGTTCTCAACATAAATGAGATTTGTAAGATATGATGTGTACATGCATGCTATAATGATGTATGTGATGTTTTATGTATGTTTTTGTCTAGGAAAGTGAATCCTTGACGGGTGCCGGGAAGTCGTATCCTGGGCTGATGTCGAAGAATAGATTTTGCTTCCGCTGGGGATGATAACTGCAAGGATACCGGTAGGAGAAGATGACTCCGTTGCGGAATAAACTTGGCGAATGGAAGATTCTGCGGGGAGAAAAGATATTCTAGCGACCATGCTGGGAAGCAATACTCTGTGGGGATAGAGATGCTTTGCTGAGTGTTGATAGCAGTAATTTGCTGAGGATGTATTTGTTGTTGGAAGTGTTAATGGACTTCGCTGGGGATAGGAAAGAACTATGTTGACGATGACCTTTCCGTGGCTTTTGGCTGAGGATAACCCAATTATATCCTGTTAAGGAAATAACTCTTTGAATAAAGCCGGACGACGCATTCGTGCTCTGCGAGGGGATAAGCTTCCAGAATCTACTGGGGATAAGCTTACTGCTTGGAGAGATGAATTCCAATTTTCCTGGGGAAACTGGATTGGACTCTTCTGGGGAGTTTTGGAATGTAATTTTATAAGTTGAAAGGGGGAACCTATGTAGGGTTGCATGCTGATGAGTTTGTGTAAAATTGTATCTGAAATGGAGAAGGAACCTGGGTAGGGTTACTTTGATGATGAGTTCGTGTAAAACTTCGTTTTTTTGGAAAGGGAGAACCTGTGTAGGGTTTCTGGGTGACGAGTCCATGTAAAACTGCATCTTGAAGAGAGGGAATCGATGTAGGGTTGCTTGGTGAGGTAAGTTCATGTAAAACTTCTTGATGAACCGGGGTGAGGTTATCTTGAGCTAAATCCATGTAAGACTTCTGGGGGGAACCAGGGTTAGGTTGCCGCAGGATAAGTTCGTGTAAAACTTCTTGACGAACCGAGGTAAGGTCATCTTGAGATAGGTCCATGTGAGACTCTTGGAGGAACCGGGGTTAGGTTACGGCAGGATAAGTTTGTGTAAAACTTCTTGATGAACCGGGGTTAGGTCATCTTGAGATAGGTCCATGTGAGACTCTTGGAGGAACCGGGGTTAGGTTACGGCAGGATAAGTTTGTGTAAAACTTCTTGATGAACCGGGGTTAGGTCATCTTGAGATAGGTCCATGTAAGACTTCTGGAGGAACCGGGGTTAGGTCACTTCGGGATAAGTTCGTGTAAAACTTCTTGACAAACCGGGGTAAGGTTACTTGTGATAAATCCATGTAAGATTTCTGGAGGAACCGGGGTAAGGTTACTTGGATAAGTTTGTGTAAAAACTTCTGGAGGAACCGGGGTAAGGTTATTTGGTTGAGTTTGTGTAAAAATCTCTGGAGGAACCGGGGTAAGGTTACTTGGATAAGTTTGTGTAAAAACTTCTGGAGGAACCTGGGTAAGGTTGCTTCGGGATAAGTTTGTGTAAAACTTCTTGATGAACCGGGGTTAGGTCATCTTATGGAGGAGGAGTCTGTGTATGACTTTGTCTGAAGGTTGAGCAGAAACCGGTGTTGGGTTGCATGATTTTGATTAAGTGGATAATTGTCCTGTTTGGTCTCGGACGTTAGCCCACGATCTGGAATTTGTAAAGGTAGATGGTAATCATTTTTATGTTGATCTGTCCTTTGTAATTTGGTTGACAGAGCAATTGGATCGCCTGGATAGCTCATTATTGCCCCTGCTTCGGAGGTGAGGGAAGAGGATACCTGTGCGGGTGATCGACAAATCTTCGGGTAGGCAAGTGACGAGATACTGGAACATAGTCGTACGCTTCGATCCCTAACTTTTGCCTGGACCGCCCTTTCGGGTTTTCGGTCCACCGTGATACCCATTTTTGCCCAAGCCGCCTTTTCAGGTTTTCGACTTGCCGGGTGTACATGTTTTTCGTTTCATCCCTTCATTTTGCCCGAACCCTTTTAGTTTGCCGGGAAGCCCTTATTTTTGCCTAGGTATGTCAACCTAGCGGGTCTTTGATTATGCGCAGTATTTTTTTCGACTATGTCCACGCTCTCAGAATGTAGGGAGTTGCCCCTGTTGGAAGTATTTTGCCATGCCCCAGATAATGAGCAATGTGCCCCTTGATTGGAGGTTCTTCTGTTCACAAGGTGTTCATCGTGCGAATTTCCCTGCTTGTTCAAACAAGTAGTCATATGCAAACAAGGTTATTTTAAGAATGCAAAAGTCTATGTCTGTCTTGAATTTTGAAAATGCATTTTTTGTAATACAGTGCGATGTCAACTCAATATTTTACAGCAAACCTTCAGGAGTCAGGATACCTTCGTAACAGTATGCTTTCGAACTAACCCATGCTTCAGCTAGGACTTTTAAGAGTTATATCGTGGCCTGGTTCACGGTTTAAGAAACAAAGGATAAAGGCTCAAATTATTTGTACCCACCCGCTCTTCGTGATGTTCTCCAAACCTAAACTCAGTTGATCGTGCGTTAGACCTTGTTTGAGTCTTTGCTCTGATTTTCCGGTGATGATTCGGATATTGAACGTTTATTTGAATAGGCAATCATCCCCTTTTTTGCTGAGGGTTTGTGAGACCTCTTTTTTTTTTTGATTTAGTTATCCCTTTCTTTTTTTTTGCCTGAACTGTTTCCTTTTTGGGATTACAGTCAGCGGGATGCCCCAGTTTGGTAAGTCTTCTTTATTGGTTTTGACTTTTTGGGCTTTTCATTCATGAATTTTTTTTTGATAATGACTGCCTGTCCTTATGATTGTTCGGAACCATCACTGTCTTTTGTTTTTGAAAAACTCATTTAGTGACATTCATTGTGCACTTGGATCGACTGAGAGAACTACCCTGCCCTAGGTTATGATTAAGGGTTTTGATTTTCGAAAATACAAACTCCTACTTCTTTGGCTCTGATGGGTTGACGAGGGATTATCATCCTTATAACTCCAGTGTTTAGGAATTGAAACAATGCATGTACCTCATCAGCGGGGTCTGTTCAAAAGCATACTGTAAATTGTGGTATTGTTTTCGTCATCCTCCCTCAAGAGGTTTAGAATTTTCAATTAAGAATTGACCATCGCAAAAAAATATGAAAGCAGTTTTAAGCATAGTAAACATAATTAATTCAAGACAGACATGTGTAATGCATTCATGAAATAAAAGAGTTTAACACAATAATTGTTTATCTGAACAAGAAAAGGAAAAATACAACTTGAAATCAAATGAACAAAAATTTAGCCATGCTTTGGCAATGGAGCGGTGATCACGTTGGGAGTCTCCGCAGGCTCGAACTCGATCTCTTTGGCATCGATCATGTTCTGAATTTTGTACTTCAGTGCCCAACAGTCCTCAGTATCGTGCCCCGGGCTATCAGAATGATAGGCACACCTTGCTTCTGGATTGTAGCTAGGATAGGAGGTCTTAGGATTGGCAGGAGGGTTGATTACTGCAATCAGGTTCATCTTCACCATATGCTGCAATGCTTGTGACCAAGGCATGTTAATGTTGGTGAATTGCCTTTTAGGCCCTTCCGGCCTTTGCTGGTTTCCCCTTTGTGGTTGACGGCGTGGTGCAGAACCAGAGATCATGACTGCCCCTGCATGTTGATCACGGCGACTCTTTTGACTGTATACAGCATTGGATTCCTTCTTTCCCGTGTAAGGTTTTTTATGAATATCAGAAGGTGTGGCCTCTTGAATCTTCCCCGACTTGATACCAGCTTCAATTCTTTCGCCAGTCAGGATGAGGTCGGTAAATCCAGCAGATGAGTTACCAATGAGGTGATTGAAGAATGGCCCGGATAGGGTCCCCAAGAACATATCAACGAGTTCCCGGTCAGTTAACGGAGGTTGCACCCTTCCAGCAAGGTCTCTCCATCTTTGTGCGTACTCCTTGAAACCTTCACTTGACCCCAACGACATACCCTGGAGTTGGGTACGTGTGGGAGCAAGGTCGGCATTGTACTGGTACTGCTTATAGAAAGCAGTCGCCAACTCCTCCCAGTTACGAACTTTGGTCCCATCCAGTTGATAGAACCATTCGAGGTGAGTCCCTGAAAGACTTTCCTGGAAGAAGTGGATCCACAAGTTCTTGTCTGCTGAGTATGGTTGGATTTTCCGAACATAAGACCTGAGATGCAGCTTGGGACAAGACGCCCCGTCATACTTGGTAAAGGATGGTGCCTTGAACTTCCGAGGAATAATCACACCAGTTGACAAACCCAGATCTCCAAAATCCAGCCCAGGTACCTGTTGGATCTCCATAGCATTCAGCCTATCCTCCAACTGTTTGTACTTGTCCTCAGCCGGAGGGTACTGTTCGTCGTTGAAATCTGTCTCGCTGTCGGAGACCACTGGACTAGGCACCTCTCTCTCATGGTGACTGCTTTCCCTCACAGATGGGGTTGTCCTCTCATTTTCCTCCTGCGGTGTATTCCCAGATCTGCGTCTAGGGCTGAACAGAACAGTCCTCTTCTTCTTCTTGTCCTTCTTCAAAAGCAAAGCCTTCAGATCTTGTTGACCCTGATCCAAGCCTTTGATCAGCTCCTGAAATTGGGCGTTCTGCGCCTGAAATTGGGCGTTCTGCGCCTGAAGAGCCTTGATAGATACCTCGGTTGATGATTCAGGATTCATGACGAGACTGCTGAAATAAACAGCGAAGAAGGTAAGCAACCTGCAGAGAAAGGGTACCTGTTATGCAATGATGTGTATGATATGCATGCAATGATTTCAAGGACCTCGTGGGGTAAACAGAGAAACTTGTTAGAGTTGGAAACTGGCAACTTGATTGAAAGTACTTCATGTTGTTGAGAGTCCTTCGTCACGGGTCAAAGGCTCACCATATCCAGTGGGTCATAGCCCCTGACAACATTGGCTAGAGGAAAATAAATCCTCTTTGCCCCTTGCTAGATGTTTGATTTATATGACCTGCATCACAAGCCCTTGAGATCCTTGAAATGGGTTAGGATGTATGCAATGTTATGATGTCATGCTATGCATAGGGTGATGTAGGTAAACCCTGTTATGAGCCCTTATTAAGGACTATAAACAAACCCTGCAAGAAATTCAGTACTTTGTTATGAGCCCCAATTAAGGACTATAAACAAAACCTGCAAGAAATTTGGTAAACCTTGTCATGAGTCCTAGTTAAGGACTATAAACAAAACCTGTAAGTAGTTCATGTGTCAGCTAACAAGCATGCAAGTAGGCAAGTACAAAGGCACACAAGTCACACAAGAGGAACCCTTAGGGTTTAGGCCAGCATGGGGTCTGGGTAGTACCCTCTTGAAGTTGGTGGGCTCAACCTGTCCTAATCAAAGTAACCGGGTTCTAAGGTTCCCAATATCACGGGATTGCTTTCATTGTTCATCGTTTCGATTTAGCCACTGAACTGGCGACCGAAATATTCCAGGAAAGCAACCCTCAATTGAGTGTAGTATCGAGTATCAACCAACCTCGGACTGCACCAAAGTCAGTTATCTCACTACCCTAAAGAGGCCAAGATAGTTCAATTAAGGTTCCTAAGGTCTGTTGATGCTTCACGACACCACGCGGAGGCCCCGTACTCTCCTTGACTGAACTCAAGGGTTACCGGTACACACCAAAGTGCCACATCAACGTAGCAGACTGTTTCAACCATGTCGGTATACCCCGCACAGTTCCCTCACAGCCTTGTTGCTACTTTCTAAGAAGGTATCCCCCAGATCCGGGTTAGGATCTATAGAACTCCCAAGCAACCCACAATAATAAAGCAAGCAAAGAAGACAATTGAAAACATAGTTATGACCTAGCCCTAAGGTATACCTCACTTTAAGTTTTTATCCCCAGCAGAGTCGCCAGTTCTGTGATCGGTGGATCTGGAACTGACTGTTTAACGCTGGTTCGCGAAATGTCGCGGAAGCAAGAGTCGCCACCGTCTTTTATTTTCTCCAAATGGAAAGGACAAAAGCACAGAAAAATTCCTTTAAAGAGATTGCTCTCGGTTCGGGAGGTAGGTTATAGAAAGGGAAGGTGTTAGCACCCTTTCTATCCATGGTTATCCATGGGCTCTTAGATACTTGCTCAATGTGTTTTCAAAATGTTTGCTTGCTTTTCAATGGTGGGTTTCAAAAAGATTCTTTGAAAAGTTTCAGTTCAACTCGTACGTCAGAGTGTTTGAAAAGTTTGTTTCGAAAGTTTTTGAAAAGTGTTGGTGTGAAAAGATTTTGATTTGTTTGAAATTAGAGCAAGTATCCTTGAGAACCTACCTACCCTAAGGAATTCGTCTGTGTAAATGTCCTTTAAAGTAGTGCCATCCCACCATTGAGAGGTAGGTAGCACCACCGTTGGAGGTGTTCGGGTCAATTCGAGTTTGTAGGGACATGGTGATCACCGGAGCAATGGGAAGACACCTTAGAAGCTACCCTCATGCCAGGTTCCCGGATCATGAGGACTTGCTAAGACGTCCTCTACTCGACGATCACCTTTCGAAAGGCAACAGTGAGGCGTACCCTAGGAGTGGTGTGTGCGGTCCGTGTGTCATGTTTCAATTATTTTGTCTTGTCATGTTTGTTGTGATCTACGCTTGATTTTAATTTTAGGGCCATTCATTCTTGCATGCATTTAACAGTCATAAAGTTTGCGAAAAAATAAATCTAAACTATTACAAATGGCGCGGGTCCACATCGCCAAAATAAACCGAACCCGATTTGACTGAAAGTAAAGAGCAATAAAATAAAAGTGCGAGAAATAAGGTAAAAATTATTACAAGGCTTTGGGGCATATACATAATTATTTAAACGATATAAAATAAATGCGCAAAATAAAGAAATTAAAAAAACAAAACTAGGGCGTTGGACCCTTTTGCAAAGGTATTTAAAGTTAATGAATTAATTAATTAGAACTAATGAAGAATTAAAATTAAAGAAAAAGGAATGTTTTTTTTTGTATTTTTGTATTTTTTTAAGATTTAAAAGAAAAAAGAAAAAGAATTAATTAAAACAAAAAAATTGGTTGTAAACCCTAATTCTAATGTTTTTTTTAAATTATTAAGAAAAAGATTTAATTTTTAACCTAATTTAAATCTAAGTTATTTATATACATTTAATTATAAAATAGAATAAATTAATAATTATATTATGATAAAAAAAGAAAAAAATTTAAGAGGAATGAACATTGTTAATTAACCTAATTCTATGTTTTGATTTTTATTAAAAGGAATTAAAGCTAAAAACCTAATTAAAACTAAATATTTACATGTGATTATTTATACAAAAAAGCAATATTTAAAATAAAATAATTATTAAATTTTTTGACTTTTCTGATTTTTGTGATGTTTTTGTATTTTTGTAAAAAATAACTATTGAATTAAAACAACAAAACAAAATAAAATAATAATTAAATGATATAAGAAAAATAAATTAAATGGGCAAACCAGGGTGGGGTGTAGCCCCAGAATTGGAGGTTCAGGCCTGGAGTTTTGGCCCATTAAGCCTTGAATTTGTTGGACTTTTTGAATCAGGTGTGATGCTTTGATTGGGGTTTATTGTGTTCTTCAATCTGTGACCTTTGATCTGAATGCTTTGGGCACGTGGGTGGTGATCTCTGGGCGTGCATGAAGGTCTTGCAATGGGAGTGCTGCATAGGAATTAGCATTGAAAAATAATATGAGATTTTACATAGACCTGGGACTCGAACCCAGGTCTTGGACAATGCAAAGGAATCCACTTACCAGCTGAGCTACCTAATTTCAATTAACATAATGTGGTTAGTAAATAATAAAAAGAATAAACAAGACGTTAATGATTCCACGCGCGCATTTTCAAATTCCTCCAATCCACTTGTGCCACGCCATCATCTCTTTCGTTTTCCTGAAACACAAAGAAAGAAGGCAACGGTTTCCAGGTGTGGTTTTAGGCTGCTTTTGGAGAAATAGCGAATAGAGCTACGTGAATCAGAAATTAATCGCGAGTATATCACTCTCTTCGTCCAGATGCCTGGAATGTAGTGGTGTGACTTTCATGGGCTAATTGTTCCTGGTCTGAAAACCCCTAAATTAAAAAACCTGCAACCCTAGAAATTGGTTATGGCAAAATCGCATACGATGCATGATTGTTCAATTAAATACCATGGTCAGCTTTAGAACTTCATAAGGAACAAGACTCAACAAAGAAAAAGTGCAATGGATGCTTAAAAAATGATGCACGATTTCAACAATTTTTCTGTACAGTTTGAGTTGTAGCTACCGCTTCTTCGCGTTTTGATTGAGGTTAGGGGTTGGCACACCTTCAGAGTTTGTCCAGGAAACTATTAACAAAAGAATTAAGGCTTAAAACTCTCTCTAACTTTGATTTCAGATTTGTGTTTTTATGCCAAAATTTCAATGTTGCCACAAGCCTTTGAGCGCAGCATATGATGTCTTAGGCTTAGGGTTTGACTCAGTGCCTATGATGGAAGAGAATTGGCTTGCTATTTTACCTTAATTCATGCTCATGAAAGAACAAGTCCTAGGGTTTTTACCATTAACCAATTTTCCTTCTTTTAAGCCAAGACCTAGACTTAGTGTGTAACTTAACCCTAGCCTGAGTTTTTGAGTTGGCCCATGATACAAGGAAGTTGTCCAAATTCACATGACACTATTCCATTGGTTTTTGAATTTTATTTGAATTTTCAAAGATTTAAAATGAATTAAATTATCAAAAATTAAATAAAATAGAAAAATCAATATTTGGTCTTGAAATTAATCATGGGACACGTGTGTGGCATGACAAGGATGAATCAAGTGGAAAAAAGTGGGCCCTTTTGTCAAAAATTGGAGTTTCAAGGATAGTTGACTTTTGCCATTTCACAAAAATTTCCCAACTTCTACAAGGCATAACTTGCTCAATTTTTAAGCTTTTCACATGTTCTTGGACATTTTGGAAAGGTCTTTGAGTCCTCTAACCAATGCCTTTGGTCCCATGTCATTTTGATTTACCAATCTCAAGTTATGGTCTTTGACTTAAAGTCCCTTTTTGTTGACTTTTGAAAATGACCTATAATGTTGAAATTGATAACTTTTTGTGAGAGCATTTCTTGGACTTGAAGTATGAATATGAGTTGTAGGAAATGTCTTTCTATTCAAAGTGAGCTTTGGATGGAATTTTTCTGATAATCCATGTGAAAGTTATGCCCTGGTCAATTTCAGTTGACTTTTTCAGCTGTCCAAATATAGCAACTTTTGCATCTTTGATGATTTCTGAGCCAAATTTTGAGAATCATGATCAAGCATTGATCAAATGATGTTTGTGGCTTCAAAATGATATGTTGACCAAAAATTTGAACTTTTGACTGTCAAATGACCATTTTGCCCCTACAGTTGACTGTAGTGCAATTTAGGGTTTTGACTGTCCAATTTTGAGCTGAATGCCTTGAAACTTGATATGAGGATGCTTGACCATGTTTGTAAGCATATGAGACTTGATTGAACCTTTGAACACTTCATTTTCTTGATCAGAACCCAAACCCTAGTTTTGACTGTATGGGAGACTGTTGCACTGCACAACCCTTGGGGAATTTTGTAGCTTGGCTTGGCAATTTCTCGAGGAATATGGGAGGGCAAATTTTGGGGTATAACACCAGGACTTGATGCAAATATTGTGGTACATCGTCTACCTACAAGAGAAGACTGTCCACCAGTAAAGCAAAAGGTTCATCGAATGCGACCAGATATGTCAGAGAAGATTAAAGCAGAAGTCATGAAACAATTCAATGCTGGATTCTTGGCTGTCACCTTTTATCCGTAATGGGTTGCCAATGTTGTTCCCGTGCCCAAAAAAGACGGCAATGTACGAATGTGCGTGACCTACCGAGATTTGAATAGGGCAAGCCCTAAGGATGATTTACCACTTCCCCACATTGATATTCTAGTTGACAATACGACACAATACAAAGTGTTTTCCTTCATGGACGGTTTCTCAGGTTACAACCAAATCAAAATGGCACCTGAGGACATTGAGAAGACAACATTTGTCACACAATGGGGCATCTTCTGCTACAAGGTTATGCCATTCGGACTGGAGAATGCGGGGGAAACCTATCAGCGTGCCATGGTAGCCTTATTTTATGACATGATACACCACGAAATAGAGGTCTATATGGACGACATGATAGCTAGATCTCAAACTGAAGAAGAGCATCTTGACCATTTACAAAAATTGTTTGAGAGGCTAAAGAAATACAAGCTGAGGTTGAACTCTAATAAGTGCACATTTGGGGTAAGGTCTGGTAAACTCCTAGGCTTTGTCATCAATAATAAAGGTATTAAGGTAGATCCTGCCAAGGTGAAAGCGATACAAGAGATGCCTGCTCCTCGTACTGAGAAGGAAGTCAGAGGGTTCTTGGGATGTTTGAACTACATTGCCAGATTCATTTCTCACCTAACAACTACTTGTGAACTAATCTTCAAATTACTGAAGAAAGATCAAGTAGTTAAATGGAATGACGAATGCCAAACTACTTTCGACAAGATCGAAGAGTACCTGCAAGAGCCTCTTGTGTTGATGCCACCAGTCGAGGGAAGACTATTGATCATGTATCTGACTGTTTTAGAAAATTTAACGGGGTGTGTACTGGGGCAGCATGACGAGTCTGGCTGAAAAGAGCACGCTATTTATACCTGAGCAAAAAGTTTACCGACTGTGAAATAAGATATTCACTGCTTGAGAAAACTTGCTGCGCTCTGGCATGGGCTGCTCGTCGGCTAAGACAGTATATGCTGACTCATACTACCTTGTTGATATCTAAAATGGATCCAATAAAATACATCTTCGAGAAACCTGCTCTCTCTGGGAGAATAGCGAGATGGCATATGATCCTGACAGAATATTACATACAATATACTACCCAGAAAGCAATAAAGAGTAGTGTACTGGCTGATCACCCTTCTCACCAAGCTGTGGAAGACTACTAGTCCATGAAGTTCAAATTCCCAGATGAAGACATCATGATGGTAAACAACTATGAAGAATTCAAACCATATGATGGACCTGAACAAGGATCCCGATGGACCCTGGTTTTTGATGGGGAATCTAACGCGCTCGGCAATGGTATTGGTACTATACTCATATCTCCTGAAGGATGTCATACTCCTTTTACTGCAAGACTCTGCTTCAATTGTACAAACAACATGGTGGAATATGAAGCGTGCATCTTTGGTCTTAAAGCTGCCATAGATTTGGGGATCAAATCCTTAAATGTATTCAGAGATTCAGCTTTGGTCATCAGCCAGATCAAAGGGGAATAGGACACCAAACACCCTAACCTTATCCCTTACAAAGAACATTTTTTTTACATTTCTCCCTCATTTTGAGAAGATTACCTTCGAGCATTTCCCGCGAGAAGAAATTCAGCTAGCAGACGCACTAGCCACAATGTCATCTATGTTTAAACTTAATTGAGATAACGAGGCTCCCCATATCACCATCGAACGAATGGATGAACCATCACACTGTCACGAGATTAATACTGAAGAAGTAGTGGACCAACCTTGGTTTCGCGAAGTCAAGAGGTATCTTGAGGCTCATGAATATCCAGAAGGAGCTTCAGTCAATGATAAGAAGTTATTAAGGAGATTCTCTGCTAAGTTATTCCTTAGTAACGGAATTCTTTATAAACACAACCATGCCTCTCTGTTACTTCAGTGTGTAGAAAAGGTTAAAGATAAAAAGATCATGGCTGAGTTACATGAAGGCACTTTTGGAACTCATTCCAGTGGGCATACGATGGCAAAGAAAATCCTATGGGCAGGCTATTACTGGTCTACCATGGAAGCAGATTGCTATCAACACTCTCGAACTTGCCATAAGTGTCAGATCTATACTGACAAGGTGAACGTACCTCTGGTTCCTCTAAATGTCTTGACGGCTCCTTGGCCCTTTGCTATGTGGGGGATTGATATGATTGGGGAAATCAAGCCAACAACATCCAATGGACACCGCTTAATTTTAGTGGCCATTGACTATTTTACAAAGTGGGTTGAGGAAGCCTCTTTCGCTTCCGTGACCAAGAATGTTGTAGCCTGGTTCATCAAGAAGAATCTCATCTATCGGTACAGTATCCCGGAGAGGATCATTACATACAATGGTGCGAACCTGAACAATACTATGATCACCTCCCTGTGCAAGCAATTCAAGATCCAACATCATAATTCTTCCCCTTATCGGTCGAAGATGAATGGTGTCGTCGAAGCTACGAATAAAAACATTAAAAAGATCATACAGAAAATGACAGTCACATACAAAGACTGGCATGAAATGCTACAATTCGCTCTCCACGGGTATCGTACCACAACACGCACATCAACCGAGGCAACCCACTATTCTCTGGTATATGGCATGGAGGCTGTCTTGCCTATTGAGGTCAATATACCCTATCTGAGAATTATGAAGGATGCAGGACTGAATGAAGAAGATTGGATCCAGACTCGACTTGATCAACTAAACTTGATTGATGAGAAAAGGCTTGCTGCTGTCTGTCATGGTTAAACGTATCAAAAATGGATGATCAAGGCTTTCAACAAAAAGGTCTGACACCAAGTGTATCAAATTGGAGATCTGGTGATCAAGCGTATCATATTGCTGCAAGGTGATCCCAGGGGAAAACGGACTCCTACATACGACGGACCATTTGTAATCAAAAACATATTCTCTACTGGAGCAATGATCTTAACCACCATGGATGGTGACGACTTGCCGCACCCTGCGAACGCAGATATAGTCAAAAGATACTACGCATAAGAGACCCGCTAGGTTGACACACCTAGGCAAAACAAGGGCATCCCGACGAACCAATAGGTTCAGGCAAAAATTAGGGATAAAACAAAAAATTTGCACACCCGACAAGTTGAAAACCCGAAAGGGCGACTTGGGCAAAATAGGGTTTCCCGGTGGAATGAAAACCCGAAAGGGCGGTCCAAGCAAAAGTTAGGGAATTAAAGCGTATGACTATGCCCCGTTGGATCACCTTACGGACAACCTTTGGTTTCCACTGACAAACTCAGAGGTTTTGATCAATTCAATCATCTTCGGACGAGGCAACAAATAGACAAGATGCTCAGAGACATGAAGGCTACAGTAGAATGGGAAACCCATGGGATTATTTCACATAGCTATCTTTTCTTTGTATCAAAATTTCCATTTTTTACGACGGAATTCTCTTACTAGAATGTTTGTCTCGTTGTACAAAAATACTTACTCAAAGTCAATACAAAGATATCCCTTTGAAAGTGAAAAACTATCTGTTTTTCATTACTCTATTGTTTTGTTAACAAAAGCGTCCAGTGATTTATTTTTGAACATATGCATTTGGATATAATTTCTGTTTACAAATAAACAAAATAGAAAGACAATCACCGAGGACTTTAAGGTAGGGAAATCTCTCTAAGTTATTTCCATAAAATCCCCGCAGTGTACAGTTTAATTCCCAGTGGAACAAAGTTTCCAATTATCAATCCCCAGTAGAAGTCACCAAGTTTTCAAGATTCCCCAACAGGATTTTACAAAGCAATACATGGCATTTCCCTTACAACAGAGTTTATTTCTCTAAGTGGAAATTCTTCAACTTCATAACATGAAGACTTACACTCCATATCCTCAGCAGCAGTCAGGGATTTATTTTCCCCAATCCAACAGCAGTGCAACGAATTAGCTCACATACGCATACATCGCATCCATATATCATAAACATTGATAACACGAATGCATTATACCATGCATTTCATACAACATGACTTTGCATTTTAGCTAACATTTTACCCTTTTCAGGATAAGGTTAACAACCACCTTTAACAATGTTCAAAGTTTTCAGATCCAGTTCAGATATGCTCCAGACACGGATGCCATTCTAATACTCATTCAGAATATCTTGTACAGTTCAGATACACTCCAAACACGGATGCCATTCTGATACTCATTTAGATTCAACTTTCAGATACAGTTCAGATATGCTCCAGACACGGATGCCATTCTGATACTCATTCAGAATCTCTTATATAGTTCAGATACGCTCCAAACACGGATGCCATTTTGATACCCATTCAGAATCTCTTATACACTTCAGATATGGTCCAGACACGGACGCCATTCCGATACTCATTCAGATCCAACATCCAGATATAGTACAAATACACTTCAGACACGGACGCCATTTTGATACTCATTCATATCCAGCTTCCAGATACAATACATATATGCTCCAGACACGAATGCCATTCTGATACTCATTCAGATCCATCTTTCAGATACAGTACAAATACGCTCCAGACACGGACGCCATTCTGATACTCATTCAGTTTCAACTTACAGCTACGGTTCAACAACCTTTTCTGGATGGCATCTACAATCCCATCTCCAACAAATTTCTATCATCTTTCCAAATGGCATTTATAAGCCCATTCCCTCAACCATCACATCGATGAGTGCAAATTTCTAGGCACTCTAGTGTCCAATCATCTTCCACCTTCGAGTCACGAATGGAAAAACTTGCCAGTCTAACTCTTTAGGCTTAAGAAGATTGAACAGGGGAAGCTGTTTCACCCCAAAATTTTCCCACTCACTTATCAAGATTTTTCTCAACAAGATCTCCTTAGCTCAAGGCTGCACTAGGGTTTGATCAACTCAAGACATCTCCTTAAGCATTGATGACCAAAATTAGGGTTTGAGTTTGCACAAGGATTTTTGGACTTCCAATTCCCCATATGACTTTCATGTATAATTATGTACCCTTAAGATTACTCATGTCAAGTTTCAAGCCTTGGATCACATTTTTGCTCAGTCAATTGAGCAGTTGACCTAAAATATCAATTGTATTGGGGAAAAAGTCAACCATGGCCAATTTACAGTTAAACTTTATAATTTTTTATCCACATCAACATTTTAAACTCATATGTATCATTTGATCAAGTTTGGACCATAACTCCTTAAGAAATTTGATCAAATCTCCAAAAGGGCAAAATGGTCAAAATTAGGGTTTTGATTGGGAAAGGGCAATTTCGGATTTTTGACCTAACAAATTGTCAATTGGTTTAAGGAATGATATCAAGAGTCCAATTGCATCAGTTTTACCTAGTTACATGGTTCAAAACATTGCAAGTCCATTAGATTGACATATGAATTTTCCAGTCAACTGATCAAAAGTCAATTATATACTGAAAAGTCAAACTTTGACTTTTTGGTCAAATTCAAGTGCCAAAGATCATAATTCATCAAAACATGTCAAAATATGAAACTTATTCATCAATAAATCAAAAAGTCAAGATTTCATTTTGAAAAGTCAAAATTTCTAAACTTAGAAATTTTTCTAAGTGTTGGAAATTTCATGTTTTTTCACAACTTTGAACAAATTTTTCACCATGATGCAAGATGATTAAAGAGAAACTTCCAACATGAAAGTTGTAGATATCCATGAAATCTACAACTTTTCTTCACACAAATTCCTCAAAAAGTGCTTGGATCTCATGTTATAATTTTAAGAACATGTGGTCATGAAACAAAATACTTAGTGAAATTTTGCCCTAATTTGGTCAGGATTTTGACCCAACTTCATGGAAGTTTTCCATATAGTTCCAATGGGAATATTCAAAAGCAATTCAAATATGGGTCATAGAACACATTTTAAGCTTTCCAAAATGTCCAAGAACTCCTTGATATCATTCTTGAGTAGGGAGAATCGAAGAGATGAAGTTATGATTTTATCACTTTAATTACAAGTCATTTTAGGGATGAACAAAATCCAAATTCAAGCCATGCTGCATAAACATTACTTGCAGGCCTCAAACATGTTATGAACTCCATAATTAATGGTTTACACAGCTGTTAGAGGCCTCACTTCAAGCATTCAATGCATGGCCATGCTTTTTATCCATTTTTGGAAGAAAGGTTACATTGCCATTTTGATAAAGTAACTTTTTGTACAAAACTTGTTCTTGAGCCTTGCACTTGTTCTCTTCTGATCAAACCAATCCTATAACTCATGAGAAATGTTTCAAACACTTACAATCACCCACCCCATGCTTGTACCTCTTTTTGAAACTTGTTTCCCTCTTTTCTTCAAAATCAAGTAACCTAGCCAAAAGCTAGAAACTTGTACTTCTAACTTGCCAATGCACTCAAACACTTTTTTTTATACATACACAAAACATTTGACACAAACACACGAATGCTCAAGCCTTGAAAGAACTTAGAACTCAGAATCACACTTCACACTTGCATTTTCACACAAACTGACCAAAAACTTGAAACTCATAACCTACTCGTGCGTTTCTTGGCCTTTTGGTTTCTAAAGTTTCTAAACATCACATAAAATCAATCCTACACTCTGTTATAGAACTGTAACACCATTAATACCATCCTCCATTTCCAAAAACATAGCTCTGCACGTTGACTTCTCCAGACCATTTTAGCCATCCATTGTTCAAGCTAATTATTGCATTAGCTTCCTGGGACCTCAAGGAAGCTAACCTGATCATCACCATAACTTGAAACAAGCTCAAACTCAAAACACGATTTCCAGTTTGAGGTAAGTTTTCTAAACTTTGAACTCTTCATACAGGCATCATCAATAGTTTATTTGTGAACAAAACATATAGATATCATTGCCCTGAAGCTAACCATGTCCATAGTTTCCATTAATTTTGCTTGAGCTTAGAGAATTTTGAAACTGAAATTTCTGAGATTTTTAGGGTTCAGATTAGGGCCATTAAAATTCATGCTTATCTTTGATCTATAGTTTTAATGCTTTACATTTCTGAAACCGTGAGAAAATTTGCTACATGTTTCATGTTTACAGTTTTCATTTTTGATTAGAAAAGAGCAAGTTACAGTTAGTCTAGATGGAGGTTGAAGATGAAGTCATCAGGGCGCGTTTTGCCTTACATATTTATTGATTTTCCTATGTTAACGGATGTATAGCCACCCCAGTGGTAGAAGCGCACGCCTGTAACCTTTGGGACCTGGGTTCGAGCCCCAATGGTATCCTTTTGTGTATTTTTTCATCTTTTTGCAGGTGCTTGGGCTTTGTTGGGCCTGTTTTATTTTTTATTTTTATATTTTTGCTCACTAACCCATCTGCAGGCTACTGGCACCCCTAACCCAAGTTTATTTATTTTTGTTTTTTTATTTTTATTTATTTCATTTGTATTTTCTTAATTATTTTTCCTAACATTAAAAAAAATACAAAAAATTAGATTTTTATTTTTACTTAGTTTATTTTATTTTTCTCATAAAAATATTTTTATTCAACTATACTTTATTTACTTTTATTAACTAGTCTCGTAAATTTAAATTAAAATACTATATATTTTTATTTTATTTTCTCTCACACCAATTAAAATATTTTATTTTAATATATAAAAAGGGCCAAAAACATTTTATAATACCATAAATATTTTCAAGATAAAAAATGCCAAAAATACTTTTTCTAAATTTATTTTTTTAATCAACCAAATAGAATTAGGGTTTTATTTAAAATATTTTCTTAATAAATTTAAGTTTAATTAATTATTTTCTTTAATTAATTAGGTTAAGACAATTTCCCCCTTTTCTCATGAAATCCAAACAAATATCCATTTACTTCATATTTTGCATTTTTGTACATTTATTTATTTTGTACATTGTATTCATTTAAATTCCTTGTACATTAATACCCATTCAATATGGTTGTAATAGACTAATTAGGTTTAAAATTCTTGCAATCCCCATTCAATTTGTATACCCCCCTCCCCACAAATGTTGTAATAGCGTAGTAACTTTAAATTCCGCAATTTATCGCTTTATATATAACATGTTAGTAATTAGGGTTTGTATGGAAAGACGAAAACCAATACTTAGAAAACCCTAATTCAAGACAAAAACAAGCATGAAAACAATACGCTTACACACAAGCACCCCTAAGGTTATTCCACTTGGTTGCCTTATACAAAATGACCATATTACGCATGTAAGGTATCTTAGCAAAAACCAGCAAATACAAGATCATAGTCCCTCGATGATGCTATCTAAGTTGCCTTTCAAATGATCTTAGTCCCTAAAAGAGAATGCTAAGATACCTTGCAACATTGCTAATCATGGTTATATGATGACCCACGTCCGTCCTGTTTACATCCAAAGATAGGGTTGCTTACCAAATCAATGGTAAGATAACAATGTCAAAGAAAAAGAAAATGAACAAGAAAAGACTTTTGAGTAGGTAGAATGCTCCTAATTACTTGCTCCCTTTCAAAACAAACATCCTTGCTATTTTCAAAACAATCACCTATACTTTCAAACATCTTACAAAATTGAAAACATTTTTAAAAGATCAAACATCTTTGTATACATTCTTACAAACAAGAATCATTACAAAGATTACCTAAACAATGGCCTCTTTACAAAATACTTTCAAAAACCACACCAAGCATAATTTCAAACAAAAAAGCAAGTGATATAGCAAGTAACTAAGAGCCCATGAAAACCATGGATGAAAAGGGTGATAATACCTTCCCTTCTCATAATCTACCCCCTAACTCAAGAAATAATCTCAAAGGTCTTTCCTGTGATTTTTCACCTTTCCTTTTGGATAAAAGAAAAGTCGGTGGCGACTCTTGCTAACCGCAACATTTGCGATCAAACGCAAAACCTTCAAGTCAGTTCTCCCACCGTATCACAGTATCATCAATTGCATTAACACCTTTGTTATGGTTCAACATTGGTGCGGTTATCACATTTGGAGTAGTAGGTGGATCAAATTCAATTGTTTTATTGTCTATCAGGTTTTGAATCTTATTCTTCAGAGCCCAACATTGATCAGTTTCATGCCTAGGACTATTGGAATGATACACGCATTTGGCATTCGGATTGTACTTAGGTGATGAAATGTCTGGTTTGGATGGCGGATTGCGCAATGTCACTAAGTTGTCCTTCAACAGATGTTGTAAGGCTTGGGATAATGACATGCTTATTCTCGTGAACTATCTTTGAGGAACTTCAGATCATTGATTGTTGGATGATTGTCTTTGAGCATGTGAAGGGTTGCAGATTAACACAATATTAACAAAGGATCGATGATCCCTCTTGGTACGGGCCCTTTCCCTATACACAACAATTGTTTCCTTATTTCCAGTGATAGGCTTCTTTATAGCGTTGGATGCGGAAGCAAATGTCATGGGAATTTTTCCGCTCTTAATGCCACATTCGACCCTTTCACCAGTTAGGATCAACTCAGTGAAACCAGACGAAGAACTGCCAATCAAAAGGTTGAAAATGGGCCAGTTAATGTACCCATGAACATATCAACTAGTTTTATGTTAGTTAGTGGTGGTTGGACCCTACCAGCAAGATCCCTCCATTTTTGTGTGTACTCCTTGAACCCCTCATTAGTACCCATGGTCATACTTTGAAGTTGGACTCTGGTAGGCTCCAGATGGCATTGTATTAATATTGATGATAAAAAGAAGTGGCTATATCTTCCCATGTGTGAATATGGGAACCCTCAAATTGATAGAACCATTCTAGTTGAGTCCCAGCCAAACTCTCTTGGAAGAAATGGATCCAGAGCTTTTTGTTGGTAGTGTGTGGCTGCATCTTGCGCACGTAAGACCTTAGATGAAGTTTCGGGCAGGAAACCCTGTCATACTTAGCGAAGACTGGTATTTTGAACTTATGTGGGATGACGACCCCAGGTACTAAGCCCAAATCACCAAAGTCTAAACCAAGTACAACTTGAATTTCAACAACTTTCAGTTTATCCTCTAACTGCTTGTATTTATCCTTGGTAGGTGGGTATTGTTCATCAAAGTAGTCTTCGTCTTCAGAAGCTTGATTATCGGCACCCCTAACACGGGTGCTCCTTGCCTCCTTGTCTTGATTTTCGTCCTCCTCAGACAACTCTTCGACTATCTGTACCTGACGAACCGGACCTTTGAATCTCTTACCCATGTTGATGAAGGCCTTCTTTTTGGTTTTCTTCTTCGCTACTAACATATTTATAAACTCTTGTTGTCCCTTAGCCAGGGTCAGTAAGGTTTCTTGGAACTGGGAATTCTGCACTTGCAAGTCCTTCACTGTTTGTTCGATATCCATCTTACTAAAATAAACAGTAGAAAGATAAAGAAACCTGTTGTGGAAAACCTGTTTATGTTATGATGCTTGAAAATGCGTATGCAAATGATTTCAAGGACTTAAGCGATTTAAATTTGTTTATACAAAAGGAACAAACATCAATTGCATTAATAAGTTCAAATTGATTACAACATGCCTCTTGGGCTTACATTGAAACAAAAGAAATAAAATGAACTAAAATATAATAAAAATGGCTCAAGTCTCCTATGGATGCTTCCTCTTTGGAGCAATATAAGCATTCAGGCTCCTCTCCTCATGAAGTTGTCTCGTGAGCTCCAATGTATTCTCACTTGTATAAAACTAGGCTTTAAAGGTGTCTCGCTCTTCCTTTAGCTGAATCCAAGCTCTTTGCAAATCTTCAAGAGAAGTTGGCATATCAGGGTAAAGGACAAAATATGGAACATTTCCTTCGGCGACAGGCTCCATGATGATAGGTAGGATGGCTTCATAAGGCATCATGAGGTTTTAGGCACGATATCTCACCCACTTGAGATAAGGCTCCAAAGGAATGAAGTTCTTATGCCCCAACGTCTTGCTATCAATCTTGTTAACCATGCCCCAAGCTCGTATGAATCTCTGACAATAACCTTGGACATTTCTCTCATAGTCAAATGCAATTCCTTGGACAAGTACATCACGAGGGCCAACCCTCCTAGCATACCCAAACTGTCGTAGAGCTAAACAAAGATTGTAAGTGATACCTCCCCTAATGCCAAGTAGAGGGACATTAGGGAATTCCCCGCAACGGTCAATAATAGTAATGTCCTCCATAGATCGAGCACACCAATATATATCAGAATGTGTGAGTGACATCAACCTACTAGACCATCTTAAACCTTGCTCGTTCTTCACAATAGATCGGGGTAGGTGCGAAATAAATCACCTAGCCAAAAGAGGAGTTGTGATACAGTGGAAGAATCAACTGTTATACTGGTTTTGCATTTGTGTTCGCAAATGTTGTGGTAAGCAAGAGTCACCATCGAATTTTCTTTTATCCAAATTAAGGAAAGGGTGAAAAGAACAGAAAATACCTTTTCGAGAATTTTCCGAGTAAGGGGGTAGATTATGGAAAGGGAAGGTGTTATCACCCTTTCCATCTGTTCTACGGGCTCTTATATGCTTAGCTCATTTGAAAAATATCTTGTGCTTTGTGAGTTTTGAAAAGTATTTTGAAATACCTTAGTGCATATATTCGCTTTGCGTTAACTCTTGTATCAGTCCTCAAGAGTGTTGACAAAGCAAATGTCTTTTTGAAAGTTGTTTTTGAAATTTTTAGGTGTAAAAAGTTTATTTTACTTGAGCAAGCATTTAACAGCTATCTACTTATACTCGAAAATGTCTATTCTTTTCCTCCTATCCTTTAGACAATGATATCCTACTATTAGTGAGTAGGTAGCCCTAGTCGTTAGATGTTTGAGGCACTTTTGAAGGGACGTTACGACCACTAAGGCAACTTGGCAAGGGATTTTAGTAATTGCCTAAAGTTCTAAGATCACTTTTTACCGAGGCAACATCGAGAGGGTCATCGAAGGACTTATGATCTTTCAAACTAGAGGACAATCACTAAAACTTCTCACGTTTCGAGAATTATGACCGTTTTCCGAAGGCAACCGAAGTGGGATACCCTAGAGGTGCGTATGTGCAATTGTGTTTAGTTCAACTATTTATCTTGTGAATTTAGGGTTTGCTAACATTTGCTTTCAGTCTTGTCATGCAATCCTAGTTACAAGCAGTTAATATATATATATATATATATATATATATATATATATATATATATATATATATATATATATATATATATATATATATATATATATATATATATATATATATATATATATATATATATATATATATATATATATATATATATATATATATATATATATATACAGGAATTTAAAGTGCGGAAAGTTAAATACTACGCTATTACAATGCTTCGAGGGAGGGTGTTGTACCCCAAAATTTGCCCTATCTTTTATCAAGTATTTTCTCACAAGATCTCCTTTGGTTCAAGACTGCACAAGGGTTGATCAGTTCCAGACACCTCCTTAAGCACTGATGACTGAAATTTAGGGTTTGAGATTTCACAAGGACAAATGAACTTTTAATGTCTGATATTACTTTCATGGATCATTTTGTACTCTCAAGATTTCTCATGTCAAGTTTCAAGTCTTGGATCACATTTTTGATCAGACAATTGATTAGTTGACCTAAAAATCAGCTGTATTGAAAAAAAGTCAACTATGGTCAATTTACAGTCAATCTTCATAATTTTTTATCCATGTCAACATTATGAGCTCATATATGTCATTTGATCAAGTTTGGACCACAATTCCTCAAGAAATCTGATCAGATCATCAAAAGGGCAAAATGGTTAAAATTAGGGTTTTGACTGAGAAAAGGCAATTTCTGAATTTTGACCTAGCAAATGGTTGATTGGTTGGAAACATGATCTAAAGGATTTAATTGCATCATTTTGACCTAATGGCATGACTCAAAACATTGCTCAAGGCCAATTAATTGATAGTTGATTTTCAGTCAACTGATCAAAAGTCAACTACACACTGAAAAGTCAAACTTTGACTTTTTGGTCAAAATCAAGTGTCAAAGATCACAATTCATCAAAACATGTAAAAATATGAAACTTGTTCATTAAGAAATCAAAAAGTCAAGATTTCATTTTGAAAAGTCAAAGTTTCCAAACTTAGAAATTTTTCTAAGTGTTGAAAACTTCATATTTTTTCACAACTTTGAGCCAATTTTTCACCATGATGCAAGATGATTCAAAGGAAAATTTCAACGAGATCTAAAACATTTCTGAACACAAATCCTCCTAGAAATGTATGGATTTCAAGTTATTAATCCATGAAATCATGTTCATGAAACTAAAACACTTAGTGAAATTTTGAGCATTTTGGTCAGGATTTGGACCTAACTTCTGGGCCAAGTTTCACATAGTTCTAATTGGATTTTGCAAAAGTGATTCAAATAAGGGTTGTAGATAACATTACAAGCTTTCCAAAATGTCCAAGAACTCCCTGAGATTATTTTTTAGCAAAGAGAATCGAAGGCAAGAAGTTAGGGTTTCAAGTTGTTTTACAAGGCAGAATTTGTGATGCACAATGGACCAAATCACTTAGCCATGCTGCATAATCTCACTTTTCAAGATTATAACTTGCAATTAACTCCTTAATTAAATGTTTACACAACTGATAGAACCATTGTCCAAGCATTTGAACTATTATCCAAGTTGCATTTCCATTTTTGAAAGAAATGCACCATTGCTATTCTTGAAAAGTGACTTTTATCACAAAGTCCACTCTCCTTGAGCATTGAACTTGTTCTTTCTGCACACAAAAAACCTATAAACCAAAAGCAATCATGTCTAAAGTACTAACCACTCTATGCAGCCCTGTACCATGCCTTGGAACAAGATGTTTCAACATCGCTTCAAAAACAAGTAAAGATGCTACAACTTGAGATTTCAAATTCTGGCTTGTTGTAACATACAAGATCTCTTGCCTATAAATATACAAGTCATTTGCAAACTGTCGAATGAAGACATGAGCCCTCAAACTCCCTAGAACTCAGAATCACACACAAAAACTCCATTGTTGCATAATCTGACCAAAAACTTGAAACTTACATCTCCCTCGTGCGTTTCCAAGCCTCTTGGTTCCTAAACTTCTAAACATCAAATACAAACCATACAAAGTCCTTTTGCCCAACTGTAACACCTTCATCATCAAGTTCCATTTTTAAAAATAGAGGTATGCAACTTGACTTCTCCAGAACTCCTCAGCCACTTTCAGCTCAAGCCAAGCATCACATTAGCTTCCTGGGAACTTGAAGAAGCTAACCCAATCACTAGAACTCATTGAAAGTTGTTCAAACTTAAAACACGATCTCCATTTGCAAGGTGAGTTTTCTGATGTTTGAATCCTTATATAGGAATTCTTAAGCTTTCATTTTCAAATATAAAATGTACACCTCATTGCCAAGAAGTTGTACATACCCATAGTTTGCGTTTATATGTCTTGAACTTAGAGAATTTTGGAGTTGAAATTTCTGAAATTTTTAGGTTTTAGATTAGGGCCAATAAGATTCATGTTTATCTTTGGTCTATAGTTTTAATTCTTTACATTTATGAAATCGTGAGGAAATTTGCCACAAGATTCATGTTTACACTTTTGCAAATGGATGAGAAATGAACAAGATGCAGGTGGTCTGGCTAGGCGCGAGGTTGAAGATGAAGTTGTCTTCAGGAAGCAGTTTCTAATATATATTTATGGTTTGATATAAGTAAACGAATGTATAGCCACCCCGAAGGTAGAAGCGCGCGCCTTTCACCTTTAGGACCTGGGTTCGAGCCCCAACGTCCGTTTTGTCATTTTTTCCTTTCATTTTTTGTTTCTTTTTATTTTGCAGTTAGCGCGTTTGGGCCCTCATCCTTGGGATTTGACATTTTTGCTGCCTTTAACCCCCCTGTTCACTTATAACACACAATCCATCTCTATTTTTTATTATTATTATTTTTATTTTTTTTCTGTTTACAAAAACAATAATGGGCCAACTTCAAAAACTATTTTTCTAATAAACCCTCCAAATTCAACTTTAACCCCCCTGACTTTATTTTATTTTATTTCATTTTATTTTATCTTTTATTATTATTATTAATATTATTATTATTAATATTATTATTATTAATATTATTATTATTATTATTATTATTATTATTTTCATCAATAAAAATCCCAAAAATATTTTATTATCTAAATTATAATATGTTTATATTTTACTTTTCTCAAGACTAAAAAGACAAAAAAACACTTCCTTTAACAAATTGATTTCTCTTTTAATTATTTAAGTAATAATAGACTTAGGTTTAATTAGTTTTTTTAATTAAGATTAATTTAGAAGCCCTAGTTCCTTTTACTTAATTAATACTAGTTTAGTATTCAAAATCTTTTTTTCCACAAAAAACCCTAAAAAAAACGTTTCTTTTCTAATTAACTTAATTAAATTTTCTTATTTCTTTAGGCTAAATATTTTCTTCTACTTTATTTTGGTTAAAACAAACAAAACCTTTCTTAACAAAAATCCAAACAAATTCATACTCTTTCCCATTTATTCATGCTTGTATATTATTATTTTAATTCTTGTACATTGTTCAATATGGTTGTAATAGTTAATTAGATTTAAAATTCTTGCAATTCCCATTTGTAAAAATGTATACCCCATTGTAATACGGTGGGAGAACTGACTTGAGGGTTTTGTGTTTTATCGCAAATATTGCGGTTAGCAAGAGTCGCCACTGACTTTTCTTTTATCCAAAAGGAAAGGTGAAAAAGCACAGGAAAGATCTTTGAGATGTTTTCTTGAGTTCAGGGGGGTAGATTATGAAAAGGGAAGGTATTAGCACCCTTTTCATCCATGGTTTTCCATGGGATCTTAGTTACTTGCTAGATCACTTGCTTTTGTTTTGAAATTGTGCTTTGTGGTTTTGAAAGTATTTGTAAAAGAGGCCATTCGTTTAGACAATCTTTGTAATGATTCTCGTTGGTAAGAATGTATACAAAGATGTTTGTATTTTTGAAAATGTTTTCAATGTTTGTAAGATCTTTTTAAATGTGTGTGTTTGTTTTGAAAATAGCAAGGATAGTTGTTTGAAGATATAACAAGTAACTAGAAGCAATTTACCTACTCAAATGTATTTCTTATGCATTTCCTATTCCTTTGACATTGTTGTCTTACCATTGATTTAGTAAGAAACCCTATCTTTGGATGTAAGCGGGGTGGGCGTGGTTCATCGTATAACCATGATTAGCAATGTTTGCAAAATATCTTAGTATTTTGAGGGATCAATATCATTTTTGTAAGGCAACCTTGAATAGCGTCATCGAGGGACTATGATCTTATACTTGTTTATTTTGCCAAGATACTTCGCATGCGTAATATGGCTATTTTTATAAGGCAACCAAATGGGGAAACCCTAAGGACGCTTGTGTGCAAGTGTGTTATTTCCATGCTTTGGTTTTTTATTTGTATTTAGGGTTTTCTATTTTGCTTTGTTTTGATCTTATCATACAAACCCTAATTACTAATCATGGCATGTAAAACGGTAAATTGCATAATGTAAATATTACTAATCTATTGCAACAATTTTATGGGAGGGTGGAATACGAATTTGAATGGGGATTTGCAAGAATGTAAACCTAAATAAATTATAACAACCAAATCGAATTTGTACGAATATTAGAATAAATAAAATACAATATTTAAAGATGCAATATAATGTACATGTAAGAAAAGATTTTTGTTTTGTTTTTATGTATAAGAAATTTTAATCTAAACTTAAAAATATAAGGAAAATAAATTAATTTTTAGAAGGGAGGCTTAACCCTAATTACTATTTTAAAAGAAAATAAAGTTCTTATGTACTATTTTTTTAATGTATTTTTTATGTTAAAATAATAAATAATATTGTACATAAAAATATAAAGTTTTTATATATGCAAAAATGAATATTTATAAGTATGGGATGAAAAGGAAATAAATAAGTTAAACTAAACATATCTTAATTAATTACAAGTTTGTTAAGAAAAACAAATAATATATATTGAAGTTAAAATATATTTCTATGTGAAAAATAAACTAAAAATAAAATAAAAATGCAATATTATGAAATTTATATATTTTTTGGATTTTTATACATTAAAGAAAATATTAATGAAAACAAAAATAAATTAAATAAAAATGTTTGGAAAATAATGGGCCAGGGGGTATAGCAAGCAAACTAGAGACAACATGTTAGCAAAAAAAACTATGGCCCAAATATGGAGGCCCATCCTGCAAAAAGATAACAAAGCTGAAAAATGGGAAAATATGGAAAACAAAAGTAGCGCCCAGGTTCGAACCCAGGACATGGGTCTCACCAGCGCGCTACTTTGCCACTGGGGTGGCTATACATCCGTTCATTTAAGTGAAACAAAAATAACATAACATGAACAAAGTCCTTGCCCTGTACTTCATCTTCTTCCCCAAGCTTGGCCAGATGTCCTATAACTCTCTCATTCTTCCATGAAAATGAAAACTCATAACGTGAAAGTTGTAGTATTTGATCTCACGATTCTAACCATATAAGTTATGTAAGCTAACAATCAAAGATCAAAAAGAATTTTAAAAGCCCTAAATTTAAACCTAATTTTTTCAGAAACTTCAAGTTCTAAATTCTCTCAACTCAGGTCAAATAAATGCAAGATAAAGATATGTACAACTTCGTTGCAATGAGAACTACATTATTTATTCACAAATCGTGGCCAATGGTTACCTGTACAAGGAGATAGAAGTTTAGATTTTACCTCCTTCAGTTGAAATCATGGATGGAGTTGGAGTGAGTTTGATGAAGGCCTGATGCTTGCTTGAGCTTCCTTGAACCTCCCTGAGTGTATTCCCACCCTTGCCTTGCTTTGAAAGTGTCTGAAACTCCTTGGCCAAGTCAACCTGCAAGCTTTGAAAACAAAAATGGAAGATGATGGAGAAGGGGTTACAGTACAGGGATGAAGGTCTGGATTGGTTAGATATCAAGTAGGTAAGATGTTTTGATGATCAAGACTTGAAACGCACGAGCCAAATGGGAGATTGGTATGCTTATGCAAAAACTGCAAGTCTTAACAATTTTATGGTGTTTTTGAGTTTGGGAGTGTTTCAGGCTTCAAGTAACCGTGTCTTGTGTTGTGTTATGTTTGTATATTAGTATGGAATTAGTTTTTAGTCAGCCCTCCAACAGATGTGCCAGTTCTCACCTTTTTGCAACCTTTCTTGCTTTTTAAGTAAAGTGAAGGGACAAGGCTTACCATGCTTGTACTGGCTTTCTTAGGATTGGTATATACTTGTACAATTTTCTTTAGGCCTTCAAGACTTATATGTGCAATGGAGACAAGTTCAATGCTCAAGAATTGGAAAGTGGCAAAAGTTGAGCTTTTTCAAAATGGCAATGGTCACTTTATGCCATTTATGGAATTACAACTTGGGTAATGGCTCTAGGGCTTGGATCAAAGATTTTTAAACTGAGTAATCATTAAATTAAAGAGTAAGGAACACGTTTGGGACCTGTAAAGCATGAATTAGGCAACATATGTGCTGATTGGAACTTTGTTCTTCATGAAATGGCTTGGACAAAAAGTGAGAAATTGCCAACTTCATCTCTTCGATTCTCCCTATTCAAAAATGATCTTGAGGAGTTCTTGGACATTTTGGAAAGATTTCAATGTTATATATAACTCATATTTGAAATGAATTTCAAGATACCTCTTGGAACTAGGTGAAAAATTGCCATGAAGTTAGGTCCAAAACCTGCCTAAATTAGGGCAAAATTTCACTAAGTTATTTAGTTCATGAGCATGTATTCATAAATTTATATCTTGAGATCCAAGAATATTTAGGGAAAAGTGTGTGAAGCAAAGTTGTATATTTCATGGAAGACTACAACTTTCATGTTGGTATTTTTCTTTGAATCATTATGCATCATGGTGAAAAATGGCCTAAAGTTGAGAAAACATAAGAAATTTTCTATACTTAGAAAATTTCTAAGTTAAGAAAATTTTCAAATTTAAACCCTAATCTTCAAACTTGGATTTCTTGATGAATAAGTTTCACATTTTTACATGTTTTGATGTATTGTGACCCTTGGCACTTGATTTTGACCCAAAAGTCAAAGTTTGACTTTTCAGTGTACAGTTGACTGCAAATTTTGTCTGTTAATCCAATGAAATTGCAATGTTTTGAACCATGCTATTAGGTCAAGATGATGAAATTGAATCCTTGAAATCATGATTTAACTCAATTGGTCATTTGCTAGGTTAAAAATTAGAAATTGCCCTTCCTTAGTCAAAACCCTAATTTTTAACCATTTTGCCCTTTTGGTGATTTGATCAAATTTCTTGAGGAATTATGATCCAAACTTGACCAAATGATACATATAAGCTTAAAATGTTGATGTGGATCAAGAATTATGAAATTTTACTGTAAATTGGCCTTGGTTGACTTTTTTCTAATACAACTGATTTTTAGGTCAACTGTCCAATTGACTGATAAAAAATGTGGTTCTAAGCTTGAAACTTGTCCTGAGTGATCTTAGGGATCCATAATGATGTTTGAAAGTCACATGAAGCAATGATAGTCCAAAAATCCTTGTGCAACCTCAAACCCTAATTTTGGGTCATCAGTGCATGATGAGATGCCTTGAGCTGACCAAACCGTAATCCAGTCTTGAGTCAAAGGAATCTTGTGAGAAAAGTCTTGATAAATGAGAGGGAAAATTTTGGGGTACAACAGCTGCCCCTGTTCAATCTTCTTGAACCTGACGAGTTAGATTGGCGAGTTTTGCCGTTCGTGACTCGAAGGTGAAAGATGATTGGACACTAGAGTGCTCAGAAATTTGCACTCGACAATGTGTAGTTGAGGGAATGGGCTTAAAGATGCCATTTGGAGAAGTGATAGAATCTTGTTGGAGATGGGCTTGTAGATGCCATCCAATAATGTTTGTTGAATTGTAAATTGTAAGCTGAAAGAATGAGTATCAGAATGGCATCCGTGTCTGGAGTGTATCCATACTGTATCTGAATAGGTATCAGAATGTCATCTGTGTCTGGAGCGTATCTGTGCTGTATCTGAAGTCTGAATCTAAATGAGCATCAGAATGGCATCCGTGTCTGGAGCGTATCCGCGCTGTATCTGAAGTCTGAATCTGAATGAGTATCAGAATGGCACCCGTGTCTGGAGCGTATCTGTACTGTATCTGATTGCACATTGTTAATGGTAGATGTTAATCTTATCTTGAAATGGGTAAACTGTTAGCTGAAACACAAAATTATGTTGTATGAAATGTATGGTGCAACATATGTGTTTTATCAATGTTTATAATATATGGATGTAATGTATGTGCATGTAAGCTGATTTGCTGTATTGCTGCCTAATTGAGGAAAATAAATTCCTGAACACTGATGAGGATATATGGATTCTTCATGTCTTGAAGTTGAAGTACTGACAAAAATTCCGTTTGTGAGAGCAATGCCACATATTTCTTTGAGGAATCCTGGAAATTTTGACGATCTCTATTGGGGATTAATAATTTGAAGTTTTAGTTCCGCTGGGGATCTAAATGACGTATTGTGGGGATTGCTTATGGAATAGCCTAGAGACATTTTCCGGCTCTTTCAACCTATCAGTAATTGTCTTTCTTATTTTGTTTATTTGTAAACAGTAATTATGTTCAAATGCAGATGTTCATTAATGAATCATTGGATGTTTTTGCAAATAAAACACAAATGTAAAGAAAAAGACAAATAGTTTTCTGTACTTTCAAAGAGATATCTTCGTATTGACTTTGAATAAGTATTTTGTACAAAGGAGACAATCATTCTAGTAAGAGAATGATGCTATAAAAAAACAAGAAAAACTTTATACAAAGAAAGATGGCTATGTGTAATAATCCCATGGGGTTTCCATTCTGCTATAGCCTTCGTATCTCAGAATATCTTGTCTATTTATTGCTTCGTCCGAAGATGATTGAATTGATAAAAAACTCCAAGTTTGTTAGTGGAAGTCAAGAGGTTGTCTTCAAAGTGATCCGACGGAACATAGTCATACGCTTTAATTCCCTAACTTTTGCCTGGACCGCCCTTTCAGGTTTTCAATCCACCGGGAAACCCTTTTTTGCCAAGTCGTCCTTTCGGGTTTTCAACTTGTCGGGTGTACATATTTTTTTATTTTCCCCTAATTTTTGCCCGAACCTTTTTGGTTTGCCGGGATGCTCTTGTTTTACCTAGGTGTGTCAACCTAGCGGGTCTCTTATGCATAGTATCTTTTGACTATGTCCGCGTTCGCAGGGTGTGGCAGGTCGTTGCTGTCCATGGTGGTTAAGATCATTGCCCCACCGGAGAATATGTTCTTGATTACAAATGGTCCTTCATAGGTAGGAGTCCATTTTCCCCTGGGATCACTTTGTGGTAAGATAATACGTTTGATCACTAGATCTCCAACTTGATATACTTGGCGTCTGACTTTCTTGTTGAAATCCTTGATCATCCGTTTTTGATACATTTGACCATGTCAAACAACAGTAAGTCTCTTTTTGTCAATTAAGTTTAGTTGATCAAGTCGAGACTGGATCCAATCGTCCTCATTCAAACCTGCATCCTTCATAATTCTCAAAGAGGGGATATGAACCTCAATAGGCAAGACAACCTCCATGCCATAAACCAAAGAATAGGGTGTTGCCCCAGTTGTTGTGCGAGCCGTGGTACGATACCCGTGGAGAGCAAATGGTAGCATCTCATGCCAGTCCTTGTAGGTGACTGTCATTTTCTGTATGATTTTTTTAATGTTTTTATTTGCAGCTTCAATGACACCATTCATCTTTGGCCGATAGGGGGATGAATTATGATGCTGAATCTTGAACTGCTCGCACAAGGAGGTGATCATAGTATTGTTAAGGTTGGTACCATTATCAATGATGATCCTTTCTAGGACACCGTACTGGAAAATGGGATTATGCTTGATGAAGCGAGCAACAACATTCTTAGTAACAGATGCGAAGGAAGCTGCTTCGACCCATTTTGTAAAATAGTCAATTGCCACTAGAATGAAGCGGTGTCCATTGGAGGCTGTAGGCTTGATCTCTCCAATCATGTCGATTTCCCACATAGCAAAGGGACAAGGAGTCGTCAAGACATTCAGAGGAACCAGAGGTACGTGCACCTTGTCGACATAAATTTGACACTTATGATAGGTTCGAGAGTGTTGATAGCAGTCTGTTTCCATGGTAGACCAATAATAGCCCGCCCGTAGGATTTTCTTCGCCATCGTATGCCCACTGGAGTGAGTGCCAAAAGTACCTTCATGTAATTCAGCCATGATCTTTTCAGACTCAATCTTATCCACACACCGGAGCAGAATGGAGTCATGATTGCATTTGTACAGGATTCCATTACTCAGGAAGAACTTAGCAGAGAATCTCCTTAAGAACTTTTTTATCATTGATTGAAGCTCCTTCTGGATATTCTTGAGGCTCAAGATACCTCTTGACTTCATGAAACCAAGGCTGGTCCATTACCTCTTCAGTATTAATCTCGTGACGGTGTACTGGTTCATCCATTCGTTCAATGGTGATCTGGGGAGCCTCGTTATCCCAATTAAGTTTAAACATAGATGACATTGTGGCTAGAGCATCTGCTAGCTGATTTTCTTCTCGCGGGAAATGCTCGAAGGTAATCTTCTCAAAATGTGATAGAAATGTCAACACATGTTCTTTGTAAGGGATAAGATTTGGATGTTTAGTGTCTCATTCTCCTTTGATCTGACTGATGACCAAAGATGAATCTCCAAACACATCTAAAGACTTGATTCCCAAATCTATGGCAACCTTGAGACCAAGGATGCATGCTTCATATTCCGCCATGTTGTTCGTACAATTGAAGTAAATTCAGGAAGTAAAGGGAGTGTGACACCCTTCCAGAGATATGAGTATAGCGCCGATACCATTACCAAGTGCATTGGATGCCCCATCAAAGAACAGGGTCCATCGGGATCCTTGTTCTGGTCCGTCATATGGTCTGATTTCTTCACAGTTGTCTAATGTCATGATGTCTTCATCCGGGAATTAAAATTTCATGGACTGATAATCTTCTACAGCTTGATGAGAAAGATGATCAGCTAGCACACTGCCCTTTATAGCTTTCTGGGTAGTGTACTGTATGTCATATTCTGTTAGGATCATCTTCCATCTAGATATCCTCCCAGACAGAGCAGGCTTTTCGAAGATGTACTTTATCGAATCCATCTTAGATATCAACAAAGTAGCATGAGTCAACATATATTGTCTTATCCGGAGAGCAGCCCATGCCAGAGCGCAGCAAGTTTTCTCGGGCAGTGAATATCTGGTTTCAAAGTCGGTAAACTTTTTGCTCAGGTAGTAAATAAGGTGTTATTTTCGGCCAGGCTCGTCATGCTGCCCCAACACACACCCCATTGAGTTCTCTAAAATGGTCATATACATGATTAGTGCACTTCCCTCAACTGGTGGCATCAAAACAGGAGGCTCTTGTAAATACTCTTTGATTTTGTCGAAAGCAGTTTGGCATTCATCATTCCATTTGACTACTTGATCTTTCTTCAATAGTTTGAAGATTGGCTCACAAGTAGCTTTCAGGTGAGAAATGAATTTGGCAATATAGTTCAGGTGTCCCAAGAATCCTCTGACTTCCTTCTCAGTACGAGGAGCAGTCATTTCTTGTATTGCTTTAACCTTGGCAGGATCAACCTCGATGCCTTTGTTGCTGACAACAAAACCTAGGAGTTTACCGGACCGCACTCCGAATGTGCACTTGTTTGGATTCAACCTTAGTTTGTATTCCTTCAATCTCTCAAACAATATTTGCAAATGATCAAGGTGCTCCTCTTCAGTTTGTGATTGGGCTATCATGTCATCTACATAGACCTCTATCTCATGATGTATCATATCATGAAATAAAGCTACCATGGCGCGTTGATAGGTTGCCCCAGCATTCTTCAGTCCGAATGGCATCACTTTGTAGCAGAATATGCCCCAATGTGTGACAAATGTAGTTTTCTCCATGTCCTTAGGTGCTATTTTGATTTGGTTATAACCTGAGAATCCGTCCATGAAGGAAAATACTTTGTGCTGGGCCGTATTGTCAACCAGGATATCAATGTGGGGAAGTGGAAAATCATCTTTAGGGATGGCCCTGTTTAAATCTCTATAATCCACGCACATTCGTACTTTGTCGTCCTTTTTAGGCACGGGAACAATGTTGGCAACCCATTGAGGATAGGAAGTGACATCCAAGAATCCAACATTGAATTATTTCATGACTTCCGCTTTGATCTTCTCTGACATGTCAGGTATCATGCGGCAGACTTTTTATTTCACTGGTGGACAATCTTCTCTTGTGGGTAGACGTTGTACCACGATGTCTGTATCAAGTCCTGGCATGTCTTCATATGACGAGGAAAAGATCTCAACATAATCATGCAATAGCTGAATTAGACGCTCCTTGACACTCGGATCTAGATTGGCACCCACCTTGATTTCCTTTTTATCTTCCTCGGTACCCAAGTTGATTGTATCCAACGGTTCCTCATGAGGCTGAATAGCTCTTTCCTCTTGTTGTAGTAGTCTGGCCAATTCCCCTGGTACTTCATAATCTTCCCCACCTTCGTCTTCGGCTTGGTAGATTAGATCTTCCGATTCACTAAAGGCCATAGCATTATCGTTACCCATGGGATCCGGAATGGAGGGGTACCTGCATTTGTGAGTGTGGGTGTGTGTAAGGGTATAGCCATCTTTAAACAATAAAATGTAAAAGAAAGACAATGAGCACAAAAGGTTTGTATGTGAAAAAACGTCCATGATTCATTGAATGTCATATGAAGATGAAATAAAAACCCTTACAAATGGACCATTGTGCATCGGGTAAGACATAAGGTTTTTAATGTGCGAGTTGTTTGTGAATATTACAAGTCCAACAGAAATATAAAAGATAAATTACTGAGAGATGAAAGTTATTGGGACAAAGTCTCTGGATTCCCAATTGTGAAGTCCTCCGTTGACTGTAGGAAATATCCAATCCTCCAAGTTTCCATCTTCTTCACCATCTTCCACTGCGTTGACCTCTTGGTTGTTAATCTTCAGAGGTGGCCTTCCAGCACGGGCACGGTGCACAACCTTCTGAGCATTTGAAGTAAACCCTAAGCTAAACTTGTCAAATTTATACAGAATGTCTGGAAGCTTCCCCCAGATGGTGCATCCACCCTCCTCTACTACTGCCTTGGTGTCCTTTAAAGATGACATCCGAAGCGGAGGTCTTATGATCTTGGGGATTTGGTATACCGTCTTAGTTACTGCTACCTCTTGAGAGACTTCTTCGAAATGTTGAAAAGGAGTTTCAATGAACTTGCCATCCAACTCCACATACCGGAAAAAATTTAGATGGCTAATCATGCACTCTTCCTCTCCGAGGACAGTGATAATCTTTCCATGGACTGGGTACTTCAGCATCTAGTGTAGTGTAGAGGTGACAACACCAGCATTATGGATCCAGGGTCGTACTAGCAGACAAGAGTAAGAGGGGCGGATGTCTATTACATAGAAAGTTGAGTTGAAAGTATGAGTTCCCACCTTTATGGGGATGTCCACCTCCCCGTGGACCATCCTCTTTGAGCCATCAAATGCTCTTACGACTATGTTACTGGGTTTCAGTGTTAGTCCTTCGCAATCTAATCTGTCGAGAGCTTTCTTCGGTAAAACATTCAAAGATGAGCCAGTGTCCACCAAGACATGGGCCAGAGTTGTTCCTCTACACTCCACAGAGACATGTAATGCCTCGTTGTGCTTTCTCCCTCTTGGTGTCAAATCAGCATCATAGAATCCTAGGCCGTTATCAGCTGTCAAACTGGCCACACAATCTTGGAATTGGTCAGCAGATGTCTCTTGTGGCACATGGGCTGTCTTCAGTAACTTCACCAGAGCTTTCGCATGTGCCTCAGAACACAACAACAATGCTATCATGGAGATATTGGAGGGAGTTTTCCTCAACTGTTCAACCACGTCATAGTCACTCTTCTTTATTATTCTCAGGATCTCCTCCATTTCCTTCTTGGAGGTTTCGGGGATAGTCAGTGGTTGAGCCTTCGTCTGGACAGGCTCTTCTTGAATATTTTTCCTCGAATTTCAGCAGTAGAAGTGTTGGTAGGGATAACATTAAGGGTTGTGTCATCTTTTCCAGTAGGAGCACTTGTAGATATGATTATTGGTATGGAGGTAACCTTTGGAACAACCACGGGTCCAAAAACTGCCTTTGGAGGGCAATTTTTGGAGAGAAGATTCTACCTCTACAGGTAATCTTACTGGTTTCGGCAATATTGCTAATGTCGAAATCTTCTTCTTCGAAGCTCAATTTTTCGGCGGCAAGCCCATCTTATTTGATACCATGGTAGTAGATGTCTCCACCGTAATTCCACGGTACTGTTTTGTCTGATTCATACGGGACCGGCCTGGGCATTGTGATTATAAGAGGCGTAGTTTTTGGAACCGATGTAATCCTAACGGGTCTTTTGGGGACCCTGGAAGGATTGACGGAGATGGTTATAATTGAAACATCTTCAACAGGAACAGGTGAAACATGAGCATTTTCAAACAGAATCTCTTGGTTGTCTATCAAGCGTTGAATGCTTGTCTTCAACAAAGGGCAAACAGTTGGTGAGGATAAGTAAAGATGGCATTCTTCATTACAACCTGGGAATACACCAGCTTTCAACAAATTTATCTTAACGATTGGGAGCGGAGTCAAGAGTTCATCCACTGTGGTAACAAACAAATCTTCTTCGATAGCATTGGTGTTGTGACCATGCCTAGGCATAGGAGCTGAAATGATGTTTGGCTTCTCGGGGGCATCAAACTCAATCTCTTTTGCATCTATAAGGTCTTGAATTTTGTTTTTCAAAGCCTAACAGTTGTTAGTGTCGTGACCCGGACTTTCAGAATGATATGCGCATCTGGCATTTGGGTGATAATGAGGGGACGCCGTGTTGGGATTCTTTGGAGCTTACTTTAAAGTTGCCAGATTAGATTTCAGAAGATGTGGTAAAACCTGGGCTAGAGTCATATTAATTCTGGTGAATTGCCGAACTGGCCTTTCCACCCTGGTTGATTACTCCTTGGTTGATCAGATGTAGGATTTAGGATCATAACGGCCCCTACCAAATGGTTGAAGAAAGGGCCCGATAGAGTGCCTAAGAACATATCTATCAACTCCCTTTCAGACAGGGGGGGTTGCATTCTCGCAGCTAGATCTCTCTATTTCTGCGCGTAATCTTTGAAACCCTCATTTGAAGCCATAACCATACTCTGAAGTTGAGTACGGGTAGGCGCCAAATCTGCATTATACTGGTATTGTTTATAGAAAGCTGCGGCAAGATCTTCCCATTTGTGGATGTCGGCCCTTTCTAATTGGTAAAACCAATCGAGTTGTGTTCCGGATAAACTATCTTGGAAAAAATGGACCCACAAGTCTTTATTGGCAGAGTGCGGCTGAATCTTTCTAATGTATGATCAGAGGTGCATTTTAGGACATGACACCCCGTCATATTTTACAAACAAATACACTTTGAACTTTGGTGGGATCACAATTCCCGACACTATCCCCAATTCTTCAAAGTCTAGATCTGGTACCCTTTGTATTTCCATAGCGCTCAGACGCTCTTCAAGATGTCTGTACTTATCATCAGCCGGAGGGTACTGTTCCTCAGAGTAGTCTTCCTCTTCTTCCTCCTCTTCAGATTTTGACGGAACTGCTGTTTCTTTTCCTTTCCCTTCCCCTTCATCAGATGTTGCTGCAAAATTCAAGGTTCTTCTAGTTTTCCCTTGAAACCTTCTCCCCTTGATTACAACACCAATTGGTTTATTCTCTTTCTTCTTTTTATATTTTGCCAACAGAGTCTTCAGCTCCTCTTGTCCTTTGGTCAGGGTTGTTAGTAACTATTGAAACTGCATGTTTTGAGCTTGAAGATCTTTGACTGTTTGTTCGAGATCCATCTTACTGAAATAAACAGTAGATAGATGAGGAAACTTGTTGCAAAAAACCTGTTTATGTTATGATGAATGATATGTGCATATGTAATTTTTTCAAGGATTTTAAAAGATTCAAGTTCGTTTTAAACAAAAAGAAACACACGTTATATTAATAAGATAGAGTTTGAGTACATCAATTCCCCTTGGGCAAAATAATACAACACTCTAAGATAAAAAAGTAGTGCGCATCCTCTTTGGTGCTATGTAGGTATTTAGAGTCTGCTCTTCATGGAGTAGCCTAGTGAGTTCCAAAACCTTCTTCTCACTTGCGTAGAATTAGGCTTTGAAAGTATCTAGCTCTCCTTAAAGCTGTATCCAATCCCTTTGTAGGTCTTCAAGAGATGTGGGCATGTCAGGATGTAGGACAGTGTATGGAACTTCTCCTTCCTTAATAGGCTCAATAATCACCGGGAGAAGGGAAGGATAAGGCATCATAAGACTTTGAGCGCGGGTTCGTACCCACTTGAGGTAAGGCTCAAGAGGGATGGAATTCTTGTGTCCCAAAGTCTTGCTATCCACCTTGTTTAGCATCCTCCATGCTCAGATGAATCTCTGGCGAAGACCTTGATCGTTGTTGTCGTAGTCGAATACCAAGCCTTGAATCAGCATATCATGTGGGCCATCCCTTCAGGCATAACCAAACTGTCTTAGAGCCAAGCATGGGTTGTAGGTGATGCCTCCCCTAATGCCAAGTAGAGGGACATTAGGGAATTCCCCACAACGGTCAACAATGATAACATTCTCTTTGGATCGAGAGCACCGATGAATATCTGAATGTTTGAGCGTCATTAACCTTTGTGACCACCTTAATCCTTGCTCATTATTTAAGACTTATTGGGGAAGATGATAAATAAACCATCTTTCCAGGAGGGGAGTGCAACACATAAGGACACCTATTTTCCTCATTGTACGTGTGTGAAAAGAGTGCAGGATATCCCCTAGTAATGTAGGCATCGGATTGCGTGACATGAAGATTTTGACGGCACTCACATCTATGAGTTGTTCAGGATTGGGGAACAAGACCATCCCATAGATAAGAAGAGCCACAATTTCCTTAAATTCTTGCAAGTCTAAGGAATTCCAACAGCTTTGAGCCTTCTCAAACAGAAACTTTGCTAATAAGCCTTTGACACCACTTCTAGTTCCCCAATGAGTTATGACATCAGATGAGTGCAAGTGCAGAGCTTGAGCAATCTCTTCTGGCTTTGGATCTCTTTCTGTACCGTTGAAAGGTAGTTGATTGAGAATGGGAATCCTCAAGATTTGAGATAATTCTTCCAAAGTGGGCACAAGTTGATAGTCGGGAAATGTGAAGCAATGATGCAAAGGATCAAAGAACTGGAAGAGCACCTTCATCATATCCTCCTCTGTGTTGGAGGTGACCAAGTTGAGTAGACGACCATGCCTCTCGATGAATGGAGAGTTCTCAAGGATCCTTGAAACTAGCTCTTTGAGTTGTGGAGGAATTCTTACAATATTGATTTGGATAGTTTTCATGCGGAGTGAATCCATATCCTACAAAACAAAAACAAAGATGAATCTAAAAAAATCCTTGAAATGGTTAGTGGATGCATATGATGTTCATGATGTCCATGATGTTATGCACAAGTATGCAAATACAAGAAAATCAAACAAGTTCTTAGTTTAGGCTTGCATGGGGTTTTATAGGTAAGTACCCTCTTGAAGTTTTAGTTGGCTCAACCTGTCCTAATAATAGTAACCAGGTTCTAAGGAGCTCAATATCATTGTACTGTTTCCTTGGTCATTGTTTCAGCTCAAGCCTCTTTAATGGCGACCGAAATGTCCCAAGAAACCAAACCTCAATGAGTGTAGTATCGAGTATCTACCAACTTCAGACTGCACCAAATCTGGTCATCTCACTACATCCTAAAGGCCAAGTTGGTCAAGTAAAGGGTTCTATAAGTTCATTAGTGCTTCATGACCTCACTCAGCGGCCCCGTATTCTCTTTGATTGACTCAAAGGCTACCGGTACCTACAAATATGTCACACTAACATAGCTATTGCTTAGACCATGTCGGTATACCCCATACAGTTTCCACAATGTATTGCTATTTACCTATAATGTTTCCCAAATCCGGGTGGAGGATTCAAACCCAAACAAAGAACCATAATGTAAAGAAAACAAGTCAAACAATGTAAGCAAATAAATTTGATCTAGCCCTAAGGTAACCCCACTTTTATTTTAATTCCCCAGCAGAGTCTCCAGTTCTATGATACAGTGGGAGAACTGACATGAGGGTTTTGCGTTTTATCGAAAATGTTGCGGTTAGCAAGAGTCGCCACCGACTTTTCTTTTATCCAAAAGGAAAGGTGAAAAAGCACATGAAAGACCTTTGAGATGTTTTCTTGACTTCAGGGGGGTAGATTACGAAAAGGGAAGGTATTAGCACCCTTTTCATCCATGGTTTTCCATGGGCTCTTAGTTACTTGCTAGATAACTTGCTTTTTGTTTTGAAATTGTACTTTGTGGTTTTGAAAGTATTTGTAAAAGAGGCCATTCGTTTAGGAAATCTTTGTAATGATTCTCGTTCGTAAGAATGTATACAAAGATGTTTGTCTTTTTGAAAATGTTTTCAATGTTTGTAAGATGTTTTGAAATGTGTGTGTTTGTTTTGAAAATAGCAAGGATAGTTGTTTGAAGATAGAGCAAGTAACTAGAAGCAATTTACCTACTAAAATGTCTTTCTTATGCATTTTATATTCCTTTGACATTGTTGTCTTACCATTGATTTGGTAAGCAACCCTGTCTTTGGATGTAAGCGGGATGGGCGTGGGTCATCGTATAACCATGATTAACAATGTTTGCAAAATGTCTTAATATTTTGAGGGACCAAGATCATTTTTGTAAGGCAACCTTGAATAGCGTCATTGAGGGACTATAATCTTATACTTGTTTGTTTTGCCAAGATACTTCGCATGCGTAATATGACTATTTTTATAAGGAAACCAAATGGGGAAACCCTAAGGATGCTTGTGTGCAAGTGTGTTATTTCCATGCTTTGGTTTTATCTTGTATTTAGGGTTTTCTATTTTGCTTTGTTTTGATCTTATCATACAAACCCTAATTACTAATCATGGCATGTAAAACGATAAATTGCGTAATGTAAATATTACTAATCTATTACAACAATTTTATGGGAGGGGGGAATACGAATTTGAATGGGGATTTGCAAGAATGTAAACCTAAATAAATTATTACAACCAAATCGAATTTGTACGAATATTAGAATAAATAAAATACAATATTTAAAGATGCAATATAATGTACATGTAAGAAAATATTTTTGTTTTGTTTTTATGTAAAAGAAATTTTAATCTAAACTTAAAAATATAAGGAAAAGAAATTAATTTTTAGAAGGGAGGCTTAACCCTAATTACTATTTTAAAAGAAAATAAAGTTCTTATGTACTATTTTTTAATGTATTTTTTATGTTAAAATAATAAATAATATTGTACATAAAAATATAAAGTTTTTATATATGCAAAAATGAATATTTATAAGTATGAGATGAAAAGGAAATAAATAAATTAAACTAAACATATCTTAATTAATTACAAGTTTGTTAAGAAAAACAAATAATATATATTGAAGATAAAATATATTTCTATGTGAAAAATAAACTAAAAATAAAATAAAAATGCAATATTATGAAATTTATATTTTTTTTGGATTTTTATACATTAAAGAAAATATTAATGAAAACAAAAATAAATTAAATAAAAATGTTTGGAAAATAATGGGCCAGGGGGTATAGCAAGAAAACTAGAGACAACATGTTAGCTGATCATTTTCTGTATGATTTTTTTAATGTTTTTATTTGCAGCTTCAACAGAACCATTCATCTTTGGCCGATAGGGGGATGAATTGTGATGCTGAATATTGAACTGCTTGCATAAGGCGGTGATCATAGTATTGTTAAGGTTGGTACCATTATCAATGATGATCCTTTCTGGGATACCGTACCGGCAAATGAGATTCTGCTTGATGAAGCGAGGAACAACATTCTTAGTAACAGATGCGAAGGAAGCTGCTTCGACCCATTTTGTAAAATAGTCAATGGCCACTAGAATGAAGCGGTGTCCATTGGAGGCTGTAGGCTTGATCTCTCCAATCATGTCGATTCCCCACATAGCAAAGGGCCAAGGAGCCATCAAGACATTAAGAGGAACCGGAGGTACGTGTATATTGTCGACATAAATTTGACACTTATGACAGGTTCGAGAGTGATGATAGCAGTTTGTTTCCATGGTATACCAATAATAGCCTACCCGTAGGATTTTCTTCGCCATCGTATGCCCACTGGAGTGAATGCCAAAAGTACCTTCACGTAATTCAACCATGATCTTTTCAGCGTCAATCTTATCCACACACCGGAGCAGAATGGAGTCATGATTGCGTTTATACAGGATGCCATTACTCAGGAAGAACTTAGCAGAGAATCTCCTTAAGAAATTTTTATCATTGATTGAAGCTCCTTGTGGATATTCTTGAGCCTCAAGATACCTCTTGACTTCATGAAAACAAGGCTGGTCCACTACCTCTTCAGTATTAATCTCGTGACAGTGTGCTGGTTCATCCATTCGTTCAATGGTGATCTGGGGAGCCTCGTTATCCCAATTAAGTTTAAACATAGATAACATTGTGGCTAGAGCATCTGCTAGCTGATTTTCTTCTCGCGGGAAGTGCTCGAAGGTAATCTTCTCAAAATGTGATAGCAATGTCAACACATGTTCTTTGTAAGGGATAAGATTTGGGTGTTCAGTGTCCCATTCTCCTTTGATCTGACTGATGACCAAAGCTGAATCTCCAAACACATATAAAGACTTGATTCCCAAATCTATGGCAGCCTTGAGACAAAGGATGCATGCTTCGTATTCTGCCATGTTGTTCGTACAGTTGAAGCAAAGTATGGCAGTAAAGGGAGTGTGACACCCTTCCGGAGATATGAGTACATCGCCGATAACATTACCAAGTGCATTGGATGCCCCATCAAAGAACAAGGTCCATCGGGATCCTTGTTCAGGTCCGTCATATGGTCTTATTTCTTCACAGTTGTCTAATGTCATGATGTCTTCATTCGGGAATTCAAATTTCATGGACTGATAATCTTCTACAGCTTGATGAGCAAGATGATCAGCTAACACACTGTCCTTTATAGCTTTCTGGGTAGTGTACTGTATGTCATATTCTGTTAGGATCATCTGCCATCTAGCTATCCTCCCAGACAGAGCAGGCATTTCGAAGAATGTACTTTATCGGATCCATCTTAGATATCAACAAAGTAGTATGAGTCAACATATACTGTCTTAGCCGGCGAGCAGCCCATGCCAGAGCGCAGCAATTTTTCTCGAGCAGTGAATATCTGGTTTCACAGTCGTTAACTTTTTTCTCAGGTAGTAAATAGCGTGCTCTTTTCGGCCAGACTCGTCATGCTTCCCCAATACACACCCCATTGAGTTCTCTAAAACAGTCAGATACACGATCAATGGACTTCCCTCGACTTGTGGCATCAAAATAGGAGGCTCTTGTAAATACTCTTTGATTTTGTCGAAAGCAGTCTGGCATTCATCATTCCATTTGACTACTTGATCTTTCTTCAATAGTTTGAAGATTGGCTCACAAGTAGCTGTCAGGTGAGAAATGAATCTGGAAATATAGTTCAGGCATCCCAAGAAACCTCTGACTTCCTTCTCAGTACGAGGAGCAGGAATTTCTTGTATTACTTTAACCTTGGCAGGATCAACCTCGATGCCTTTGTTGCTGACAACAAATCCTAGGAGTTTACCGGACCGCACTTCGAATGTGCACTTGTTTGGATTCAACCTTAGTTTGTATTCCTTCAATCTCTCAAATAATTTTTGCAAATGATCAAGGTGCTCCTCTTCAGTTTGTGATCGGGCTATCATGTCATCTACATAGACCTCTATCTAATGATGTATCATATCATGAAATAAAGCTACCATGGTGCGTTGATAGGTTGCCCCAGCATTCTTCAGTCCGAATGGCATCACTTTGTAGCAGAATATGCCCCACTGTGTGACAAATGTAGTTTTCTCCATGTCCTCAGGTGCCATTTTGATTTGGTTATAACCTGAGAATCTTTCCATGAAGGAAAATACTTTGTGCTGGACCGTATTGTTAACCAGGATATCGATGTGGGGAAGTGGAAAATCATCTTTAGGGCTGGCCCGATTTAAATCTCTATAATCCACACAAATTTGTACTTTGCCGTCCTTTTTAGGCACGGGAACCATGTTGGCAACCCATTGAGGATAGGAAGTGACAGCCAAGAATCTAGCATTAAATTGTTTCATGACTTCCGCTTTGATCTTCTCTGACATGTCAGGTCTCATGCGGCAGACTTTTTGTTTCACTGGTGGATAGTCTTCTCTTGTGGGTAGACGATGTACCACGATGTCTGTATCAAGTCCTGGCATGTGTTCGTATGACCAGGCAAAGATCTCAACATAATCATGCAATAGCTGAATTAGACGCTCCTTGACACTCGGCTCTAGATTGGCACCCACCTTGATTTCCTTTTTATCTTCCTCGGTACCCAAGTTGATTGTATCCAACGGTTCCTCATGAGGCTGAATAGCTCTTTCCTCTTGTTGTAGTAGTCTGGTCAATTCCCCTGGTACTTCATAATCTTCCTCACCTTCGTCTTCGACTTGGTAGATTAGATCTTCAGAGTCACTAAAGGCCATAGTAGTATCGTTACCCATGGGATCCGGAATGGAGGGGTACCTGCATTTGTGAGTGTGGGTGTGTGTAAGGGTATAGCCATCTTTAAACAATAAAATGTAAAAGAAAGACAATGAGCACAAAAGGTTTGTATGTGAAAAAAGATCCATGATTCATTGAATGTCATATGAAGATGAAATAAAAACCCTTACAAATGGACCATTGTGCCTCGGGTAAGACACAAGGTTTTTAATGTGCAAATTGTTTGTGAATATTACAAGTCCAACAGAAATGTAAAAGATAAATTACTGAGAGATGAAAGTTATTGGGACAACGTCTCTGGCTTCCCAATTGTGAAGTCCTCTATTGACAGTAGGAAATATCCAATCCTCCAAGTTGCCATCTTCTTCACTATCTTCCACTGTGATAACCTCTTGGTTGCTAATCTTCAGAGGTGGCCTTCCAGCACGGGCACAATGCACAGCCTTCTGAGCATTTGAAGTAAACCCTAAGCCAAACTTGTCAGATTTATACGGAATGTCTGGAAGCTGCCCCCAGATGATGCATCCACCCTCCTCTACTACTGCCTTGGCGTCCTTTAGAGATGACATCCGAAGCGGAGGTCTTGTGATCTTGGGGATTTTGGATACCGTCTTGGTTACTGCTACCTCTTGAGAGACTTCTTCGAAATGTTGAAAAGGAGTTTTAATGAACTTGCCATCTAACTCCATATACCGGAAAGAATTTAGATGGCTAATCATGTACTCTTCCTCTCCATGGACAGTGATAATCTTTCCATGGACCGGGTACTTCAGCATCCGGTGTAGTGTAGAGGTGACAACACCAGCATTATGGATCCAGGGCCGTCCTAGCAGACATGAGTAAGAGGGGAGGATGTCCATTACATAGAAAGTTGAGTTGAAAGTATGAGTTCCCACCTTTATGGGGATGTCCACCTCCCCATGGACCATCCCCTTTGAGCCATCAAATGCTCTTACGACTATATTACTGGGTTTCAATGTCAGTCCCTTGATGACGCTACAAATGCTGCCTAACGAATGATCTTAGTCCCTTAAAGAAAATGCTAAGATATCTTACAACATTGCTATTCATGACTATACGATGACCCTTGCCCGTTCCTTTTACATCCAAAGATAAGGTTACTTACCAATCCATGGTAAAATAACAATGTCAAAGGAAAGAGGAAATAAACAAGAAAGACTTTTGAGTAGGTAGAATGTTCCTAGTTACTTGCTCATTTTCAAATCAAAACATCCTTGCTATTTTCAAAACGAACACCAACACTTTCAAAATATCTTTCAAACTTAAAACATTTTCAAAAGATCAACACTTTGTATACGTTCTTACGAACGAGAACTATTACAAAGTTTGCCTAAACGATGGCTCCTTTTCAAAATAAATTCAGAAACCACACAAAGCATATTTTCAAACAAAAGTAAGTGATCTAGCAAGAAACTAAGAGCCCGTAGATAACTACGGATGAAAAGGGTACTAACACCTTCCCTTTTCATAATCTACCCCCCGAACTCAAGAAACAATCTCAAAGGTCTTTCCTATTCTTTTCAACCTTTTCTTTTGGATAAAAGAAAAGTCGGTGGCGACTCTTGCTAACCGCAACATTTATGATAAAACGCAAAACACCCAAGTCAGTTCTCCCACCGTATCACAGAACTGGCGACTCTGCTGGGGAATAACTTAAAAGTGGGGTTACCTTAGGGTTAGATCACCTTCATTTGCTTTCATTGTTTGACTTATATGCTCTATATTTTGCTTCTTTATTTGGGTTTAAATCCTCTACCCGAATTTGGGATACCTTATAGGTAAGTAGCAATACATTGTGGAAACTGTGCGGGGTATACCGACATGGTCTAAGTAATAGCTACACTAGTGTAACATATTTGTGGGTACCGGTAGCCCTTGAGTAGTCAAGGAGAATACGGGGCCGCTGAGTGATGTCATGAAGTACTAACTGACTTCTGGAACCTTTACTTGACCAACTTGGCCATTAGGATGTAGTGAGATGACCGACTTTGGTGCAGTCCGAAGTTGGTAGATACTCGATACTACACTCATTGAGGTTTGGTTTTTTGGGATATTTCGGTCACCATTAAAGAGGCTTGCGCTGAAACAATACCTGAGAAGACAAACCAGTGAATTGAGCTCCCTTAGAACCCGGTTACTATTGCTAGGACAGGTTTGAGCCAACTAAACTTAAAGAGGCTACTTACCTATAAGACTCCATGAAACCCTAAACCTAAGGACTTGTCTGTCTTGTTTATATATATTTACTTGTACATAACTGAAGCTACCGGCAGAAAACACAGAGCCGCCACCAAATTTTATTTATCCCAAAGGAAGGGGAAATATCGATAAAACCACAAGGGAATGGATAAGATGGTCTTGCGACCAAGAGAAAGGGTAAGGGAGTCGGTTATGCAAGGGGAAGGTATTAGCACCCCTCACACCCGTTGTACCCAACGAGATCCGTTTTGTTTGATTGTCTTAAAGGGTGTATTTATCTACAACTATGCTTGCTTAAGGGGAAATGAATGGTTTTTTATTATTGCGTTCGTGAGGGTTTCGCGACCCTTTGCCTACGTATCCAATAAAGGAATCCTAACACCGTAGTTCCTCTAGAAAAGGGTTTGTTTGTTTGTGTTTTTTAGTGGGAGATGTTAACGCACAAATTCTAGCAATAGGCACAACCGGTATCGGGGTAGAATGGAGATAACACGCCCTTTGCGGGAAGCTTTGATTAGTTTAGTGTTTTTTGCAAGTTTTAAAATAAATTCAAGTAATTATTAAAAGTGTTTTTGGACTTTTGATTTGTGACAGTTGAGTTTTAATTACAAAAGAAAAAGGTTAAGAGGGAAACTAAAAATCTAATTGTATGTTATGTACAAGTGGACTAATAGTCTATTTCGACATAAGGCGATCAAAACGGGGTTTAATCGCCTGATGGAGCTACCTAAGGTATGGTTTCAAGGTTTGGACAAATAAGGAAACTTAAATTATAAATATTTTTATGGCTTTTGGTTTTAAAAGAAATAAAAATAAAGTATGTGAACATAAAAAGTTTTTTGGTGTTTTTGGTTATATAAAAAAAAAGCTAAAATAAAAATAAATGAGAGAAAAGGGAGTCAGAATCAGCACGTCGCTGAAAAGAGGAGGAACTGAAGTTCTGACTCTGGTATGCTACAAAAGATAAAATGTTAGTGAGAAAGTGGAGGGTCAGAAGTTCTTGGCTTGGGTACACCAAGTTCTGAGGTTAAGGGGTTCAGAAGCTATAGTGTAGCTGGGACCCTAGAAGTTCATATATCTCTGGCAAGTCAGAAGTTTTGATGGTTTGAGAGAGTCTGGAAGTTCTGATGCAGTTGGAAATCTAGAAGCTCTAGAGTTACTGGCAAACTAGAAGTTCTGGAAAATTAGAAGTAAAAGCATAAACATATGACTCAAAGTAAGTTCTGATGACAAACTTCATCTCTTTCTCCATGCTGATCAAAACATCTGCAACTTAGTCATTTCTCAATAGAAGTGTGAAATGCAAACATAGAAATTATCAACATGATCTCAGAACATGCAATGTATTTAAACTGGAACTCAGAAGCAGCATGTATTTGCTAGTCCTGACTCCGACCCTAAGTCTTCCAAGAAGTTCTGATCTACATTATTCTCTATTTAAGCAAAAATACATGAAATCTATGAATATATACAGAATCAGAGTCAGGATGTCTACATTGTATTTTTGAAAATGCAAGTCTAACAATTCCTAAGTAATACGATGAGAGCCAGCAGGAGCTTACCTTGCAGCTGGAAAATGATCTGTGAGCTAGAGCCTGGTTCTGACTAGAGTGATGTTCTGATCAGCTTCCTTAAATCCTCAGAAATCTAGAACAACCCTTTAGTTTGAACTATGGATGGCTGGAGCGTTCAGAATCTTTGTTGATGATTTTGGTCAAGAAATACTGGAGGAAAATTGGAGTTTGAATGCAAGAATAAAAAACTAGCAGGTTTTGTATTTGTGTTTATAGTTTCAGATTTCTGAAAATTTATAAAGGGGTTCCACAAATTTCTTTTCTCTCTTTCTGACGATTCTCTCTCCAAAAGCCAACCTCTCCCTCAAAGTCCAGCCCTTTGAACGTGTGATGGAACAAACTATTTATAGATGGATTTGCCGTGGTTTTGGGGGGGAAAACAAATGAGTTTTAAACACTTTTAACATACTGTTCCTTTGCTTTTTAATCACAGTTTTGGTTATGCTAATTTGGTACAATTATGGGGTTTGAGAAAAACGCAGGCGTGGACTGGATCAGCAGCACCTTGGAGTATTGTGGTAGCTGGCTTGGCAGTTTTATGCAGGTTTCGGCAGTGAAGTGTAGGTTTCAGAGCTGGTTTTGTGGGGCTTGATGATGTTCTGAATGGAAAGCAGAACATAGCCTTTATGTGCTGAAGAATGAAACTCTGAGGAGTCATGTTCTGATCAAAGAACAAAGCCTCCATATGTTTTGAGTGAAGCGTGGAACGTAACCTCCATATGCTGAGGAGTTATGTTCTGACCAAAGAACACAACCCCCATATGTTCTGACTGGAGCATGGAACGTAACCTCCATATGCTGAGGAGTTATGTTCTGACCAAAGAACATATCCCCATATGTTCTGACTGGAGCGTGGAACGTAACCTCCATATGCTGAGGAGTTATGTTCTGAGCAAAGAACACAACCCCCATATGTTTTGACTGGAGCGTGGAACGTAACCTCCATATGCTGAGGAGTTATGTTCTGACCAAAGAACACAACCCCCATATGTTCTGGATGGAGAGCCATGTTCTGAACCGTCCTTGCAAATTCTTATTGCACTTGCATGGAATTTGGCCCGGAAGTTATGAAATCTCTTACCACTTAGAAAATTTTCCAAGTATTTAAAAAAATGATTTCTTTCTTTTCTCAAAGTAGTTTTTGATTTTTGACTTCTTGATGAACCAATTTTTTGTCTTGATGAAATATAATTGTTGAAACTTGATTTTTACCAAAAGTCAAAGTTTGACTTTTCAGAGTGCATTTGACCATTTTTCCCTTGTGAATGGCTTTCTTGGAAAATTGTGATTCAAGACTTGAAACTTGATGACAAAAACTTCATGATATCCCAAAAATCTATCCCACGATCCACTAATCGAGAACCAGATGCATTTCCCTTTTACCTGATAAGAGAACTTCAAAACAAGATTAGACATAAAGAGGGAATAACCCTAATACCTCAAACCAAGGCGCTTGATTCCATGAGATGCGAGATATGCAAATGACTGAGTAAAAAATGGTTCAAATGGGATGCAAAGTTCAAAGCCAGACAAAAGTAAAAGAGATAGGGAAAATTTGGGGTACGACAGCTTCCCCCATTTAATCGTCTTAAACCTGAATGTGAGATTGGCGTCAGCCTTTCGAAAGTTCAAGGCGGAAGATGATTAAATACCAGGACCCGAAATTTGCCCTGGAGAGATGGTGTGGTGTCATTCATTGGTGTGAATGTCTGCTGGGGAAGGACAAATTGGTCTCCTGGTGGACTGGTCATGATGGATAAACATGGTTGAATAATGGTAGCTCGTACTGGGGTAATGTTGCCAATACAAGGTTCTCGAGGGAGTGGGAAGTAAAGTGACTGAAAGGATATGGTTGACGATGTCGTGATGACTGAAAGTAGAATTACTTGACAAAATGATAACTTAAATACAATGAGTAGAACTTGATGACGACAGAGAATCTATCAAGCGGTATCTCACGACCCAAAAAGAAAGGTAAAGATAATGGGTAAAGATCGGCGTATAATCTATGACCCAAGAGAAAGGTAAAGTGAGGGTAAGACCTACGGGCGACCTACGACCCTAAAAAAGATAACGTGATGGTAAGACCTACGAGCGACCTACGACCCTATAATAGATAACGTGAGGGTAAGACCTTCGAGCGACCTACGAACCTAAAAAAGATAACGTGAGGGTAAGACCTACGAGCGACCTACGACCCTAGCAAAGATAACGTGAGGGTAAGACCTACGAGTGACCTACGACCCTAAAAAAGATAACATGAGGGTAAGACCTACGAGCGACCTACAACCCTAGCAAAGATAACGTGAGGGTAAGACCTACGAGTGACCTACGACCCTAGCAAAGATAACGTGAGGGTAAGACCTACGACCCTAAAAAAGATAACATGAGGGTAAGACCTACGAGCGACCTACGACCCTAGCAAAGATAACCTGAGGGTAAGATCTACGAGCGACCTACGACCCTAAAAAAGGTAACATGAGAGTAAGACCTACGAGCGACCTACGACCCTATGAAAGATAACGTGAGGGTAAGACCTACGAGCAACCTACGGCCCTAGCAAAGATAACGCGAGGGTAAGACCTACGAGTGACCTACGACCCTAGCAAAGATAACGTGAGGGTAAGACCTACTAGCGACCTACAACCCTATGAAAGATAACGTGAGTATTGAGAGTTGGGGAGTACGACCTATTGGCACCATGGTTTATTTTAGTTGGTAGTGTAATAACAAATGTTAACTGGGAATTATGAGGATGACATTCTTTGTGAGGATGTTTTGTTGATTTAGGATTGATTTGGGGCTTTCGAGCGAGGTGCCAAATCTGAATCATGCTTCATATGCATTTGAAGTGTGACATGATGATCCATGGATATGCTATGCATTTTAGGATACAATGCAATATGTCGTGATGATTATTGTATGTAAAGTTCCAAAAGCTCATTGGGATCTGTTGCTCGTCATCTTGAGGTACTAATATGGACTGGTGCTTGAAATTTGAGAGAAAAGGGTTAGCCTTGTCGAGTTCACTGGGGGATTAAATCTTGCTGAGGAGAAATGACTTGATCTGACTTCCTTCATGTGTTGGAATTTTTGTGAATAACTGAACAGAGACGTGAATCTTATCAAATGCCCCAAGTTTTCTCTATTTCCAGGGAGGAAAGGGCCCCGTCTGATTTTCCTTACTTCACGAACCACTTGGGGATGAGTGTCTTCAGATGCCCCGAGTTCACTTCATTGCTGGGGAGTTATGTGTTTAAACATCTGCATGGAATGATGATGATTCCGAGGATGTTAGCTGAACCAAAGTGAACGTCATGACGCTTTTAGCCTGATTGCATTTGTACGGATGACATGAATTTGCTTGAGTAGCTTCATAAGAGGGGAGGAGGAATGCCCCTGTCTGCAAGGATCTCTTCGAGTGGAATGCTAGAAGATTCGTGTCATAATACGACGCAAAGTGGCATGCCCCAATATCTTCCTCTGATCATGGATTCTCATAGAGATTTGTCGAATATCGACGTAAGTGCCCCAGGTTGCACAAATTTTGAATAGGTTACTCAGCCTGATTTCCCCAGTTTGAAGTTTGATTGCTTCTGATTGACTGGAAAAATATGTGATAGCCTCTGATTGGAAGCTTGAGGGAATGCCCCAGAATAAGATCATTCTTTGTTTTTTGACAAGTTTCTATAGCAATCCGTCCTTTGAGATGACCATGTTTTCAATTGATGCTCATCACGCAAGCTTCCTTGATGTTCAAGCACTTATTTATATGCAACAAATGTTTGTCTAAGAATGATGATTCTAATGCAAATTCTATACTTGTCTTGAAGTTCGAAAAACTTTTATTGAAATGATGTCGAAGCATCGATTTTTTTGTTTTTATGAATAGGTGACGTGTTACCAAATCAAATTTTAGTACATCTCCGAGGAGTCAGGTTACGGTATTCTCACTACAGTATTGCTTTCGAATTAACCCATGCTTCAGTTAGGACTTTTAAGGGTTGTAACGTGGCCTGGTTCACAGTTTTAGAAAAAAGATTTAAGGCTCAAAACTATTTAGTGCCCACCCATTCTCCATGATGTTCTCCATTCCTATGTTCAGTTAACTCGATACGAGCGCTCATCTCCTGAGAAGAGAGTTTACGATGATTGAGGAACCACAGGGGTTTCTAACACCCGACAATCACTGGCTTCTTGGCGTCTGATCACTCAATCTTGTTCTTTGCTGAGGGATTTTTTATTTATTTTGCTTTCCCTAATTTTTTCCTGGACAATTTCTTGATTTTGAAGTTGCAGTCCAGCGGGATGCCATGACTTTTGCCTAAGTCTTCTGTTTTTTAAGTTTTGACTTAATGGGGCTTTTTATCTCTTTCTTTTTGAACAAGTTATTGATCTTTGCACCATCTTCCATTTGTTGGAAATGGTTGTGGTTGTCTGAGTCCTGGATAGATGAAGAATAACTCTTATGGTATCGTCATCTGCTGACCTCCTGATTGTGTAAGAGATACCCATCAGGATATCGTTCTCTTCGATGCACGCTGCTGGTAGGTAACAGTTTATCATTTTGGTGTTGACTTCTCCTAGCCCTTTGATGGATAACCATTGTTGTATCCTTAAGAACTCCCTCTTGACGAGTGCTGGATGCTTGATCGGATTAACTGAAATCTACTCGCCCCGGGGTTAAAATTGAGGGTTTTTCTGTGTAAAAGAAACTCCTAATTCAAAGCTCGAACGGGTTGACGAGGGCCTATCTTCCTTATAACTCGAGTGTTTGGGGATTTGAAACAATGCATGTACATCGTCAGCAAGGTTTTATTCAAAAGCATACCGTTTGAGAATCTAAGTATCAGATCTTCATCATCCTCCCTCAAGAGTTATTTTGTTCTTTAAATTAAAAAGAGTTAAGCATCAAAAGTAAGTACAATAACAAAACGTAAATGAGTGAATATGAATGGATTAGTTCAAGAAAAACACAGTCAATGCATGGTGATTCAATATAAAAATACAAACAATTTTGCATATAATGGGTAATGAAAAAAACAAGAAAGGGTACAAATGATAATGCAAATGAAATTAGAAATTGCCATGCTCAGGAGACTTCTTCAGCCCTGGCTCATTTGAGGAGATGCTCTTGCAGTATTGACACCTATCTCAGCAATGGGATTCAATCAATTATCAGACCCTTTGGAGTGAACGTGATAACTTTGGCATCAAGGAGGTCTTGAACGTTATTTTTTAATGCCCTACAATTCTCAATTGTGTGTCCTGGAGCCCCTGAATGAAATTCGCAACGAGCACTGACATCATACCCTCGTGGGAGAGGATTTGGTGTTGGACCAAGTTCACGCAATTGAACCAATTGACTAGCAAGTAACTGTGGGAGAAGCTGAGCGTATGACATATGAATGAGATCAAATCTTCTTTCAGGGGCTCTTTGTCTTTGAGGAGCTCTCGGGCCTTGAGGTTGTTGATTCTGTTGTTGATAAGTTGGAGGAGGTGCAAATTATTGTTATGGAACATAATGTGGTTGCGGAGCAAAAGGCCGTTATTGGGCCATCCAGGGTGCTGGAGTTGTAGCAGCATATACTTGAGGAACAAATTGGTTGGGAACAGCAGCAGGTGTAGGAAAATAAGGGAATCGGACTTGAGGAAACGTGGGAGCTCTTCCTTGGTTAATGGTGATGGCACTAGTCTCGCCCTCTTTCTTCTTGACAAAAACAGAAAACAGATTTCTACTAATGCTCGCATTGTTGTTAACATTGTTAGGAACACCTTGGATCGTTCCAGCCTTAATGCATGTCTCAACGCGTTCACCAATAATGACCATATCAGAGAAAGAAGTAGAAGTACTACTGAGCATATGTTGGAGATAAGGACCTCGTAGAGTACCCATAAACAAATCAATCAATTTGCGATCCAAGAGAGGAGGTTGGACTCTTGCAGCCAGTTCACGCCACCTCTGAGCGTACTCTTTGAATGACTCTTCAAATTTTTGTACCATCCCTTGGAGCTGAGTACGGCTAGGAGCCATAGCAGTATTGTAATGGTAATGTTTCAAAAAATCATCAGCAAGTTCTCCCCAAGTACTGACATGAGATCTTTCCAATTGCATATACCAATCCAATGTGTTGTACCCCAAAATTTTCGCTCTCATTTCTCAAGGATTTTCTCACAAGGTCTTCTATGACATCAAGTTTGCAGCACTGATACGTCAATTTAGGCTTGGAATTGGCAAAAGGGCAAAATGGTCAATTGCATACTAGAAAGTCAAACTTTGACTTTTTGGTCAACATTACAACCCAAAGATCAAATTTCATCAATACATTCAAAAATGAAACTTGATCATCAAGGAATCAAGAAAGTCAAAAGTCAATGTCGAAGTTCAAATCCTTCAAGACTTAGAAATTTTTTCTAAGTGTATTTTTTTATACATGATAATCTCATTTCTTCATGCCAACTTTTCACCTTGATGCAAGATGATTCAAGAGAAGCTTCCAATATGAAAGTTGTAGATCTCCATGATATCTACAACATTTATTTACACAACTTCTCCTAAATATGCTTGGATTTCAGGTTATAAATTCATGAAGTCATGACATTTTCATTTAAGCACTTAGAGAAATTTTCAACAATTTTGGTTAGGTTTTTATCCTAACTTCTTGCCCATTTTTCATCAAGTTCCAGTTTCATTTAACAAAAGTGGCCAGCATGAAAGTTATAGAGGGTGTTTCAAGCTTTACAAAACATCTAAGAGCATGAATTTATCATATTTGAGCTAGAAGATACAAGGATCTGAAGTTGAGCTTCCATTCTTGAATTACAAGCCATTTTTGTTGAAGAACACAAAATCCAATAGGCATGATGTGCTGTATAATCTCACTTTGCAGGTCTTGTGACCTGCAAATCTCAATATAATTTAATGCTTACACCCACTTTTGAGCTATTACCCAAGTGTTTAAGCCATTGTCCAAAGGATCTTTCCATGTATGGCATAAGGACATCATTGATATTCTTGAAAAGCAAACCTTTTGTACAAAGTTTGTCTTGAGCCCATACTTTGTTTATTTTCTGACTTTACTCTACCATAAAACATGGAAGTCAACCCCTATAAACCAGCAACTTTGGTACTTCATCTTGGAACCATGGAGTACTTGACATAGTTTGATACTTGCATCCCAACCAAACCATAACATGTTGTGTTGTAAACATATTCAACCTTTGTTCATAAGTCCTTTGCATATAAATAGAAGAAGCATTTGCAAGACAAAGAGGTTAGGAAAAAATAGTTAGAAAGATAGAGAGAACAGCCAGAAGTTTATTGATAAACCCTTAAAATCTCATATTCACACAAAAGCCATAACAGTCCACAAAACTTCCACTCTTGGGTTTTAAAGTCCAAACCTTTGAACCTCTCATATCTTGCAAGTTCTGCCCAACCATTCAAACATTTCATACCATACAGAGGTTGTTTAGTAACCTTCAACAAAAAGGAAAGTCTAGTAGCTGGTTGGAGCTTCCTTAAGGTTCATACAACATCTTGAAGGATATTTGGTTTCAAAACCTAAAGTGCAGTTTTTAAGGTAAGTCATCTTTACCTTGCCTTTTCCATACATCAAGTTTTCTGTTTATAAGATGTAGCAATCACTGTTTTAAAGTTAATCATTTATTTGTTGTTCATGTTATTCATTCATATGTTAAAAACTAACTGATGTATGCAAAGAATGGTGTTTAAGGCAGAAAAATGCAGGATGTATCGACACATATCCACATGTGTCGACCCATCTTAGTGAAAATACAGGGTATGAGTCGACACATGACCCTCATGCATTGACCCATACTGAGTTCAGGTCACAAAACAGAAACTGGAAAGGATTATGAGTCGACACATACACATTTTGCGTCGATGCAAAAGGTGTATGAGTCGACACATCCCATTATGTGTCGACACATACTGAACAGATTTCACTTAACAGAAGCTGGAAAAGCCTATGAGGCGATACATACGCATTTCGCATCGATACAAGAAGGTGCATGAGTCGACACATCCCATTATGTTTCGACCCATACTGAACTGATTTTGTTTTACAGGGGAAGGAAGAAGCTATGTGTCGATACATAGTAACATGGGTCGACACATAGCAGTTCAAAATGCAGTTTTCCTTTTATTTTACACTGCTTTTACATTGTTTTCATTATCATTTGATATGGTTGTAATATTTTAGTTCCTACTTCACCCCATTGTTAAATTGTATCCCCATCCCCCTAAAGTGATGTAATAGCTTAGATTTTACTTTTCGCTTTTTACTTGCTTCTCATATATTGCTAGTAAATAAGTGTGTATGGCAAGATAAAAACAACAAAATAGAAAATGCTAAATACAAGAGAAAATCAAAAGCATGAAAAATGATACACTTTTCACACAAGCACCCTTAGGGTTTCTCCCACTTGGTTGCCTAAAATAAAATGGCCATGTTACGCATGTGAAGTATCTTGGCAAAAGCAAAACAAAACAAATATAAGATCATAGCCCCTCGATGACACTATTCAAAAGTTTCCTAAACAAAATGATCTTGGTCCCTCAAAAATGCTAAGATACTTTGCAATATTGCTATCATGGCTATACGATGACCCACGCCCGTCCCGTTTACATCCAAAGATATGGTTGTTTACCAAATCAATGGTAAGTCAACAATGTCAAAGGAATAGAAGATGCATAAGAAAGACATTTGAGTAGGTAGATAGCTTCTGAGTTACTTGCTCCCTTTCAAACAACAATCCTTGCTATTTTCAAAACAAACACATACACATTTCAAAAACATCTTACAAACATTGAAAACATTTTCAAAAAAGACAAACATCTTTGTATACATTCTTACGAACGAGAATCATTACAAAGATTGCCTAAACGAATGGCCTCTTTTACAAAATACTTTCAAAACCACATCAAACACCATTTCAAACAAACCAAAGCGAGTGATATAAGCAAGTAACTAAGAGCCCATGAAAAACCATGGATGAAAAGGGTGCTAGCACCTTCCCTTTTCATAATCTACCCCCGAACTCAAGAAAACATCTCAAAGGTCTTTTCTGTGCTTTTTCACCTTTCCTTTTGGATAAAAGAAAAGTCGGTGGCGACTCTTGCTAACCGCGACATTTGCGATAAAACGCAAAACCTAAAGTCAGTTCTCCCACCGTATCACAGAACTGGCGACTCTGCTGGGGAAAAAATATAAAAGTGGGGTTACCTTAGGGTTTAGATCACATTTATTTGCTTACCTTGTTTGACTTGTTTGCTTTACAATTATGGTTCTTTGTTTGGGTTTAAATCCTCCACCCGGATTTGGGAAACATTATAGGTAAATAGCAATACATTGTGGAAACTGTGCAGGGTATATCGACATGGTCTAAGAAATATCTATGTTAGTGTGACATATTTGTAGGTACCGGTAGCCTTTGAGTCAATCAAAGAGAATACGGGGCCGCTGAGTGATGTCATGAAGCACTAATGAACTTCTAGAACCCTTTACTTGACCAACTTGGCCTTTAGGATGTAGTGAGATGACCGACTTTGGTGCAGTCCGAAGTTGGTAGATACTCGATACTACACTCATTAAGGTTTGGTTTCTTGGGATATTTCGGTCGCCATTAAAGAGGCTTGATCTGAAACAATGAACAAGGAAACAATCCAGTGATATTGAGCTCCTTAGAACCCGGTTACTATTTTTAGGACAGGTTGAGCCAACTAAACTTCAAGAGGGTACTTACCTATGAAACCCCATGCAATCCTAAACTAAGAAGTTGTTTGATTTGCTTGTACATATATACTTGTGCATAACATCATGGACATCATGAACATCATATGCATTCACTAACCATTTCAAGGATTTTGGAGATTCATCTTTGTTCTTGTTTTGTAGGATATGGATTCACTCCGCAGGAAAACTATCCAAATAAACCTTGTAAGAATTCCGCCACAACTCAAGAAGCTAGCTTCAAGGATCCCTGAGAACTCTCCATTTACCGAGAAGCATGGTCGTCTACTCAACTTGGTCATCTCCAACACAGAGGAGGATATGATGAAAGTTCTCTTCCAGTTCTTTGACCCTTTGCATTATTGCTTCACTTTTCCTGACTATCAACTTGTGCCTACTTTGGAAGAATTCTCTCAACTCTTGAGGATTACTATTCTCAATCAACTACCTTCAAATGGTACGGGAAGAGATCCAAAGCCAGATGAGATTGCTCAAGCCCTGCACTTGCACTCATCTGATGTCACAACTCATTGGGAAACTAGAAGTGGTATCAAAGGCTTCTTGGCAAAGTTTCTGTTTGAGAAAGCCCAAAGCTGTTGGAATTCCTTAGACTTGCAAGCTTTTGAGGATATTTTATCTCTTCTCATCTATGGGATGGTCTTGTTCCCCAATCCTGACCAACTCATAGATGTGAGCACTGTCAAAATCTTCATGTCTCGCAACCCGGTGCCTACATTGCTTGGGGATATCTTACACTCTTTTCACACTCGTACAATAAGGAAAATAGGTGTCCTTATGTGTTGCAATCCTCTCCTGGCAAGATGGTTTATTTCTCATCTTTCCCAATCAGTCTTAAAGAATGATCAAGGTTTGAGGTAGTCACAAAGGTTAATGACGCTTAAACATTCAGATATCCATTGGTGTTCTCGATCCAAAGAGAATGTTATCATTGTTAACCGTTGTGGGAAATTCCCTAATGTCCCTCTACTTGGCATTAGGGGAGGCATCACCTACAACCCGTGCTTGGCTCTAAGACAGTTTGATTATGCCCGAAGGGATGGCCCACATGATATGCTGATTCAAGGCCTGGTATTCGACTACGACAATGACGATCAAGGTCTTCGCCAGAAATTCATCCGAGCTTAGAGGATGCTAAACAAGGTGAATAGCAAGACTTTGGGACACAAGAATTCCATCCCTCTTGATCCTTACCTCAAGTGGGTACGAACCCGCGCTCAAAGTCTTATGATGCCTTATCCTTCCATTCTCCCAGTGATTATTGAGCCTGTTAAGGAGGGAGAAGTTCCATACACTATCCTACATCCTGACATGCCTACGTCACTCGAAGACCTACAAAGGGATTGGATACAACTCAAAGGAGAGCGCGATACTTTTGAAGCACAATTATACGCAAGCGAGAAGAAGGTTTTGGAACTCTCTCTGCTACTTCATGAAGAGCAGACTCTAAATACCTACATTGCACCAAAGAGGATGCGCAATGTCTTTTTATCTTAGAATTTTGTATTATTTTGCCCAAGGGGCATTGATGTACTCAAATTCTATCTTATTAATATAACGTGTGTTTCTTTTTGTCTAAAAAAAATTTGAATTTTTTAAAATCCTTGAAAGCATCACATGAATACATATCATTCATCATAAAGGGGAAAGAAAAGGAAAAGAAACGGAAGTTCTGTCAGACTCTGAAGAAGAGGAAGAAGAAGAGGACTACTCTGAACAACAATACCCTCTGGCTGATGATAAGTACAGACACCTGGAGGAGCGTTTAATCGCTATGGAAATACAGAAAGTACCGGGGCTAGATTTTGAGGAATTGGGGTTGGTGTCAGGAATTATGATCCCACCAAAGTTTAAAGTGCCCCTATTTGCAAAATATTATGGAGTGTCGTATCCTAAAATGCACCTCCGATCATAAGTCAGGAAAATCCAGCCACACTCTACCGACAAAGACTTGTGGGTCCACTTTTTCCAAGATAGTTTATCAGGAACGCAACTTGATTGGTTTTACCAATTAGAAAGGGTCGACATCCACAATTGGGAAAAACTGGCCGTAGCTTTCTATAAACAATACCAGTACAACACCGATTTGGCACCTACCCGTACTCAACTTCAGAGTATGGCTATGGATTCAATTGAGGGCTTCAAAAATTACACGCAAAAGTGGAGAGACCTAGCCGGAAAAGTGCATCCCCCTCTGTCCGAAAGGGAGTTAGTGGACATGTTCTTGGGAACTCTATCGGGCCCTTTCTTCAACCATATGATTGGGAGTTCCTCTGCAGGGTTTACTGAGTTGATATTAACCGGCGAAAGGGTGGAAGCTGGTATAAGAAGTGGGAAGATTCAGAAAGATGCGTCTACCTCTACAGCTGTGAGGAAACCTTTCACTGGGAAGATGGAGGTATCTGATGTTTATTTACAGAGGAATCAAGGAAGAACAGAATGTTGACCAGTGGTGGGGGCCCTTATCATTCTGAAGCCCGCATCAGGCCAGCCAAGAAATAACCAGCCAAGGGTGGAAAGGCCAGTCCGACAATTCACCAGGATTAACATGACTCCAGCCCAGGTTCTACCGCATCTTCTAATTGAATCTAGCAACTTTAAAATAGGCCCCAAAGAATCCCAATACTACGTCCCCTCATTATCATCCAAATGCCAGATGCGCATACCATTCTGAAAGTCCAGGGCACGACACTAACAACTGTTGGGCTCTAAAGAACAAAATTCAAGACCTAATAGATGCGAAGGAAGTTGAGTTTGAAGCGCCTGAGAAACCAAATGTTATTTCCGCTCCAATGCCTAGGCATGGTCACAATGCCAATGCTGTCGAGGAAGATTTATTTGTTGCCACCGTGGATGAACTGTTGACTCCTCTCCCGATCATTAAGTTGAATTTGTTGAAAGCTGGTATATTCCCAGGTTGTGACAAAGACTGCCATGTTTGCCTATCCTCATAATTTGATTTCCCTCTGTTAAAAAAGGGTATCCAACAACTGATTGATAACTGAGAAATTCTGTTTGAGAATCCTCCTGTTTCACCCGTTCCAGTTAAAGAAGTTTCAATCATAACCATTTACGCCAATCCTTCCAGGGTACCTAAAAGACCCGTTAGGATTACACTTGCTCCAAAAACTACTCCACTTAAGATCACAATGCCCGGGCCGGTCCCGTACAAATCAGATAAAACAGTACCATGGAATTATGGTGGAGAAATCTACTACCATGGTATCAAACAAGATGAACTGACTGCCAAAGAAGAGAGCTCTGAAGAAGAGAATACCAACATTAGAAATATTGCCGTAACTAGAAAGATTACCTGTAATGGTAGAATCTTCTCATCAGAGATTGCCCCTCCAAAGGCAGTCTTTGGACCCACGGTCGTTCCGAAGATTACCTCTGCACCAGTAATTATACCTGCAAGCGTACTTACCGACAAAGACGACACAATTCCTGTCCCTACCAATACTTCCAACACTGAGAATAAAGGAAAAAGAATTCAAGAATAGCCTGTCCGGACGAAGGCTCAATCACTAGCTATCCCCGAAACATCCAAGAAGGAAATGGAAGAAATCCTGAGGATAATAAAGAAGAGTGATTATGATGTGGTTACACAGTTGGGGCAAACCCCTTCCAAGATCTCCATGCTAGCATTGTTGTTGTGCTCTGAGGCACATGCGAAAGCTCTGGTAAAATTTCTGAAGACAACTCATGTGCCGCAAGAGACGTCAACTGACCAATTCCAAGAATGTGTGGCCAGTTTGACAGCCGATAACGACCTGGGCTTCTCTGATGCTGATTTGACACCCAAAGGGAGAAAGCACAACAAGGAATTGCATGTCTCTCTGGAGTGTAGAGGATCAACCCTAGCCCATGTCTTGGTAGACACTGGTTCATCTTTGAACGTCTTACCAAAGAAAGTTCTTGACAGATTGGATTGCGAAGGGCTGACATTGAAACCCAACAACATAATTGTGAGAGCATTTGATGGCTCGAAGAGGATGGTCCATGGGGAGGTGGACATCCCGATAAAGGTGGGAACTCAGACTTTCAATTCAACCTTCTATGTGATGGACATCCGTCCCTCTTATTCCTGTCTGTTAGGACGACCTTGGATCCATAATGCTGGTGCTGTCACCTCCACATTGCATCAGATGCTGAAGTATCCGGTCCAAGGAAAGATCATTACTGTCCACGGGGAGGAGGAATACATGATTAGTCATCTGAATTCTTTCCGATATGTGGAGTTGGATGGAGAGTTCATCGAAACTCCTTTTCAACATTTTGAAGAGGTCTCTCAAGAAGTAGCGGTAACTAAGGCAATATCCTCGATTCCCAAGATCACAAGACCTCCACTTTAGATGTCATCTCTAAAAGATGCAAAGGAAGTAATAGAGGAGGGTGGATGCACCATCTAGGGGCAACTTCCAGACATTCCGTACAAATCAGACAGGTTTAGCTTGGGTTTTACTTCAACTACTCAGAAGGCTGTGCGCCGTACCCGTGCTGGATGGCCGCCTGTGAAGATTAGGAACCAATGGGTCAATGCAGTAGAAGACAATGAAGAGGATGACAGCTTGGAAGATTGGATATTTCCTACTGTCAGCGGAGGACTTCGCAACTGGGAAGCCAGAGACTTTGTCCTAATAACTTTCATCTCTCAGTAATTTATCTTTTACATTTCTGTTGGACTTTTAATATTCACGAACAATTCGCACTTTAAAAACCTTGTGTCGCCACCCGAGGCATAATGGTCCATTTTGTAAGGGTTTTTATTTCATCTTCATATGACATTCAATGAATCATGGACGCTTTTTCACATATAAACCTTTTGTGCTCATTGTCCTTCTTTTACATTTTATTGTTTAAAGATGGATATACCCTTACACACACCCACACTCACAAATGCAGGTTCCCCTCCATTCCGGATCCCATGGGTAACGATACTGCTATAGTCTTCAGTGACTCTGAAGATCTGATCTACCAAGCCGAATACGAAGGTGAGGAAGATTGTGAGGTGCCAGGGGAATTGGCCAGACTATTACAACAAGAGGAAAGATCTATTCAGCCTCATGAGGAGCTGATGGATACAATCAACTTGGATACCGAGGAAGATAAAAAGGAAATCAAAGTGGGTGCCAATTTAGAGCCGAGTGTCAAGGAGTGCCTAATTCAGCTTTTGCATGATTATGTTGAGATCTTTGCCTGGTCATACGAAGACATGTCTAGACTTGATACAAACATCGTGGTACATCGTCTGCCAACAAGAGAAGACTGTCCACCAGTGAAACAAAAAGTCTGCCGCATGAGACCTGACATGTCAGAGAAGATCAAAGCAGAAGTCATGAAGCAGTTCAATGCTGGATTTCTGGCTATTACTTCATATCCTCAATGGGTTGCCAACATTGTTCCCATGCCTAAAAAGGACTGCAAAGTAAGAATGTGTGTGGATTATAGAGATTTAAATAGGGCTAGTCCTAAAGATGATTTTCCACTTCCACACATCGACATCCTGGTCGATAATACGGCCCAACACAAAGTATTTTCTTTCATGGAAGAATTCTCAGGCTATAACCAGATCAAAATAGCGCCTGAGGACATGGAGAAAACTACATTTGTCACACAGTGGGGAATGTTCTGCTACAAAGTGAAGCCATACGGACTGAAAAATTCCGGGGAAACCTATCAACGCACCATGGTAGCTTTGTTTCATGATATGATACATCATGAGATAGAGGTCTACGTAGATGACATGATAGCCTGATCACAAACTGAAGAAGAACACCTTGATCACTTGCAAAAGCTTTATGTCAGATTGAAGGAGTACAAACTAAGGTTGAACCCGAACAAGTGCACATTCGGAGTCCAGTCCGGTAAACTCTTAGGTTTCATTGTCAGCAACAAAGGCATCAAGGTTGATCCTGCCAAGGTCAAGGCAATACAAGAAATGCCTGCTCCTCGTACTGAGAAGGAAGTCAGAGGATTCTTGAGACGCCTGAACTATATTGCCAGATTCATTTCTCACCTAACTTCTACTTGTGAACCAATCTTCAAACTGTTGAAGAAAGATCAAGTAGTCAGATGGAATGATGAATGTCAGATTGCTTTCAACAAAATCAAAGAGTATTTACAAGATCCTCTTGTCTTGATGCTACCAGTCGAGGGAAGACCACTGATCATGTATCTGACTGTTTTAGAGAACTCAACGGGGGTGTGTATTGGGGAAGCATGACGAGTCTGGCCGAAAAGAGCATGCTATTTACTACCTGAGAAAAAAGTTTACCGACTGTGAAACCAGATATTCACTGATCGAGAAAACTTGCTGCGCTCTGGCATGGGTTGCTCGCCGACTAAGATAATATATGTTGACTCATACCACTTTGCTGATATCTAAGATGGATCCGATAAAGTACATCTTCAAAAATCCTGCTCTGTCTGGGAGGATAGCTAGATGGCAGATGATCCTAACAGAATATGATATACAGTACACTACCCAAAAAGCTATAAAGGGAATCGTGCTAGCTGATCATCTTGCTCATCAAGATGTAGAAGATTATCAGTCCATGAAGTTTGAATTCCCTGATGAAGACATCATGACATTAGACAACGGTGAAGAAATCATGTCATATGACGGGCCTGAACAAAGATCCCGATGGACCCTATTCTTTGGTGGGGCATCCAATGCACTTGGTAATGGTATCTGCGCTGTACTCATATCTCCGGAAGGGTGTCATACCCCCTTTACTTCCATACTTTGCTTCAACTGTACGGACAACATGGTGGAATACGAAGCATGCATCTTTAGGCTCAAGGCTTCCATAGACTTGGGAATTAAATCTTTAGATGTGTTTGGATATTCAGCTTTGGTCATCAGTCAGATCAAAGGATAATGGGACACTAAGCATCCAAACCTTATCCCTTACAAAGAACATGTTTTGACATTGTTACCACATTTTGAGCAGATTACCTTCGAGCATTTCCCGCGAGAAGAAAATCAGCTAGCAGATGCTCTAGCCACAATGTCATCTATGTTTAAACTTAATTGGGATAGTGAGGCTCCCCAGATCATCGTTGAACGAATGGACGAACCAGCACACTGTCACGAGATTAATACTGGAGAGGTAGTGGACCAACCTTGGTTTCATGAAGTCAAAAGGTATCTCGAGACTTAAGAATACCCAGAAGGAGCTTCGGTCAATGATAAAAAGTTGCTAAGGAGATTCTCCGCTAAGTTCTTCCTAAGTAATGGCATCCTGTACAAATGTAATCATGATTCTATTCTGCTCCGTTGTGCGAACAAGATTGAAGCTGAAAAGATCATGGCTGAATTGCATGAAGGTACCTTAGGCACTCACTCTAGTGGGCATACGATGGCGAAGAAAATCCTACGGGCAGGCTACTATTGGTCTACCATGGAAGAAGACTGCTATCAACACTCCTGGACCTGTCATAAGTGTCAAATCTATGCAGACAAGGTGCACGTGCCTCCGGTTCCTCTAAATGTCTTAACAGCTCCTTGGCCCTTCGCCATGTGGGGAATCGATATGATTGGGGAGATCAAGCCTAAAGCCTCCAATGGACACCGTTTCATTTTAGTGGCCATTGACTATTTCACGAAGTGGGTCAAAGCAGCTTCCTTCGCATTCGTTACTAAGAATGTTGTTGCCCGCTTCATCAAGCAGAATCTTATTTGCCGGTATGGTATCCCAGAAAGGATCATCACTGATAATGGTACGAACCTTAACAATACTATGATCACCGCCCTGTGCGAGCAGTTCAAAATTCAACATCATAATTCATCCCCCTATCGGCCAAAGATGAATGGTGCAGTTGAAGCTGCTAATAAAAACATTAAAAAGATCATACAGAAAATGACAGTCACCTACAAGGACTGGCATGAAATGCTACCGTTTGCTCTCCACGGGTACCGTGCCACGGCTCGCACATCAATTGGGGAAACACCCTATTCTTTGGTTTATGGCATGGAGGCTATATTACCTATTGAGGTTCAGATCCCCTCCTTGAGAATTATGAAAGATGCAGGTTTTAGTGAGGATGATTGGATCCAGACCCAACTTGATCAACTGAACTTAATTGATGAAAAGAGACTTACTGCTGTTTTCCATGGTCAGACGTATCAAAAATGGATTATCAAGGCTTTCAACAAGAAAGTCAGACGCCAAGTATATCAAGTTGGAGATCTAGTGATGAAACGCATTATTTTACCACAAAGTGATCCTAGGGGAAAATGGACTCCTACCTATGAAGGACCATTTGTAATCAAGAACATCTTTTTCGGTAGAGCAATGATCTTAACCACCATGGACGGTGACGACCTGCCACACCCTGCGAACGCAGGCATAGTCAAAAGATACTACGCATAAGTGACCCGCTAGGTTGACACACCTAGGCAAAAATTAGGGATAAAATAAAAAAAATCTGTACACCCGGCAAGTTGAAAACCTGAAAGGGCGACTTGGGCAAAAAGGGGTTTCCCGGTGGACTGAAAACCCGAAAGGGAGGTCCAGGAAAAAGTTAGGGAATTAGAGCGTATGACTATGTCTCGTCAGATCACTTTGAGGATAATCTCTCCACTAACAAACTCTGAACTTATGATCAATTCAATCATCTTTGGACGAAGCAATGGATAGACAAGATATTCAGAGATACAGAGGCTATAGCAGAATGGGAACCCCGTGGGATTATCACACATTGCTATCTTTCTTTGTATAAATTTTTCTTATTTTTTATGACACCATCCTATTACTAGGATGTCTGTCTCTTTTGTACAAAATACTTATTCAAAGTGAATACAAAGATATCTCTTAAAAGTATAGAAAACTATTTATCCTTTTCTTTTACACTTGTGTTTTATTTGCAAAAACGTCCAATGATTCATTAATGAACATATGCATTTGAAAATAATTACTGTTTACAAATAAACAAAATAGAAAAGAACAATTACTGACAGGTCGAAAGAATAGGAAAACGTCTTTAGGCTATTCCATGAGAAATCCCTACAGTACGTCATTACGATCCCAAGCGGAGACAAAACTTCAAACTATTAATCCACAGTGGAAACCATCCAGTTTCTCCAAAATTCTCTAGCAGGTTATCTCGAAGCCTGAAAATCAACCGGATAACAATTAACTTCTGTTACTCCCCAACCTAGGATAACTCCCCGGTAGGGTGACAGACGACCGAAACTCCTGAACTTTTTCCCAAACAGGAATAAGCTTTTTCCCCATAGAGTTTTTATTGCTCCCTGACGGAACAAAGACTCCCATCATTAATCCCCGGTAGAAGTCATCAAAGTTCTCTAGATTCCCCAAACAGATTCCTCAAGCAGTGCATGGCATTACTCTTCCAACGAAATTTTTGTCAACTTCAAGACATGAAGAATCCACATATCCTTAGTAGCAGTCAAGGATTTATTTTCCTCAACAATACATCAAATCATCTTACATGCGCATACATTACAGCCACATATCATAAACATTGATAAAACACATATATTGCATCATACATTTCATGCAACATAAATTTGTGTTTCAGCTAACATTTTACCCTTTTCAGGATAAAATTAACAAACTACTATTGACAACATGCAATCTAGATATAGTTCATATACGCTCCAAACACAGATGCCATCCTGATACTCATTCAGATTGATACGATACAGATACGCTCCAGACACGGAAGCCATTCTGTTACTCATTCAGATTCAGCTTTCAGATACAGTACAAATACGCTTCAGACACGGAAGCCATTCTATTACTCATTCAGATTCAACTTTCAGATACAGTACAGATACGCTCCAAACACGGAAGCCATTTTGTTACTCATTCAGATTCATCTTTCAGATACAGTTCAGATACGCTCCAGACATGGATGCCATCTTGATACTCATTCAGATTTCAAGTTCAGATACGCTCCAGACACGGATGCCATTCTGACACTTATTCAGATTTCAAGTTCAAATACAGCTCGGATACGCTCTAGACACGGATGCTATTCTATTGCTCATACAGGTTCAGTCTCCAGATACAACTCAAATATGTTCCAACTACGGACACCATTCTGATACTTATTCTTTTGACTTACAACTTATAATTCAACAACCATTCTTGAATGGAATCTACAAGCCCATCTCCAACAAGATTCTATCACCTCCCCAAATGGCATCTTTAATCCCATTCCTTCAACCGCGCGTCACTGACTGCAAATTTCTGGGCACTCTAGTGTCCAATCATTCTCTCACCTTCGAGTCACGAATGGCAAAACTCGCCAATCTAACTCTTCAGGTTTAAGAAGATTGAACAGGGGTAGCTGTTGTACCCCAAAATTTTCCCTCTCATTTCTCAAGGATTTTCTCACAAGGTCTTCTATGACATCAAGTTTGCAGCACTGATACGTCAATTTAGGCTTGGAATTGGCAAAAGGGCAAAATGGTCAATTGCATACTAGAAAGTCAAACTTTGACTTTTTGGTCAACATTATAACCCAAAGATCAAATTTCATCAAGACATTCAAAAATATGAAACTTGATCATCAAGGAATCAAGAAAGTCAAAAGTTAATGTGGAAGTTCAAATCCTTCAAGACTTAGAAATTTTTTCTAAGTGTTTTTTTTATACATGATAATCTCATTTCTTCATGCCAACTTTTCACCTTGATGCAAGATGATTCAAGAGAAGCTTCCAACATGAAAGTTGTAGATCTCCATGATATCCACAACATTTCTTTACACAACTTCTTCTAGATATGCTTGGATTTGAGGTTATAAATTCATGAAGTCATGACATTTTCATTTAAGCACTTAGAGAAATTTTCAGCAATTTTGGTTAGGTTTTTATCCCAACTTCTTGCCCATTTTTCATCAAGTTCCAGTTTGATTTAACAAAAGTGGCCAACATGAAAGTTATAGAGGGTGTTTCAAGCTTTACAAAACATCTAAGAGCATGAATTTATCATATTTGAGCTAGAAGATACAAGGATATGAAGTTGAGCTTCCATTCTTGAATTACAAGCCATTTTTGTTGAAGAACACAAAATCCAATTGGCATGATGTGCTGCATAATCTCACTTTGCAGGTCTTGTGACTTGCAAATCTCAACATAATTTAATGCTTACACCCACTTTTGAGCTATTGCCCAAGTGTTTAAGCCATTGTCCAAAGGATCTTTCCATGTATGGCATAAGGACATCATTGCTATTCTTGAAAAGCAAACCTTTTATACAAAGTTTGTCTTGAGCCCATACTTTGTTTATTTTTTGACTTTACTCTACCATAAAACATGGAAGTCAACCCCAATAAACCAGCAACTTTGGTACTTCATCTTGGAACCATGGAGTACTTGACATAGTTTGATACTTGCATCCCAACCAAACCATAACATGTTGTGTTGTAAACATATTCAACCTTTGTTCATAAGTCCTTTGCCTATAAATAGAAGAAGCATTTGCAAGACAAAGAGGTTAGAAAAAAATAGTTAGAAAAATAGAGAGAACAACCAGAAGTTTATTGATAAACCCTTAAAATCTCATATTCACACAAAATCCATAACAGTCCACAAAACTTCCACTCTTGGGTTTTAAAGTCCAAACCTTTGAACCTCTCATATCTTGTAAGTTCTGCCCAACCATTCAAACATGTCATACCATACAGAGGTTGTTTAGTAACTTTCAACAAAAAGGAAAGTCTAGCAGCTGGTTGGAGCTTCCTTAAGGTTCATACAACATCTTGAAGGATATTTGGTTTCAAAACCTACAGTGCAGTTTTTAAGGTAAGTCATCTTTACCTTGCCTTTTCCATACATTAACTTTTCTGTTTATAAGATGTAGCAATCACTGTTTTGAAGTTAATCATTTATTTGTTGTTCATGTTATTCATTCATATGTTAAAAACTAACTGATGTATGCAAAGAATGGTGTTTAAGGCAGAAAAATGCAGGATGTATCGACACATATCCACATGTGTCGACCCATCTTAGTGAAAATATAGGGTATGAGTCGACACATGACCCTCATGCATTGACCCATACTGAGTTCAGGTCACAAAACAGAAACTGTAAAGGATTATGAGTCGACACATACGCATTTTGCATTGATGCAAAAGGTGTATGAGTCGACACATCCCATTATGTGTCGACACATACTGAACAGATTTCACTTAACAGAAGCTGGAAAAGCCTATGAGGCGATACATACGCATTTCGCGTCGATACAAGAAGGTGTATGAGTCGACACATCCCATTATGTGTCGACCCATACTGAACTGATTTTGTTTTACAGGGGAAGGAAGAAGCTATGTGTCGATACATAGTAACATGAGTCGACACATAGCAGTTCAAAATGCAGTTTTCCTTTTATTTTACACTGCTTTTACATTGTTTTCATTATCATTTGATATGGTTGTAATATTTTAGTTCCTACTTCACCCCCATTGTTAAATTGTATCCCCATCCCCCTAAAGTGATGTAATAGCTTAGATTTTACTTTTCGCTTTTTACTTGCTTCTCATATATTGCTAGTAAATAAGTGTGTATGGCAAGATAAAAACAACAAAATAGAAAACCCTAAATACAAGACAAAATCAAAATCATGAAAAATGATACACTTTGCATACAAGCACCCTTAGGGTTTCTCCCACTTGGTTGCCTAAAATAAAATGGTCATTGTTGTACCCCAAAACTTCAAATTTTGTTGTACCCCATATTAATGCAATCAAAATTGCCAAAAGTCAACTATCCCCAAAACTTCAAATTTTGTCAAATGGGCCCATTCTTTTCCACTTGACTTGATCTTGTCACACTACACACGTGTCCTAGCTTCAACCTTGAGATCATATTTCTTTTTTATTATTTTATTTGATTTTTTATTGAATTATTTCATTTTTAATCAAATTAAATCAAATAAAATCCAAATATTGATTACTTAGGATCTTTTTTATTGTTATAGGTCTTAATTATCATCATGGTCAGCATCAAATTCGTATCTCACCATATCATGAACAAAAAGATGGATTTTGGACAAAATTGGAAGGTTATCAATGGAGGATCAAATCAAATCCCAAGCATTGATGTACAAGGATTGAGTCCACAAATGTTAACCTAATGCATTGCTTATTACATATACAAGTGAAAGGCACACGAATTAGAGGTTAGAAGCTGTAGAATCATCAAAAGCAAACTTGAAAAAATTGCCAAAAAGTGTGAAACTGAAATCGTGCATAGAGGCAAATTCAACACCAAAACTCCACGCTAATCCGTTGCTGGGTAACCACTGAATCTCCTGCAATCGCTAGCAAGCTCTCTCACCCTCTCAATCGCGCTGTAAGTCTCTCAAAATACCGCCCTATATTTGAAATCGAAACTCCATGTTCTTGCATATTTTTGACAAATCGTTGACACATTCATGATACTTGTGCAATTTCTGGACTTTCTGCATTATTTGATTGCATTAATATAGCCTATAGCCCCCTAGCCGAATCTAGGGTTCGTGGTTTCTGTTTTTAGGCGTTTCTTTTTCAGGTAAAATCAGCCCCATTGATGGACATAGGCATGATCAGTGGAGGAAGACGAACATGACCATGGTCTTGGATTGTGTTTTCATGGCCTATAACTAATTTTAGGATGGACATATGGATTTAGATGCGGATATAAATCCGCAGGTAAATTACCAGGGTGAACGAAGAAGATGAAGACGTGTCCCCCTCCTACTGGCCGGTTCAAACTTGGCGCGAGTTTTGTTTTAATTCTGGCATATTATTGTTTTTCCCCATATCATAATTATTGTCCAATAGGTATACAACTAAGGCGCATTGGTTGAATGGTGGAGGCTTTGTTCAGTGACCAACAGGACCTGGGTTCGAATCCCAGGTCCCCCATGCATTTGTTAATATTTTTCTTCAGGTTATTCAATACAAGGTCAAGCGTGTGGTTCACCATACACCATCACCCAATCATCTGCCAGATGGCCCCAAGCCAGATCTGGTGGTCCATAATGAAGGTCTATGATGGGATCAAGTCAAAGGGCGCGTGGAGAATCAGAAAAGTCAATACAGGCTTGCACAAATGGGCCTTGGAAATTGCCATTCTCACCCCCTGATCAGGCCCAAACCCTAACTCTCTCTCTATTTTTATTTTTTTCTTTTAATTAATTATTATTATTATTTTTATTATTTAACTAACCAATCAAAACTTTTTTTCTTAATAAAATTAAAAATCAAAAATATTTTATAAATTAATTTTCAACACTTTATTTTTGTTAATAAATATTAATTTAATAAATTTAGTTTAATTAGGAATAACTTTAATATCTTTTGCAATAATTAAAATTAACGTAGACAATTAGGGTTTTTTATTAACTTTGATTAATCTATTTCTATTTCTTTAAATATCAAAAATCCAAAAGTATTATTTTCATTAATTAATTAATTTGTTTACTAATTTAATGCTTAACTTAATTTAATTTCTCTCTTAATTCAAAAATAAACCAAAAAAATCTTTCTTTAATAATCAAAGGGTCAAAACCCTAGAACTCGCCCGATTTAATTTTCTCGCACGCGATCTATTTTGTTTCAATATTGTATCTGTTTCCCAGAATGTAATAGTTTAATAGGACTTTAAATATTTTTATCGCTTTATTTATTTTCCGCATTTTAATTTCAAGGGTTGCTTTTGGCGATGTAAATACCCGACGCCTTGTAATAGTTAGTTTAATTTCCGCAATTTAATTTACGCAACTTATAAACTGTTAGATGTTTGATAATAGGAAATGCATGACAAGATTAATCGTTCAAAACCTAAAATCAACATAGATCACCCATGACATGTATAAAGACAAATTAACTGAAAATAACACACTCGCACATGCGTACTCTTAGGGTACACCTCACTTGGTTGCCTTCGAACGTGGTCATTGAGTATAGGAAGTTTTAGAGGTCGCCCTCTTGTCCAAAGATCATAGTTTCCTCGAAACGGTTTCCTCGGAAAAATGATCTAAGACATTAGGGTTACCGCTAAGGCATCCTAACATTGCTTTAGTGATCGCACGTCCCTTAATCGAATTGACCCTTAAAACTCCAACGAAGACGCTACCTACTTATCAGTAGTGGGATAGCATTGTCTAAAGGACATTAGCACAGATTGATTCCTTTTTCGAGTAGGTAGATGGTTCTTAAGTACTTGTTCTTTCAAAACAAAACAAAAACTTTTCGCACTTACACCTTTCAAACAAAAACTTCTTTCCAACCCACAAACACAAAGAAAAGCAATTTTGAAAACACTTTGAGCAAGTACCTAAGAGCCCGTGGATAACCACGGATAGAAAGGGTGCTAACACCTTCCCTTTCTATAATCTACCCCCCCGGACCCGAGAAAACATCTCGAAAAAGGAATTTTTTAATGCTTTTATCCCTTCCTTGTTGGATAAAATAAAAGACAATGGCGACTCTTGCTTACCGCGACATTTTGCGAAAACAAACGCAAAACGCGAACCAGCATTCCAAAAACAATCAGTTCTCTCCCACCGTATCACAACCATGTTACGCATGCGAAGTATCTTGGCAAAAGAAAAACAAAACAAATATAAGATCATAGCCCCTTAATGACGCTATTCAAAAGTTGCCTAAACAAAATGATCTTGGTCCCTAAAAAATGCTAAGATACTTTGCAATATTGCTATCATGGCTATACAATGACCCACGCCCGTCCCGTTTACATCCAAAGGTAGGGTTGTTTACCAAATCAATGGTAAGTCAACAATGTCAAAGGAATAGAATATGCATAAGAAAGACATTTGAGTAGGTAGATAACTTCTGAGTTACTTGCTCCCTTTCAAACAACAATCCTTGCTATTTTCAAAACAAACACATACGCATTTCAAAAACATCTTACAAACATTGAAAACATTTTCAAAAAAGACAAACATCTTTGTATACATTCTTATGAACGAGAATTATTACAAAGATTTCCTAAACGAATGGCCTCTTTTACAAAATACTTTCAAAACCACATAAAACACCATTTCAAACAAACCAAGGCAAGTGATCTAAGCAAGTAACTAAGAGTCCATGGAAAACCATGGATGAAAAGGGTGCTAGCACCTTCCCTTTTCATAATCTACCCCCCGAACTCAAGAAAACATCTCAAAGGTCTTTCCTGTGCTTTTTCACCTTTCCTTTTGGATAAAAGAAAAGTCAGTGGCGACTCTTACTAACCGCGACATTTGTGATAAAACGCAAAACCTAAAGTAAGTTCTCCCACCGTATCACACAATGGTCCCCGGTCAAGCTATCTTGAAAGAAGTGCATGAGTAACGGTTCATTTTCAGCATAGGCAGTCATTTTGCGACAATAGGAACGGAGATGAGTCTCTGGGCAAGAAGTTCCTTTGTATTTGTCAAAATCCGGGACTTTGAACTTGGGAGGAATAAATACCCCAGGCACGAGGCACATTGCAGCAGTATTGAATCCAGAAGCCTTGATACCGTCCATGGCTCTAAGACGCTCTTCGAGAGCCTGATACATTTTCGCAGTTTCGGCAACTCCGACGGAAAGGTTCACTTGGGGTTCATCAAGATCAATAACACCATGATGATCGTCGACATCATTCCTAGGAGTGCCGGTGGGAGTCTCAACATTTGCATTTTCATTCCACCCATTAGCAGAAGTGGAGGGAGCAACAATAGTAAGCTTGGCAACACTCTGATGTAGTTCTTCTTGGCCCTTGATCACGACATGAAGGGTTTCTATAAGCTGGTCCATGCGAATTCCCATGGTGTCTATATCTCGACAGAGTGCATTCTGGTTCTCTTCAAAAAGATCCATTAGCCTTTGTTGGTTGCCTCTGGTATGGTAAGGATGCGGGGAAGTCGTCTTTGCTGTTTACTGTAGTCTATGAAAAGGGACCCTAATGAGTTTTTATTGTGAAAAATGAATGCATGGTAGTATGGATGAATGCTTTATCTTCATTTCTGAGGAGACCCAAAGACTCGTCTATCTTTTAAAATTTTCCATTTTTTTTGAAAAGCTATGTCAACAGGACTTGTCTTTGGATTTCCCTAGATATGAGATATATATACATGATGATATGATGTCATGGTATGCTATGGCATGAAGTCTCAGCTCCACATATTCTGGATAACCATTGCGTAGTCCGTTGCACAGGCTGAAAGTAACAGGATCAAAAGTCCGACGTCACAGGCATGGAGTCAAAGTAACCACCCATAAGGTATGTACTAGGGGTTTATCACCTGTCGAACAAGGTTCTAAAGAGTTATAGAAGCCTACGCTCTTCCTTTGGATATTACCGACGTCCCAATTACTTGGTAATCAATAATATTCGCAGGAAAAACTCGTCCGAGTGCAATATCGCGTGACAACTACTTTCAGATTACTCCATTATAGTCTCCGCAGTGCACCTAAAAGGCCAAGATGGGTTAATGGTTCTACGACCCTCAGCTTCTCGAGTTCCCAGGTCGAAAGCAACGATGTCTTCCCGATTACTCAGTAAACATCACTACTTTCAAGGGGACCTCCACTGAGTGGGGGATTTTCATGCCTCCTTCTTCGGGATTACTCCCTCAAAGTTAACATGACTATACCGACCTTCCTAATCCTATGTGTAACCCAAGTATGGGTATAGGAATTATCAAAAGTAATCACCAAACCCAACATCACAATGTATCCAGAATATGTGAGTAGCAACAATATATGCAATATATACAAATAAAGCAATAATAAAACAGTAAAATAAAGTAAATAAATAAACACCCAAAAAGACAAATAAACAAAACTAGGAGAGACTCGCAAAAACTCCCCAACAGAGTCTCCAGCTGAAGCTACAAGCAGAAAACACAGAGCCGCCACCGAACTTTATTTATCCCGAAGGAAGGGGAAATATTGATAAAACCACAAGGGAATGGATAAGATGGTCTTGCGACCAAGAGAAAGGGTAAGGGGGTCGGTTATGCGAGGGGAAGGTATTAGCACCCATCACATCTGTTGTACCCAACGGGATCCATTTTGTTTGCTTGTCTTAAAGGGTGTATTTATCTACAACTATGCTTGCTTAAGGGGAAATGAATGGTTTTTTATTATTGCGTTCGTGAGAGTTTCGCGACCCTTTGCCTATGTATCCAATAAAGGAATCAGAACACCGTAGTTACTCTAGAAAAGGGTTTGTTTGTTTGTGTTTTTTAGTGGGAGACATTAACACACACATTCTAGCAATAGGCACGACCGGTACGCGGTAGAACGAAGATAACATGCCCTTTAGGGGAAGCTTTGATTGGTTGAGTGTTTTTTGCAAGTTTTAAAATAAATTCAAGTAATGATTAAAAGTGTTTTTGGACTTTTGATTTGTGACAGTTGAGTTTTAATTACAAAAGAAAAAGGTTAAAAGGGAAACTAAAAATCTAATTGTATGTTATGTACAAGTGGACTAAAAGTCTATTTCGACAAAAGGCAACTGGAACGGGGTTTAATCGCCTCATGGAGCTACCTAAGGTATGGTTTCAAGGTTTGAACAAATAATGAAACTTAAATTATAAATATTTTTATGGATTTTGGTTTTAAAAGAAATAAAAATAAAGTATGTGAATATAAAAAGTTTTTTGGTGTTTTTGGTTATATAAAAAAAGCTAAAATAAAAATAAATGAGAGAAAAAAGAGTCAGAATCAGCACGTCGCTGAAAAGAGGAGGAACAAAAGTTCTGACTCTGGTATGCTGCAAAAGAGAAAATGTTAGTGAGAAAGTGGAGGGTCAGAAGTTCTGGGCCTGGGTACACCAAGTTCTGAGGTTGAGGGGTTCAGAAGCTATAATGTAGCTGGGACCCTAGAATTCATATATCCCTAGCAAGTTAGAAGTTCTGATGGTTTGAGAGAGTCTGGAAGTTCTGATGTAGTTGAAAATATAAAAGCTCTAGAGTTACTGGAAAACTAGAAGTTCTGGAAAATTAGAAGCAAAAGCATAAACATATGACACAAATTAAGTTCTGATGACAAACTTCATCTCTTTCTCCATGCTGATTAGAACATCTGCAACTTAGTCATTTCTCAACAGAAGTGTGAAATGCAAACATAGAAATTATCAACATGATCTCAGAACATGCAATGTATTTAAACTGGAACTCAGAAGCAGCATGTATTTGCTAGTCCTGACTCTGACCCTAATTCTTCCAAGAAGTTCTGATCTACATTATTCTCTATTTAAGCAAAAATACATGAAATCTATGAATATATACAGAATCAGAGTCAGGATGTCTACATTGTATTTTTGAAAATGCAAGTCTAACAATTCCTAAGTAATATGATGAGAGTCAGTAGGAGCTTACCTTGCAGCTAAAAAATGATCTGTGAGCTAGAGCCTGGATCTGACTAGAGTGATGTTCTGATCAGCTTCCTTCAATCCTCAGAAAGCTAGAACAACCCTTTAGTTTGAACTATGGATGGCTGGAGCATTCATAAGCTATGTTGATGATTTTGGTAAAGAAATACTGGAGGAAAATTGGAGTTTGAATGTAAGAATAAAAAACTAGCAGGTTTTGAATTTGTGTTTGCAGTTTCGGATTTCTCAAAATTTATAAAGGGGTTCCACAAATTTCTTTTCTCTCTTTCTGACGATTCTCTCTCCAAAAGGCAGCCTCTCCCTCAAAGTCCAACCCTTTGAACGTGTGATGTAACAAACTATTTATAGATGGATTTGTTGTAGTTTTGGGGGGAAAACAAATGAGTTTTAAACACTTTTGGCATACTGTTCCTTTTCTTTTTAATCACAGTTTTGGTTATGCTAATTTGGTGCAATTATAGGGTTTGAGAAAAATGCAGGCGTAGACTGGATCAGCAGCACCTTGGAGTGTTGTGGCAGCTGGCTTGGCAGTTTTATGCAGGTTTGGGCAGTGAAGTGCAAGTTTCAGAGCTGGTTTTGTGGGGCTTGATGATGTTCTGAATGGAAAGCAGAACATAACCTTTATGTGCTGAAGAATGAAACTCTGAGGAGTCATGTTCTGATCAAAGAACAAAGCCTCCATATGTTCTGACTGAAGCGTGGAACATAACCTCCATATGCTGAGGAGTTATGTTCTGACCAAAGAACACAGCCCCCATATGTTCTGACTGGAGCGTGGAACGTAACCTCCACATGCTGAGGAGTTATGTTCTGACCAAAGAACACATCCCCCATATGTTCTGACTGGAGCGTGGAACATAACCTCCATATGTTGAGGAGTTATGTTCTGACCAAAGAACACATCCCCCATATGTTCTGACTGGAGCGTGGAACGTAACCTCTATATGCTGAGGAGTTATGTTCTGACCAAAGAACACAACCCCCATATGTTTTGACTGGAGAGCCATATTCTGAACCGTCCTTGCAAATTCTGATTGCACTTGTGTGGAATTTGGCCCAGAAGTTCTGAAATCTCTTACCACTTAGAAAATTTTCCAAGTATTTTAAAAAATGATTTCTTTCTTTTCTCAAAGTAGTTTCTGATTTTTGAATTCTTGATGAACCAATTTCTTGTCTTGATGAAATATAATTGTTGAAACTTGATTTTTACCAAAAGTCAAAGTTTGACTTTTCAGAGTGCATTTGACCATTTTGCCCTTGTGAATGACTTTCTTGGAAAATTGTGATTCAAGACTTGAAACTTGATGACAAAAACTTCATGATTTCCCAAAAATCCATCCCACGAATCACTAATCGAGAACCATATGTGTTTCCCTTTTAACTCATAAGAGAACTTCAAAGCAAAATTAGACATAAAGAGGGCACAACCCTAATACCTCAAACCAAGGCCTTGATTCCATGAGATGCGGGATATGCAAATGACTGATTAAAAAATGGTGCAAATGGGATGCAAAGTTCAAAGCCAGACAAAAGTAAAAGAGATAGGGAAAATTTGGGGTACGACAATAACATCATGACATCATGCCATAGCATTTTAAACTAACCATTTCAAGGATTTTGAGATTCATCTTTGTTCTGTTTTGTAGGAAATGACTCCCACTTGCAGGAACACAATCCAAGTCAACTTTGTACGAGTACCTTTTTAGCTCAAGGATTTAGCATCAAGGGTCCTTGAGAATTCACCGTTCACCAAAAGGCATGGATGACTTCTCAACTTGGTTACTTCGAGCTTTGATGAAGACATGATGAAGGTGCTTTTCCAGTTCTTTGACCCGTTGCACCATTGCTTTACCTTCCCCGACTACCAGCTTGTACCAACTATGGAAGCGTTCTCCCAGATCTTGGGAATTCCTATCCTCGATCAACTACCTTTCAACGGTACCGAAAGAGACCCAAGCCCTAAAGAGGTTGCCCGAGCCTTGCACTTGCAACAATCCGACGTCACAACCAATTGGGAAACAAGAAGTGGTGTCAAAGGGTTCTTATCCAAGTTCTTACTGGAAAAAGCTCAAGACTGTTGGAACAACTTGGATTTACAAGCTTTCGAAGAAATTTTGGCTCTTCTCGTCTATGGGTTGGTACTATTTCCAAATCCTGACCAACTTATAGATATGAATGCTGTCAAAATATTTTTATCTCACAATCCAGTGCCTACTTTGTCGGAAGATATCTTGTATTCTCTCCATACTCGCACCATGAGGAGAAGAGGAACCCTCATGTGTTGTACTCCTCTGTTGGCTAAATGGTTTATTTCGCATCTTTCCCGATCCGTTGTGAAGAATGAGCAAGGTTTGAGGTGGTCCAATAGGTTGATGTCACTCAAGAATTCAGATATCTACTGGTGTTCTCGATCCTTGGAGGACATTACTATCATCGATAGTTGTGGGGAATTCCCTAATGTTCCTTTGCTTGGCATTAGGGGAGGAATCACTTATAACCCTTGCTTAGCTCTGCGACAGTTTGGGTACACACAAAGAGATGGTCCACATGATGCGCTCATCCAAGTGTAGTGTTCGACTATGAAAGTCACAATCAAGACTACTATCGGATGTTCGTACGAGCCTGGAGGATGGTAAACAAGGTGGACAGTAGGACATTGGGGCACAAGAATTCCATTCCCCTTGAGCCTTACCTTAGTTGGGTACGGGCTCGCGCTCAGAATATCGCAATGCCTTACCCCTCCATTCTCCCAGTTATCATAGAACCTGTTGTGGAAGGAGATGTCCCATACACTATCCTTCATCCTAACATGCCCACTTCTCTTAAAGAATTGCAAAGGGATTGGATACAACTTAAGGGGGAGCGAGACAATTTCTAGGCCCAATTCTACTCCAGTGAGAAGAAAGTTCTGGAACTCACCAAGCAGCTTCATGGAGAGCGGAGTCTGAACGCCTATATCGCACCGAAGAGGATACGTTCAATTTTTTTGTCTTAGAGTTTTGTATTTTATTTCTTTGTAAGCCTAAAGAGGCATGATGTACTCAAACTTTGATTTATTAATATAACATGTGTTCCTTTTTGTCTAAAGCAAATTTAAATCTCTAATTTCCCTGAAATCATTTGTATATGCATCTTCATTCATCATAACACAAACAAGTTTCTTACAACATGTCTCCTTATCTTTCTATTGTTTATTTCAGTGAGATGGATATTGAAGAGACAGTAAAAGATCTCCAGGCGCAGAACGCCTAGTTTCAACAAATGTTCTTGACTCTGGAAAAAGGACAAGATGAGTTGAAAACCCTATTGATCAAAGAAAAGAAGAATAAAGCGAAGAAATCAACCGGTGTTTTGAATCTAGGAAGAAGGTTCAAAGGACCAGCCAGGCAGACTCTAGAATTGGCAACATCTTCAGGTGAAAGGGATAATCAAGAAGGGAAAAACAAGGAAGTGACTGACCCTCCAGAATTTGAAAAGGAAGAAGAGCCTAACTACTCTGAAGAGAAGTATCCTCCGGCTGACGACAAATACAAATAGTTGGAAGATTGCCTCAATGCTATGGAGATCCAGAAAGTACCTGGGTTGGATTTTGAGGAGCTAGGACTTGTCTCAGGGGTTGTCATACCGCAGAAATTCAAGGTCCCCACTTTCGCTAAATATGACGGTGTCTCTTGTCCAAAGTTTCATTTGAGATCATACGTCAGGAAAATTCAACCCCATACTGTGGACATGAATCTATGGGTACATTTCTTCCAAGAAAGCTTGTCAGGAACGCAGTTGGATTGGTTCTATCAATTGGAAGGGACCAACATCCGCAATTGGGAAGATTTGGCAGCCACTTTTTACAAGCAATACCAGTATAATACTGACTTAGCTCCAACACGGACCCAGTTGCAAGGCATTTCTATGGGCACGAGTGAAGGTTTCAAGACCTATGCTCAAAAATGGCGGGATCTCGCGGGAAGGGTCCAACCCCCTCTATCTGACAGAGAATTGGTGGATATGTTCTTAGGCACGCTATCTGGTCCATTCTTTAAACACTTGATCGGAAGCTCCTCGGCTGGATTTACCGAATTAATCATGACCGGTGAATGGGTAGAAGAGGATATAAAAAGTGGAAAAATTCAAAGAGATTTATCCTAGAGCGCGATAAAGAAGCCCTTTACTGGAAAGAAGGAGGTCAGTGTTGCATATGACCATAGGAATCCGGACAGAACTGAACGCCGTCCAGCGGTAGGGGCTGTCATGATCTCTAAGCCTGCACCTATTCAACAAAGGAACAACCAGCCTAGAACAAAAAGGCTGGTAAGACAGTTTACCCAGATAAATACGACGTTGTCTCAAGTCTTGCCGCATTTGTTGAAATCTAATCTGGTGACCTTGCGGGAAGCTCCGAAGAATCCCAACACTGCCTCTCCCTGTTATAACCCAAATGTTTGTTATGCTTACCATTCATAAAGTCTAGGTCATGATACAAACGACTGTTGGGCTTTGAAAAACAAGGTGCAAGACCTTATCGAGGCAGAGGAAATTGAATTGACGCTTCTGAGATCCAAAATTTTATCACCGCTCCTATACCCAAGCACGACCGTGGTGTTAACGCAGCTGAAGATGGTGTGTTTGTTGCTGTTGTTGATGAACTTGTTACTCCTCTCCTAATCGTCAAAAGGAACCTGTTGAAGGCCGATTTATTTCCGGGATATGGTGAAGGCTGCCACCTCTGTTTATCCCTATCGACTGGTTGTCATTTATTAATGGCAGGTGTCCAACGCCTGATGGATGACAAAGAGATTTTGTTTGAAAATACTCCCGTTCCAACCATTGCTTACAAGGATGTTTTAATAGTAACTATTTCCGCCAATCCTCCCAGGGTCTCCACCAAAAGACCCGTTAGGATTACATCTGTTTCGAAGGTGACTCCACTAATAATTACTATGCCAGGACCAATCCCGTACTCCTCAGACAAAACTGTTCCCTGGAACTATGGGGGTGATGTCTACTACCACAGTGTAAAGCAAGAATGGCTGGCTGTTGAAGACCCAGTTTTTGAGAGGGCTGACCCCGACATTGGAAACATTGTGGGAACCAGCAAAATAAACAGAAGTGGAAGAGTGTTCTCCCCTGAGATTGCTCCTTCGAAAACTGTTATCGGTCCTGTGATCATTCCTGCTTTTGTTCCTGCTGATACTACTACTACAGTTCCTGTGGTTACCCCTGCTGACACCCCTATCACCGTGTCGACCGAGACTCGGGGCAAAGGCATTTTGGTTGAACCTGTCTGGATGAAGGCGTAATCGGTATCTATCCCAGAGGCTTCCAAGAAGGAGATGGAAGAAATTTTGAAAATTATAAAGAGAAACGACTACAATGTAGTCGAATAGCTAGGGAAAATCCCTTCAAAGATTTCTATGCTAGCTTTACTGTTGTGCTCTGAAGCTCATGCGAAGGCGTTGGTGAAATTTCTTAAAACTACCCATGTGCCACAGGAAACCTCTGCTGACTAATTCAAAGATTGTGTGGCCAGTTTGACAACTGATAATAGTTTGGGCTTTTCTGATGCTGATCTGACACCTAGAGGGAGGAAACACAATGAGGCGTTGCATGTCTCTATCGAATGCATGGGCACTACTTTGGCCCATGTCCTGGTAGGTACTGGTTCATCATTGAATGTGCTACCTAAGAAGGCTATGGATAGACTAGACTGTGAAGGTTTGACCTTAAAACCCAGCAACATAGTGGTAAGGGCCTTCGATGGTTCGAAGAGAATGGTGCACGGGGAGGTGGACATCCCCATTAAATTTGGAACTCAGACCTTTGATTCAACTTTCTATGTGATGGATATTCGCCCTTCCTATTCCTATTTATTGGGCCGACCTTGGATTCATGACGCTGGTGCCGTCACCTTTACATTACATCAGATGTTGAAGTACCCAATCAAGGGAAAAATTATCACTGTCCATAGAGAGAAGGAATATATGGTCAGTCACATGAACTCCTCCAGATATGTGGAAATGGATGGTGAATTCATCAAAACTCTGTCTCATCATTTTGAGGAAGTCCCACAAACAGTTGCGGCAACCAAGACCGTTTCCAAAGTTCCGAAGATTACCAGACCTCCGCTGAAGATGGCTTCTCTGAAAGATGCCAAGGCAGTAGTCGAAGAAGGTGAGTGTACCATTTGGGGCCAACTCCCGGATATTCCCTACAAATATGAAAATTTTGGTTTAGGTTTTACTTCAGGAGCCTAGAAAGCTATTCGTCGTGCTTGTGCCGGGGAACCACCTTTGCGGATCAGCAACCATGGAGCAACATAGTGGAGGATAGTGATGACAGTTGTGACCTGGAAGAATGGATTTTCCAACTATCAGTGGAGGACTCAACAACCGGGAAGCCAAAGAATTTGTCCCTATTACTTTTATCCAACAATAATTATCTTTAAATTTTTATCGGACTTGTAATAATTAAACAATTTATACTTTTAAAACCTTGTGTCTTACCCAAGGCACAACGGTCCATTTGTAAGGGTTGTTACTTCATTTTCATATGTCATCAATGAATCATGGACGTTTTTGCATGCAAAATTTACGCTCTTTGTTCTTATTTTTTCGACATTTTTATTTTTTTCAAAGATAGCTATGCTCTTACACACACTCACATATCAAAATGCAGATCCACATCCGCTCAAGATCCCACGGGTAACATTTCTGCTATGGCCTATTGTGACTTTGAAAATCCGATCTACCAAGCCGAAGACGAAGGTGAGGAAGATTGTGAGGTGCCAGGGGAACTAGCCAGGTTACTACAACAGGAAGAAAGGACCATTCAACCCCATGAAGAACCGGTTGACACAGTTAACTTAGGTACCAAAGAGGACAAGAAAGAAGTCAAGGTAGGTGCCAATCTGGAACCTAGTGTCAAGAAGCGCTTAACTCAGTTACTACATGACTATGTTGAGGTATTTTCCTGGTCATACAAAGACATGCCAGGACTTGACGTTGATATCGTGGTCCATCGTCTACCGACAAAAGAAGAATGCCCCCCGGTAAAACAGAAAGTCCATCGCATGCGGCCAGAAATGTCAGAGAAGATCAAGACTGAAGTTATGAAACAATTCAACGCCAGATTTTTAGCCGTCACCTCCTATCCACAATGGGTCACCAATGTTGTTCCAGTGCCTAAAAAGGACGGTAAGCTACGCATGTGTGTGGATTACAGATATTTGAATAGAGAAATCCCTAAGGATGATTTACCGCTTCCCCATATCGATATTCTGGTTGACAATACCGCACAGCATAAAGTATTCTCCTTCATGGATGGTATCTCCAGGTACAATCAAATCAAAATGGCACCTGAGGACATGGAGAAAACGACCTTCGTCACACAGTGGGGAACGCTCTGTTACAAAGTTATGCTATTCGGCTTGAAAAACACTGGGGCAACTTATCAGCGCGCCATGGTAGCTCTTTTTCACGATATGATCCATCACGAGATAGAGGTCTACATGGATAACATGATAGCTAGATCTCAAATTGAAGAGGAATATCTTGACCATTTGTAGAAACTATTTGAAAGGCTAAAAAAATACAAGCTAAGGTTGAACCCGAGTAAATGCACATTTGGAGTGAGGTTCGATAAACTCCTATGCTTCATCGTCAGCGGTAAAGGTATCGAAGTGGACCCTACAAAGGTAAAAGCAATACAAGAAATGCCAGCTCCTTGCACCGAGAAGGAAGTCAGAGGATTCTTAGGACAACTAATCCACATCGCCAGATTCATTTCTCACATAACCGCTACTTGTGAACCAATCTTCAAATTACTGAAGAAAGATCAAGTGTTGGATTAGAACGAAGACTGCCAGGCTGCCTTTGACAGGATCAAAGAGTACCTTCAAGAGCCTCATGTTTTGATGCTTCCAGTCGAGGGAAGACCTTTGATCATGTATCTAACTGTCTTAGAAAATTCAATGGGGTGTGTGTTGGGGCAGCATGACGAGTCTGGTCGAAAATAGCATGCAATATACTACTTGAGCAAAAAGTTTACCGACTGTGAAACCAGATATTCACTGCTCGAGAAAACTTGCTGCACTCTGGCATGGGATACTCGCCGGCTAAGACAATATATGTTGACCCATACTAACTTATTGATATCCAAGATGGGTATAATTAAATACATATTCGAGAAGCCCGCCCTCTCTGGAAGATTAGCAAGATGGAAGATGATCCTGACTGAATACGACATTTAATACACTACCCAAAAAGCAATAAAGGGCAGTGTGCTAGCCGATCACCTTTCTCATCAGGCTGTGGATGACTACCAGTCCATGAAATTCGAGTTCCCAGATGAAGACATCATGTTGGTAAACAATTATGAAAAACTCAAAACATATGATGGACCTGGACAAGGATCCCGATGGACCTTGGTTTTTGACAGAGCTTCCAACGCACTCGGCAATGGCATAGGTGCTGTGATCATATCCCCTGAAGGATGTCATACTCTCTTCACTGCAAGACTTTGTTTTAACTGTACCAATAATATGGCGGAATATGAAGCGTGTATTGTGGGTCTCAAAGCCACCATAGATTTGGGAATCAAGTCCTTAAGGGTGTTTGGAGATTCAACCTTAGTCACCAGTCAGATCAAAGGATAATGGGAGACGAAGCACCCGAATATCATCCCCTATAAAGAACATGTGTTGACATTAATCCCACATTTTGAGGAAATTACCTTTGAGCATTTTCCACGAGAGCAAAATCATCTAGCGGACGCGCTAGCCACTATGTCATCCATGTTTAAAATCAAGTGGGATAATGAGGCTCCCCAGATCACCATTGAGCGGATGGATGAACTAGCTTACTATTACGAGATCGATACTGAAGAAGTAATGGACATGCCTTGGTTCCATGAAGTTAAGAGGTATCTCGAGGCCCAAGAGTATCCGGAGGGAGCTTCAGTCAATGATAAGAAGTTCTTGAGAAGATTCTCTGCTAAGTTCTTCCTCAGTAAGGACATTCTCTACAAGCGCAACCACGACTCTACTTTGCTTTGTTGCATAGACAAGAGTGAGGAAGACAAGATCATTGATGATCTACATCAAGTCACTTTTGGAACCCATTCTAGTGGGCACACGATGGCTAAAAAGATCCTACGGGCGGGGTACTACTGGTCTACCATGGAAGCAGATTGCCATTAGCATTCACGAACCTTTCACAAGTGTCAGATCTATGCTGACAAAGTACATGTGCCTCCAGTTCCTATAAACGTGCTGATTTCTCCCTGGCCATTCGCGATGTGGTACATTGACATGATTGGAGAAGTCAAACCTACAACTTCTAATGGACATTGCTTCATCTTGGTTGCCATTGACTACTTCACGAAGTGGGTTAAGGCAACTTCTTTCGCTTCTGTTACCAAGAACGTTGTCGCCCGATTCATCAAACAGAATCTCATCTATCGGTACGGTATCCCGGAGAGAATCATTAAGGATAATGGTACCAATCTCAACAATACTATGATTACCGTACTATGCGCATAATTTAAGATCTAGCACCATAACTATTCTTCTTACCAGCAAAAGATGAATGGCGCTGTCGAAGCCGCAAATAAAAACATCAAGAAGATCATACAAAATATGATAGTGACCTACAAGGACTGGCATGAGATGTTACCATTTTTTCTCCATGGTTACAGTATCACGGCGCGCACGTAAACATGGGAAACTCCTTTCTCTTAGGTATACGGTATGGAATTCTTCCTACCAATTGAAGTCTAAATACCTTCTATGAATATCATAAAAGATGTAGGGCTAAATGAAGATGAATGGATTCAAACTCGAATTGACCAGTTGAACTTGATTCATAAGAAGAGGCTTACGACTGTCTGTCATGGTCAGATGTACGAAAAACGTATGATCAAAGCTTTTAACAAGAAGGTCAGACGTCAGGTATATCGGGTTGGTGACTTGGTAATGAAGCGTATCATATTGCCACAAGGTGATCCCAGGGGAAAATGGACTCCTACATACGAAGGACCATTTGTGATCAAAAGCATATTCTCTGGTGGAGCAATGTTCTTAACCACTATGGATGGCAACGACCTTCCGCATCCTGTAAATGCGGACATAGTCAAAAGATACTACGCATGAATAAAGACCCGCTAGGTCGACTGGCCTAGGCAAAAATTAGGGAATCCCGGCGAACCGAAAAGGTTCGGCCAAACATTAGGGATAAAATACAAAAAAAATCTGTACACCCAACAAGCTGAAAATCCGAAAGGGCGGCTTGGGAAAAAAGGGTATCCCGGTGGACTGAAAACCCGAAAGGGCGGTCTAGGCAAAAGTTAGGGAATTAAAAAGTATGACTATGTTCCATTGAATCACCTTACAAAAAACCCTCAGTATCGACTGACAAACTCAAACGGTTCTAATCAATCTAATCATCTTCGGACAAAGCAACAAGTGGACGAGACGCTCAAAGACATGAAGGCTATAGCAGAATGGGAACCCCATGGGATTATTTCACATAGCTATCTTTTTTTTGTATCAATTTTCATTTTCTACGACGACACTCCCTTACTAGGAAGTTCGTCTCGTTGTACAAAAATACTTATTTAAGTTAATACAAAGATATTCCTTTAAAAGTGCAAAACTATCTATTTTTTTTATTTGTGTTTTGTTTGCAAAAACGTCCAATGATTATTTTTGAACATATGCATTTGAACGTGATTACTGTTTACAAATGAGCAAAAAAAGGGAACAGAAAATAGAAAGACAATCACTAATGGCTTTAAGAAATAGGATAATATCTATAGACCATTCCATAAAATCCCCCGCAGATACTTTTTCCAGCAAGAGCGGAAACCGAGACATCCTACTACAGGATCGCTAACGTATCTCTGGTATGTATCCTAATGGTATCAAGTGCTCTCACATCCCCGATAGAACAAAACTTCCAGTTACCGCTCCAAAGATTTCCCAGTGAAAGTCGCTCAGTTTCTCAGGATTCTCCAACAGGATTTCACAAGGTCCACAAGTAATGCACGACGTTTCCCTTCCACAATAGAGTTTATTTCTCTAATAAATGGAAACTCATCCATCAACACTTCAACTTCAAAATATGAAGACTTACACTTCTGATTCCCATCAGTACTCAAGGATTTATTTTCCCAGACTCCAGCAACACCGCGGCATAACAATTGATGTGTCCATACATTACATCCATACGTCATAGCATTGACAACACAAATGCATACAACGCGATCTCATTTATTTTGAGAAACAACATTATACTGTGCATTTCATACATCATGGAATTACATGCAACTAACCCTTCACGTTTTCAGGAAATATCAATCAACATATAATTATCGTCAAATTTTCAACAAGTCAATTATAGATTAATTCCCGAGAAAGTTCTAGTCGACCATCTACATAACAGATATTTCCTCCAGACCCCTGCTGGTTCAGTTTAAATCTCAACGGTTTATTCTGATTCTTTCTCGCAAACGCTTTCTCTGGTTTAGACGTTTTCTCTAGTTCAGATAAATCTCTAAATTAATTGTTTGATTCTTCTCCAGATCCTTGCCGATTCAGTTTAAATATATTAACGGTTTATTCTGATTCTTTCTCGCAGACGTTTTCTCAAGTTCAGATAAATCTCTTAATAATTTGTTCTGATTCTTCTCCAGATCCATGTCGGTTCAGTTTAAATCTCTCAATGGTTTATTCTGATTTTTTCCCGCAAAAGTTTTCTGTGGTTCAGATAAATCTGTCAACAATTTGTTCTGATTCTTCTCTATATCCCTGCCGGTTCAGTTTAGATCTCTCAACAGTTTATTCCGATTCTTTCCCGCAGACGTCTTCTCTGGTTCAGATAAATCTCTCAATGATTTATTCTGATTCTTCTCTAAATCCATGCTGGTTCAGATAAATCTCTCAATGATTTGTTCTGATTCTTTCCTAGTAGGCACTTTCTCTAGTTCAGATAAATCGCTCAAAGATCTACTCTGATTCTCTCCAGTTAAAGAATATTCAAGACCTCTTTTGGTTCAGTTTAAACCTCTCAACGGTTTATCCTGATACTTTCCAAATGAACATTTCTGGTTCAGATAAATCTTTCCAAGATTTATTTTGATTCATCCCAGTCAAACAACATACAAGACTTCTACTAGTTTCAGATAAATCGCTCTAAATATTTATTTTGATTCTTTTCCAGTTGAAATCAAGTTCAGACTTAGTCCATTTTCTGTCAACAGTCACCTTGGGATGGCATCTACAAGCCCATTTCCGACAAATCTCCATCATTTCTCCAAATGGCATCTTTAATCCCTCACCACACAATCAGCCAACACGTCATCAAGTGCAAATTTCTGGGCACTCTAAGTGTTCAATCATCTTCCACTCTCCGTCTATTTGTACAAAAACGCCTATTCGAACTCGACTTGACCAGTTGAACTTGATTGATAAGAAGAGGCTTACGGCTGTCTGTCATGGTCAGATGTACCAAAAACGTACGATCAAAGCTTTTAACAAGAAGGTCAGACGTTAGGTATATCGGGTTGGTGACTTGGTAATCAAGCGTATCATATTGCCACAAGGTGATCCCAGGGGCAAATGGACTCCTACATACGAAGGATCATTTGTGATCAAAAGCATATTCTCTGGTGGAGCAATGATCTTAACCACTATGGATGGCAATGACCTTCCGCATCCTGTAAATGCGGACATAGTTAAAAGATACTACGCATGAATAAAGACCCGCTAGGTCGACTGGCCTAGGCAAAAATTAGGGAATCCCGGAGAACCGAAAAGGTTCAGCCAAAAATTAGGGATAAAATACAAAAAAAAATATGTACACCCGACAAGCTGAAAATTTGAAAGGGCGGCTTGGGAAAAAAAGGGTATCCCGGTGGACTGAAAACCCGAAAGGGCGGTCTAGGAAAAAGTTAGGGAATTAAAGTGTATGACTATGTTCCATTGAATCACATTACAAACAACCCTCAGTATCGACTGACAAACTCAAACGTTTCTAATCAATCTAATCAGCTTCGGACAAAGCAGCAAGTGGACGAGACGCTCAGAGACATGAAGGCTATAGCAGAATGGGAACCCCATGGGATTATTTCACATAGCTATCTTTTCTTTGTATCAATTTTCATTTTCTACGACGACACTCCCTTACTAGGATGTTCGTATCGTTGTACAAAAAATACTTATTCAAGTTAATACAAATATATTCCTTTGAAAGTGCAAAACTATATATTTTTCTTTTATTTGTGTTTTGTTTGCAAAAACGTACAATGATTATTTTTGAACATATGCATTTGAACGTGATTACTGTTTACAAATGAGCAAAAAAAGGGAACAGAAAATAGAAAGACAATCACTAATGGCTTTAAGAAATAGGATAATATCTATAGACCATTCCATAAAATCCCCCGCAGATACTTTTTCCAACAAGAGCGGAAACCGGGACATCCCACTACAGGATCGCTAACGTATCTCCGGTATGCATCCTAATGGTATCAAGTGCTCTCACATCCCCGACGGAACAAAACTTCCAGTTACCGCTCCAAAGATTCCCCAGTGAAAGTCGCTCAGTTTCTCAGGATTCTCCAGCAGGATTTCACAAGGTCCATAAGTAATGCACGACATTTCCCTTCCACAACAGAGTTTATTTCTCTAATAAATGGAAACTCATCCATCAACACTTCAACTTCAAAATATGAAGACTTACACTCCTCATTCCCAGCAGTACTCAGGGATTTATTTTCCCCGACTCCAGCAAAACTGCGACATAATAATTGATGTATCCATACATTACATCCATACGTCATAGCATTGACAACACAAATGAATACAACGCGATCTCATTTATTTTGAGAAACAGCATTATACCGTGCATTTCATACATCATGGCATTACATGCAACTAACCCTTCACATTTTTAGGAAAGATCAATCAACAGAAAATTATCGTCAAATTTTCAACAAGTCAATTATAGATCAATTCCTGAGAAAGGTCTAGTCGACCATCTACATAATAGATATTTCCTTCAGACCCCTGATGGTTCAGTTTAAATCTCTCAATGGTTTATTCTGATTCTTTCCCGCAGACGCTTTATCTGGTTTAGACGTTTTCTCTGGTTCAGATAAATCTCTAAATTATTTGTTTGATTCTTCTCCAGATCCTTGCCGTTTCAGTTTAAATATCTCAACGATTTATTCTGATTCTTTCCCGCAGACGTTTTCTCTGGTTCAGATAAATCTCTCAATAATTTGTTCTGATTCTTCTCCAGATCCCTGCCGGTTCAGTTTAAATCTCTCAATGGTTTATTCTGATTTTTCCCCGTAAAAGTTTTTTGTGGTTCAGATAAATCTGTCAACAATTTGTTCTGATTCTTCTCTAGATCCCTGCCGGTTCAGTTTAGATCTCTCAACGGTTTATTCTGATTCTTTCCCGCAGACGTCTTCTCTGGTTCAGATAAATCTCTCAATGATTTATTCTGATTCTTCTCTATATCCTGCTGGTTCAGATAAATCTCTCAATGATTTGTTCTGATTCTTTCCTAGTAGGCACTTTCTCTAGTTCAGATAAATCGCTCAAAGATCTACTCTGATTCTCTCCAGTTAAAGAATATTCAAGACCTCTTTTGGTTCAGTTTAAACCTCTCAACGGTTTATCCTGATACTTTCCAAATGAACATTTCTGGTTCAGATAAATCTCTCCAAGATTTATTCTGATTCTTCCCAGTCAGACAACATACAAGACTTCTACTAGTTTTAGATAAATCACTCCAAAGATTTATTTTGATTCTTTTCCAGTTGAAATCAAGTTCAGACTTAGTCCATTTTCTGTCAACAGTCACCTTTGGATGGCATCTATAAGCCCATCTCCGACAAATCTCCATCATTTCTCCAAATGGCATCTTTAAGCCCATTCACTACACAATCAGCCAACACGTCATCAAGTGAAAATTTCTGGGCACTCTAAGTGTTCGATCATCTTCCACTCTCTGTCTCTTTGTACAAAAACGCCTATTCATGGGCAAAATATCAATACAAATATACTTTGAAGTGCAAATTTCATGTCTTTGTTTTGAATGCAAACTTGTCCAATAACTAAAATTGAATGAACATATGCTTATGAACATAATTAAAACTGTTTGGCACATATGACCTAAGCAGTAACAAGCACCTCTTAAATGAATATGGAATGCCCCCACAGAGTTATTTGATTAACATTCTCCTCAACAAAGTTACTCACAAAGTCTCTTTACATAGGATAATCTCCAACCAGAGTCTCAATCTCTTGGCAGCTCTCCCCAGCTAAGTTGATCATACAAGTAGAAGCCTTGTAAACCTCTTCCTTAAAGAACTCACCTCATCAACAGTTCACAAAGTATTCATCAACAAGGTTTATTTCCCCAACAGGGTTTATTTCCCCAACAAACAATGAATAACATAACTCCCCAGCTGAGTTCAAATTTCCCCGGCATAGTCTGACTTCCCCAGCTGAATTTGTTATCCCCAGCTGAGTATATCCTCCCTCACTGAGTCTACACTCTCTATTTCGAGTTTTCCTTTCATATTATTACAAATCAGAGGGCCACAACCCCTAATCCCCAGTAAAGTCATCAAGAAAACCTTTACTATCTCCAAAAGCTACTATAAAGCCTGGACCCGACCAAATATTAGTTTGATTCTATCAGTTGCTGAAACCGGAACCCGACCAAATAATAATTTGAGTTTCTGAAACATGGACCCAACCAGACACCACTTAACCTCAAGTTCAAAATTGCTGAAGCCTGGACCCGACTAGATAACAGTTTAATTCCTACAAAATCACTAGCAAAACTTCTCTTCCCCTATAGAGTTTGCCACTATTCCCAGTAAGTTGCTGAAACCTGGACCCAACCAGATAACAATTTGAGTTACTAAAGCCCGGACCCGACCAAATATTAGTTTAACTCTTCAAAATATAGAAGAACCTGGTCTCAACCAGACCAAGGTTTAACTTCTTTTCCCCAGTAGAGTTTGCCTCTACCCCAATAAGTTGTTGTGAAGCCTGGATCCGACCAGATAACAATTCAATTCCAAGAAATTTTCTGCAAAGCTTGGATTCGACCAGATAGTAGTAGACTACTTCATCCTCAGTAAATTGTGAAGCCTGGATTCGACCAGATAACAACTAACATTCAAGAGATATTCTCCAGTGGAAGCATCCTTTCAATAAAGTTTGAAGATATGTATATTCTTCATCCCCAACGGAAATCCGGGAATTAACTTCCCAAAACTCCTCAGCAACTATCAGGGATTTATTTTACCAGACAAAAAGATACATCTCACATTCATACATCTTCGCATGTACATACAAAATGCATTTAACATGATCTCATTCATCTTGTGAACATCATGCATCCATCTGCATTTTTACTAACTCTTTTTCTCACAAGTAAAACATCAAGTTTTAGTATAAATCAACAAAAGATTTATGCTGATATTTCTTCCAGTATTTACCACCATTCCTCCAAATGGCATCTATAAGCCCATTCACAATTCATCTTCGAGTGCAAATTTCTGGGCACTCCAGTGTTCAATCATCTTCCACCTTCAAGTCACGAATGGCGGATCCACCAATCTAACTCTTCAGGTTTAACAAGATTGAACAGGAGAAGCTGTTTTAACCCAAAATTTTCTCTCTCTTTTATCAAGTATTTTCTCAAAAGATCTCCTTTGGTTCAAGACTGCACAAGGGTTTATCAGTTCAAGACACCTCCTTAAGCACTGATGACTGAAAATTAGGGTTTGAGATTGCACAAGGACAAATGAACTTTTAATGTCTCATATGACTTTCATGGATCATTTTGGACTCTCAAGATTGCTCATGTCAAGTTTCAAGTCTTGGATCACATTTTTGCTCAGGCAATTGATCAGTTGACCTAAAAATCATCTTTATTAGAAAAGAAGTCAATTATGGTCAATTTTTATTCAAACTTCATAATTTTTTATCCATGTCAACATTATGAACGCATATATGTCATTTGATCAAGTTTGGACCATAATTCCTCAAGAAATCTGATCAAATCATCAAAAGGGCAAAATGGTTAAAATTAAGGTTTTGACTGAGAAAATGCAATTTTTGATTTTTGACCTAGCAAATGGTTGATTGGTTGGAAACATGATCTCAAGGATTCAATTGCATAATTTTAACCTAATGGCATGACTTAAAACTTTTCTCAAGGCGAATTAATTGATAGTTGATTTTCAGTCAACTGATCAAAAGTCAACTGCACACTGAAAAGTCAAACTTTGACTTTTTGGTCAAAATCAAGTGTCAAAGATCACAATTCATCAAAACATGTCAAAATATGAAAGTTGTTCATCAAGAAATCAAAAAGTCAAGATTTCATTTTGAAAAGTCAAAGTTTTCAAACTTAGAAAATTTTCTAAGTGTTGAAAACTTCATATTTTTTCACAACTTTGAGCCAATTTTTCACCATGATGCAAGATGATTCAAAGGAAACTTTCAACATGAAATTTGTAGATCTCAATGAGATCTAAAACATTGATGAACACAACTACTCCTACAAATGTATGGATTTCAAGTTATTAATCCATGAAATCATGTTCATGAAACTAAAACACTTAGTGAAATTTTGAGCATTTTGGTCAGGATTTTGACCTAAATTCTAGGCCAAGTTTCACATAGTTTAAATTAGATTTTGCAAAAGTGATTTAAATAAGGGTTGTAGAGAATATTACAATATTTCCAAAATATCCAAGGACTCCTTGATATCATTTTTTAGCAAAGAGAATCGAAGGCAAGAAGTTTGGGTTTCAAGTTGTTTTACAAGGCAGAATTTGTGATGCACAATGGACCAAATCAAATAGCCATGATGCATAATCTCACTTTGCAGGCTTCTAAATTGAAATTCACTCCTTAATTAAATGTTTACACAACTGATAGAACCATTTTCCAAGCATTTGAACCATTATCCAAGTTTCATTTCCATTTTTAGAAGAAGGGCACCATTGCTATTCTTGAAAAGTGACTTTAATCACAAAGTCCACTCTCCTTGAGCATTGAACTTGTTCTTTCTGCATACACAAACCCTATAAACCAAAATAAAGCATGTCTAAAGTACTAAACACTCTATGCATCCATGTACAATGCCTTGGAATAAGATGTTTCAACATTGCTTCAAAAACAAGAAAGATGCTACAACTTGATATTTCAAATTCTGGCTTGTTGTAACATACAAGACCTCTTGCCTATAAATATACAAGTCATTTGCAAGCTTCTAGACGGAGACATAAGCCCTCAAATTCCCTAAAACTCAGAGTCACACACAAAAACTCCATTGTTGTATAATCTGACCAAAAACTTGAAACTTACATCTCCCTCGTGTGTTTCTAAGACTTTTCGTTCCTAAAGCTTCTAAACATCAAATACAAACCATCCAAAGTCCTTTTGCCCAACTATAACACCTCCATAATCAAGTTCGATTTTCAAAAACAGAGGTCTGCAACTTGACTTCTCCAGAACTGCTCAGCTAATTTCAGCTCAAGCCAAGCATCACATTTGCTTCCTGGGAACTTGAGGAAGCTAACCCAATCACTAGAACTCATTGAAAGTTGTTCAAACTCAAAATACGATCTCCATTTGCAAGGTGAGTTTTATGATTTTTTAACTCCTTATATATGCATTATTAAGCTTTCATTTTAAAAGATAAAATGTAGACCTCATTGCCATGAAGCTCTACATACCCATAGTTTGCATTTATATGGCTTGAGCTTAGAGAATTTTGGAGTTGAAATTTATGAAATTTTTAGGTTTCAGATTAGGGCCAATTAAATTCACGTTTGTCTTTGATCTATAGTTTTAATGCTTTACATTTCTAAAATCGTGAGGAAATTTACCACAAGATTCATCTTTACACTTTTGCTAATGGATGAGAAATGAACAAGATGCAGGTGGTCTGGCTAGGCGCGAGGTTGAAGATGAAGTTGTCTTCAAGAAGCAGTTTCTAATATATATTTATGGTTTGATATAAGTAAACAGATGTATAGACACCCCAGTGGTATAAGCGCGCACCTTTCACCTTTAGGACCTGGGTTCGAGCCCCATCGTCCGTTTTGTCATTTTTTCCTTTCATTTTTTGTTTCTTTTTGTTTTGTAGCTAGCGCATTTGGGCCCTTGGGCTTTGACATTTTTCTGCCTTTAACCCCCTTGTTCACTTATAACACACAATCCATCTCTATTTTTTTATTATTATTTATATATTTTTTTGTTTACAAAAACAATAATGGGCCAACTTCAAAAACTGTTTTTCTAACAAACCTCCCAAATTCAACTTTAACCCCCCTGACTTTATTTTTTTATTTTATTTTATTTTATCTTTTATTATTATTATTAATATTATTATTATTATTAATATTTTCATCAATAAAAATCCCAAAAATATTTTATTGTCTAAATAATAATATGTTTATATTTTACTTTTCTCAAGACTAAAAAGTCAAAAAACACTTTTTAAAAAAAATTTATTTCTCTTTTAATTATTTAAGTAATAATAGACTTAGGTTTAATTAGTTTTTTTAATTAAGATTAATTTAGAAGCCCTAGTTCCTTTTACTTAATTAATACTAGTTTAGTATTCAAAACCTTTTTTTTCACCAAAAACCCTAAAAAAAACTTTTCTTTTCTAATTAACTTAATTAAATTTTCTTATTTCTTTAGGTTAAATATTTTCTTCTAGTTTATTTAGGTTAAAACAACCAAAACCTTTCTTAGCAAAAATCCAAACAAATTCATACTCTTTTCCATTTATTCATGCTTGTATATTATTATTTCAATTCTTGTACATTGTTCAATATGGTTGTAATAGTTAATTAGATTTAGAATTATTGTAATCCCAATTTGTAAAAATGTATACCCCATCCCCCATATAATGTAATAGCATAGAATATTTACTTTCCGCAATTTATCGCTTTATATAAATGCTAGTAATTAGGGTTTGTATGGAAAGATAAAATCAATGCTTAGAAAACCCTAATACAAGACAAATCAAGCATGAAAAAGATACACTTGCACACTTTGCGCCTCTAGGGTTAACTTCACTTGTTTCCTTGAGAAATAAATGGTCATAATACGCATGTAAGACCTCTTAGCAAAAACAAACAAAAATACAAGATCATAGTCCCTCGATGACGCTACAAATGTTGCCTTGCGAATGATCTTAGTCCCTTAAAGAAAATGCTAAGATATATTACAACATTGTTATTCATGACTATACGATGACCCTTACCCGTCCCTTTTACATCCAAAGATAAGGTTACTTACCAATCCATGGTAAAATAACAATGTCAAAGGAAAGAGGAAATAAACAAGAAATAATTTTGAGTAGGTAGAATGTTCTTAGTTGCTTGCTCATTTTCAAATCAAAACATCCTTGCTATTTTCAAAATGAACATCAACAATTTCAAAATATCTTTCAAACTTAGAACATTTTCAAAAGATCAACACTTTGTACGTTTTTACGAACGAGAACTATTACAAAGTTTTCCTAAACGATGGCACCTTTTCAAAATACTTTCAAAAACCACACAAAGCATATTTTCAAACAAAAGCAAGAGATCTAGCAAGCAACTAAGAGCCCGTAGATAACTACGGATGAAAAGGGTAATAATACCTTCCCTCTTCATAATCTACCCCCCCGAACTCAAGAAGCAATCTCAAAGGTCTTTCCTGTTCTTTTCAGCCTTTCCTTTTGGATAAAAGAAAAGTCGGCGGCGACTCTTGCTAACCGCAACATTTGCAATAAAATGCAAAACACCCAAGTCAATTCTCCCACCATATCACAGAGGGTATTTACATTTCCAAATGGGGAAAAATAAATAAAGCGATAAATTCCTATTTTAATCTATTACATTCCATCAGCAGATACAAAAATATGAAAAAGAATAATAGAAAAAGAAATATATGAACGCACGCGAATTGGGAAAAATATGTCTAAAACCCTGAAAATTTCTAAGTAAACAAGAAAATCTTTTTTTGGTTTTATTTATTTGAAGAAAATATAACCTAAGTCTATTTAATTTTAATTTCAAGAAAAGGTTAAAATGATTAATTAATTTGTTTACAAATTAATTTGATTAATAAAAACTAATCTAATGTTTTTTGTGATTTTTTGATTTAAAGTTAATTTAAAAATCAATAAAGAAATGAATAAAGCAAAATTAAAGATAGAAGAACCCTCATTCTATTCAAAGGGAAAACGTGGCCTTTCGATTCAGGGAAGAATGATGGGATTTCGATTCAGAGGAAGGTGCCTTTTGATCCAGGGGAAAATAACTATCCTTTGATCCAATGAACATATATTATCCTTCGATCCAGTGAAGGGATGTGGTTTTCGATCCAGAGGGTACTGTTGAAAGAGCCTGGTGGATCACCTGTGAGGGCACTGAATTTGCAAAGATACGTTAGCAAAATAAGGATGCAGGACCTGGGTATCGAACCTAGGTCCTTCGATCCTATGTGCGTTTGGTCTATTCAGGCTAGATCTGCAACAAGTGTTAGAAGCAAAGCAAAATGCAGACCTGGGTGTGAAACCCAGATCCTTAATCTTGAATACAAATCGAATGCATTACAAATATTAATATATCATGCAAATGTAAAGTATGATATATTTCCCATTATTACCAATAGTTGGAAGCTTTGATTAGGCACTTCTGGATGTAGAGATGCTTTCTTAGGGACTGGTGATTGGGAACACTTCCTGCAGACTTTAGGGAGTGAATAGAGTGTTACTGAAGACTCCTTCGATTTGGACTACTTATTAGGATTTTGATAGTTTTAATATGGCTTATGAGGCAGCGTGTGCGTGTGTATGTGGTCTCCTCTTTTTTTCTTTTTGTGTCCTCCTTGCAATGTGTCCTAGGCTTTGTATTTATAAGAGTGTGATGCGCATGGAAACGACAAGAGACAGTTATTAACCAGCTTTGAAAGCCATGCAACAAGAATCCGACACATTAAAAGATTTCTATTTTTGAATTATTCATGCCTCTTTGAAATGTTGAATGAACATGGACACCTTTGTCTTTCGAATGCCTTCCAGCGTTGCTCTTTGATTGGCCTAGATTCTTGATTAAAAGTGTTCAAAAACCTCCTTATTAGAGCTTCTTCGATTGAGTTTATCTACTTTCCCTAGCTGCTTGATTCAAACAACTCATACGAAAACTTCATTCTGGCCAATCGAAACCTCCTTTGTCATCACCTTCAAATGACACTGCATAAAAGGCTCGGTCCTGGCCACATGTAGGACCAAGACCTATCATAAGACAAGCTTGTATTTAGTAACAATGTGTCCTTCGAATGGACCAATGAATGTTTCTTCGAAGGGATCTCATGAATGCTCCTTCGAAGGGACTAACATGCATGTCGAAGTGTGGAAAACTGTTCAAAGGGGACCATTGCCCAGTCGAAGCTGGCACAAAGGCAGCCAATGCCTTGTGGGTCGAAGAAAGCTTTTTTCCTGGTGGATTGAAGGCAAATCTGAAGGAGTCTTGGCCTTGTGTGCTGAAGGCAAGATGAAGAATGGGGCTTTGCCTTGTGAATCGAAGGCATGTATGAAGCAACCCTCTGTCTTGTGAATTGAAGACCAGTGAAATGGGCCTTTTGCCTTATAGATCAAAGGCAAGCTGATGGGCCTTTGCCTTATGAAACCAAGGCAAGCATAAGGAAGCTTTTCCTAGTGAATCAAATACACATGCAGGAGGCCACTGCTTGTGGATCGAAGGGAGCTTTTGGGGGATTCTCGCCTAAATGAAACTTGGACCAATGTTTGCTCGAAAGGGGAACCAACACGCAATTGAAGCTGATGGGCCAATGCTTGGTCGAAGGGTTTTAGATGCCCAATCGAAGCTTATTGACATGCCAATTGAAGGACCCTTTGCTCTGATGTGCCAATCGAAGGACATTACTCAGATGCCTATCAAAGTACATTGTTGGAATGCCAATCGAAAGACACTTTACTCTGATGTTTCAATCGAAGGACATTACTCAGATGCCAATCGAAAGACATTGTTGGCATGCCAATCGAAAGACACTTTGCTCTGATGTGCTAATTGAAGGACATTACTCAGATGCTAATAGAAATACATTGTTGGCATGCCAATCGAAAGACACTTTGCTATCATTCAAAAAATTTCATTTTTCTTTTGGCAAGTGTTTGTAACCACCAATGTAAAAGAAACCTTGGGAAACATGAAAGGGCAAATTTTGGGGTACAACAGCTGCCCACGTTCAATCTTCTTAAACCTGAGGATTTAGATTGGCTTGTCTGCCTTTTTTAATTTAAAGGTGGAAGAGGATTGAACACTAGAGTGCCTAGAAATTTGCACTCGCATGAAGTAACACTGATGGTTGATAATGACGGGAATGGGCTTACATATGCCATTTGGAGAAGATAAAAGAGAGTCGTCAGAGATGGGCTTAAAGATGCCATCTAAAGTAGATGTTGACTTCCTAAGAGGTCTCTTTGTGGGGAATTCCTGTTCCTTCTGTCTGAGGAGGACTCTGCCGGGGAATGTGGGTTTCTGTTGTTCTCCTGCTTGAGGAAACTCTGTGGGGAATAGAGTCTAGGAACTTCAGTTGTCCAAGGCTCTACTAAAGATTTATCTTTGGAGAGATGAGAGTTTGTTGTTTTCTGGTTGAAATCTAGGCTTCACAGTAATTTTCTAGGGATAATGGAATTATACGTTACCTGAAAATGTATTAGAAAGAGCTTGTGTAAGGCTGTTCTAGGATGAGTATGTGTTAGTCTGCATCTGGAGATATATGAGAAGGAGCCTATGTGGGGATGTTTTAAGATGAGTCCGTGTTAGACTGCATCTGGATGATGAGAAGTAACCCGTGTAAGATTGCTTCATCGGGTTGTGTAGATAGTTTTCCTGTCTGGTTTCAGGGGTTAATCTACAAATGAGTTGTTCACAGATAGTTGTCCTGTCTGGTTTCAGGTATTAATCTGGAACTTGAAAATTGTCGGTCGCTGAGATAGTTGTCCTGGATGGTTTCAGGTATTAATCTCTAACCTGAGAAAGAAATATAGTTTTCGTGGCTTGTTACAGGTGTTAATCTTCAATCTCCCCATGTAGATAGTTCTCCTGGCTTGTTATAGGGGTTAATCTAAAATTCGGTCGTCCACAAATAGTTCTCCTGGCTTGTTACATGTATTAATCTGGGATTTGTTTTTGTTGGTGGTTGAGATAGTTGTCCTAGCTAGTTTTAGGTATTAATCTCTGACCTGAGAAAGAAAGATAGTTTTCCTGGCTTGTTACAAGTATTAATCTTCAATATCCTCATGTAGATAGTTCTCCTGGCTTGTTACAGGTATTAATCTACAGTCGGTCGTCCACAAATAGTTCTCCTGGCTTGTTACAGGTATTAATCTGGCATTTTTTTGTTGGTCGTTGAGATAGTTGTCCTAGCTTGTTACAGGTATTAATCTCTGACTTGAGAAAGAAAGATAGTTTTCCTGGCTTGTTACAGGTATTAATCTTCAATCTCCTCATGTAGATAGTTCTCCTGGCTTGTTACAGGTATTAATCCATAGTCGGTCGTCCACAAATAGTTCTCCTGGCTTGTTACAGGTATTAATCCATAGTCGGTCGTCCACAGATAGTTCTCCTGGCTTGTTACATGTATTAATCTGGAACTTGAAAATTATCGGTCATCGAGATAGTTGTTCTGGCTTGTTACATGTATTAATCTCTGACCGGAGAAAGAAAGATAGTTTTCCTATCTTGTTACAGGTATTAATCTTCAATCTCTTCATGTAGATAGTTTTCCTGGCTTGTTACATGTATTAATCTACAGCGGTCGTCCACATATAGTTCTCCTGGCTTGTTACAGGTATTAATCTGGAATTTGTTTTTGTTGGTCATCGAGATAGTTGTCCTGGCTTGTTATAGGTATTAATCTTTGACTCGAGAAAGAAATATAGTTTTCCTGGCTTGTTACAAGTGTTAATCTTCAATCTCCTTATGTAGGTAGTTTTCTTGGCTTGTTACAGGTATTAATCTATAGTCGGTCATTCACAGATAGTTCTCCTGGATTGTTACATGTATTAATCTGGAACTTAAAAATTGTCGGTCACATAGATAGTTTTCCCGTCTGGTTTCGGGCATTAATTCGTGGCCTGTTGTATTTGTTGGTAAACCCGTTTTGTTTCTGGAGTTCATACCACTTGGTCGTGTAGATAGTTTCCCCGTCTGGTTTCGGTTATTAATCTTTGACCTGTTATATAAGTTGATAGTGTTTGTCTCTCTACGAATTCAACCTGAAAAGGTAAATTCAGTTTTTATGCGATGTCATGATGTATGAATTGCATAACACTCTCAAAATAAATGAGATTGTGATATACACATTTGTGATGAATATGCTATGATATTTGTAAAATGATGTATGAATGCAATGTATGAATGTGTCAGTTATTCTATTGTAGTGTTGTTGAACTAGGGAAAATAAATCCCTGATTACAGCTAGGTGTGAAGAATGTAAGTCTTCAAATATGTTGAAGTTAAAACGCTGGGAGATAAACTCCCGTTGTTAGAGAAATAAACTCTGTTGGGGAAGGTAAACTCCGTGAACCAAACGGTTGCTAGAGGATAGTCTGGAATAAGTATTAGGATGACATCCATCTATGGATCGTACCTGAAATGTTTCTAGAAGATGATCTGAATAAGTATCAGGATGACACCCGTCTCTGAATCATACCTGAACTGTTGCTAGAAGATAGTCTGGAATAAGTATCAGGATGACATCCATCTCTGGATCGTACCTGAACCGTTTCTAGATGAAAATCTGGAATAAGTGTCAGGATGACATCCGTATTTGGATTGTACCTGGACCATTTCTAGATGAGAATCTGGAATAAGTGCCAGGAAGACATCCATCTTTGGATCGTACCTGAACTGTTTCTAGATGAGAATCTTCTTTATTTAGAACGTTTCCGCTGGGAATTCTTGTTTTGTTGTTTTGAGAAGAAATCAGTTGGGGAATCTTGAGAAGCTTGGCGACTTCACTGGGGAACTCTTAGATGTTGGAGCAGTAATTGGAGATTCTTGCTCTTTAGAGGGTATGAGAACACCTGACATCATTAGGCTGCATGCGAATAATATGGCGGGTGACCTTGTAGCAGGATGCCTCTGCCTCTGTACCTGTTGGAGAAAATATATCTCGGGGATTTTGTAGACGGTTTGACTGTTATCCCAACATCTGGAGTTCTTGGTGAATGTTGACCAGGGTAATAAACCTTCTACTAATAGACAAGTGACGAGATGACGGGACGTAGTCGTACTCTTTAATCCCTAACTTTTGCCTGGACTGTCCTTTTAGATTTTCAGTCCATCGGGACACCCTTTTTTGCCCAAGCCGCCTTTTCAGGTTTTCGACTTGCTGGGTGTACATATTTTTTCATATGTATATCCCTAATTTTTCCCCGAGCCCTTTTTGTTCACCGGGATGCCCTTATTTTTCCCTAGGACAATCAACCTAGCGGGTATTTGTTCATGCATAGTATTTTCCGACTATGTCCATGTTCACCGGGTACGGAGAATTGTCACTGTCCATAGTAGTAAGTGTTGCCACACTGCCAGAAGGTGTTTGTTTGATTGTATAGGATTCGTTGCTGGAATTCATGTCCAATGCCCCAAGCGATTTAGATGGAGATCTGCCCCTGACTATTTGGCATTTTAAAGAAATTTCTTGAACCTTGACTTGACTGCCCCAGATCAGCTAGGCACCATGTTATGCCCCTTGATTATGAAAGGCCTGTTACTGGAATGTCTTTCGATCTGAGTTGATTCTGTCTATTGAGAGGATTTCTGTTCATCGAATATCCGTCGTGCGAATTTCTCTACTGTTGAACAAATAGTCATATGCAAACAATGGTATTTTAAGAATGCAAAGCTTATGTCTGTCTTGAAGTTTGAAAATTCATTTTTTAGTAAAACAAACAAAGTTTGTAAGAATGTGATATCAACTCAGGATTTATAGCGAACCCTACAGGAGTCAGGATACCTTTTGTAACAGTATTCTTTCGAACTAACCCATACTTCAGTTAGGACTTTTAAGGGTTGTAGCGTGGCCTGGTTCACGGTTTTATAAACAAAGGATAAAGGCTCAAATTTTATTTGTATCCAACCCGCTCTTCATGATGTTCTTCAGTCCTATGCTCAGTTAATTGTGCGTTTAAATCTTGATTGAGTCTGGCATCTTTTCCTTGATGTTTCGGTTATGGTTCGAATACTGAAAGTTTATTTTGAAGAGGCAATCATTTTTGTAATCTTCTTTTTGTCGAGGCTTTGTAGTAACCTCTTTTTTGTTTTGTTTTCGTTATCCCTACTTTTGCCTGAACTGGTTCTTTTGTGATTACAGTCAGTGGGATGCCCCAGTTTTTTTCCTTAAGTCCCCTTCATAGGTTTTGACTTAACGGGCTTTTTTTTTGAAAAAATAATGACTGCCTGCTTTAATGATTATGTGGAACCATCACCATCTTCTGATTTGGAAGTACGTCTTTGATGCCATTCATTATGTATGAAGTGGAAGATTGCGACTGAATGCACATCTAAATTAACTGAGAAAACTACCCTGCCCCAAGTTATGATTAAGGGTTTTAATTTGTGTGAAAAGAAAAACTCCTACTTCTTAGGCTCAAAGGGGTTGGCTAGGGATTATCTTCCTTATAACTCAACTATTTAGGATTTGAAACAACGCTTGTACATCATCAACGGGGTCTGTTCAAAATCATATTGTAGAGATTGTGGTATTATTTTTGTCATCCTCCCTCTAAAAGCTTGTAGCTTTTAATCAAGATTTGAATATCACGAAAAGGAAGTAAAAAACCAATTTGAATATAGTGGATACAAATGAAATAATTCAAGACAAACATATGTAATGCATTGATGAAATAACAAAGTTTGACGTGAAAAAATGTTCGAACAATCAAAAGAAAATTACAAATTGAGAATTCAGATGAACAAAAAGCCTCTTTGTTTGAATTTGTCACTTCATATTGTGTGCCTTTAAGGGATGGCAGGAGAATTCAACTTGACCATCTTGTGTAAACTCCAGCACTCCTTCGTCGATCAAATCTTGAATCTTATTTCTCAATGTCCAACAACTATTAGTGTCATGTCCAGGACTGTTGGAGTGGTACGCACACCTTATATTTGGATTGTACATTGGGGAAGCAATGTTGGGATTCTGAGGAGGATCCTTCAATGTAACTAGCTTGACCTCCAACACGTGTTGCAATGCTTGAGCCAATGACACGTTGATTTCGGTAAAGCGTCTTTTAGATGTATTCCACTTATGCTGATTACGTTGTCTTTGTTGGCGAGGTTGTGACGTAGCAGCATTTTGGAAAGGTCCACTCTTCACCAAACCCACTTCTTGTCTCATCGAGGGCTGATTAATGACTTGATCCCCGACTTCGACTGTTTGTTTCATACAATTGCATCTGTCTTGATGAATTTTGCTGATAAGGGATCTTAACTCTTCTTGTCCCCGAGCTAGGCTTTGGATAAGAGCCATCTTCCCTAGCATCTGGATTCTCATTGCTTCCATCTCAGCTTGTAGTTGTTCCAAATGTTCGTCTTTGTTGTCTTCAGGACTTTTCTTGGCCAAGTTCCCAGCGATGAGTACTTTCAACTCTTCTTGCCCATTGGATAAGTTTAGGCACATTTCCTTGAACTGGGCATCTTGAGTTTGGAGATCTCTGTCATTCTAGTTGAGAGCCATTTTTGTTTTGCTGAAATAAACAACGAAGGGATAAGAAGCCTGTCCGGAGAATACCTGTTATGCAATGACATGTATGATATGTAAATGTTTTCAAGGATCTCGCGGGTTAAACAAGAAAATGTGAGAAGTTGAATTTTGCAACTTTGATTGAAGAACTTCGTATCGTTGAAGGTCCTTCTATGAGATTCAAGCTCACCATGTCGAGTGGGTCATATCCCCTGTCTTAAGTTATTGTGTTTTGATCTTTTGACAGCATTAGCTAGAGGAAAATAAATCCCCTTTCCCCTTGTTAGACGTCTGGTTCATCATAACCTGCATCACATACCCTTGAGTTCCTTGAAATGGTTAAGAAGATGCTATGGTATGATGTTATGATGTATATGTTATGTATTAAGCAAAAGTGTAAGGTGGCATAAGCAAGTAAACCCTGTAAGAAATCCAGGTTATTGGATAATGGCTATAAACAAATCCTGCAAGGAAATAATGTTGTTAGATGATAAAACCCTGCAAGTAGTTCAAGTTGAAAGCAAACAAGTCACACAAACAACCTTAGGTTTAGGCTTGCACAGCGTTTGTAGGTAAGTACTCTCTTGAAGTTTAGTGGGCTACACCTGTCCTAGTAATAGTAACCGGGTTCTAAGGGATCTCAATATCACTGATTTTCTCACAAGTTTCGTTCTGATTGATAACTTACTTGCCACCAAACAAAACCCGCGAGTCAAATCTCAATGAGTGTAGTATCGAGTATCAACCGACTTAGGACTACACCAAAGACGACTATCTCACTACTTCCTAATGGCCAAGTTGTTCAATTACATGTTCTAAGGTCAGTTGATGCTTCATGACACCACACAGCGGCCCCGTATTCTCCTTGACTACCCAAGGGCTACCGGTACCAACCAAAGTGTCACATCAACGTAGCTATCGCTTCAACCGTGTCGGTATACCCCGCACAACCCCCACGATCTATTTCTACTTACCTAAAAGGTGCCCCAGATCTGGGTGTAGGATCTATAGTAACAACCCAAACAAACCCTCCAAGGATAAAGCATACAAAGCAAGCAATTAAAACATTTTTAAAATGAACTAACTCTAAGGTAATCCCACTTTTTATTTTTCCCCAACAGAGTCTCCAGTTTTGTGATACGGTGGCAGAACCGACTGTTATACTAGTTTTGTGTTTGTGTTTGCAAATGTTGCGGTAAGAAAGAGTCTCCACCAACTTTTCTTTTATCCAAATTAAGGAAAGGGTGAAAAGAACAGAAAAATACCTTTTCAAGAATTTTCTGAGTAAGGGGGGTAGATTATGGAAAGGGAAGGTGTTAACACCCTTTCCATCCATAGTTTTCTACGGGCTCTTAGATGCTTAGCTCATTTGAAAAATACCTTGTGCTTTGTGTGTTTTTAAAACTATTTTGAAATGCCTTAGTGCGACGATTCGCTTTGTGTTAACTCTTGTCTCAATCCTCAAGAGTGTTGGCAAAGAAAATGTCTTTTTGAAAGTTGTTTTTGAAATGTGTAGGTGTAAAAAAGTTTGTTTTACTTGAGCAAGCATTTAACAGCTATCTACTTGGACTCGAAAAGGTCTGTTCTTTTCCTCTTATCCTTTAGACAATTCTATCCTACTATTAGTGAGTAGGTATCCCTAGTCGTTGGATGTTTGAGGGACATTCGAAGGGACGTTATGGTCACGAAGGCAAATTGGCAAGGAATTTTAGTAACTGTCCTAAAGTTCTAAGATCACTTTTTACCTAGGCAACATCGAGAGGGTCATTGAAGGACTTGTTATCTTTCAAACTAGAGTACAATCACTAAAACTTCTCACGTTTCGAGAATTGTGACTATTTTATGAAGGCAACCGAAGTGGGATACCCTAGAGGTGCGCATGTGCAATTGTGTTTGGGTCAGCTATTTATCTTATGCATTTAGGGTTTGCTAAAGTTTTCTTTTAGTCTTGTTATGCAATCCTAGTTACTAGCAGTTAATATATATACAGGAACTTAAAGTGCGGAAAGTTAAATCCTACGCTATTACAACGCTTCGGGGAGGGTATTTACATATCCAAATGGGGGAAAATAAAGAAAGTGATAAATTCCTATTTTAATCTATTACATTCCATTAGCAGATACAAAAATAAGAAAAAGAATAATAGAAAAAGAAATATATGAACGCGCGCGAATTGGGAAAAATACGTCTAAAACCCTGGAAATTTCTAAGTAAACAAGAAAATATTTTTGTGGTTTTGTTTATTTTAAGAAAATATAACCTAAGTCTATTTAATTCTAATTTCAAGAAAAGGTTAAAATGATTAATTAATTTGTTTACAAACTAATTTGATTAATAAAATCTAATCTAATGTTTTTTGTGATTTTTTGATTTAAAGTTAATTTAAAATCAATAAAGAAATGAATAAAGCAAAATTAAAGATAGAAGAACCCTCCTTCGATTCAAAGGGAAAACATGGCCTTTCGATTCAAGGAAGAATGATGGTCTTTCGATTCAGAGGAAGGTGCCTTTCAATCCAGGGGAAAATAGCTATCCTTTGATCCAATGAACATATATTACCCTTCGATCCAGTGAAGGGATGTGGCTTTCGATCCAGAGGGTACTGTTGAAAGAGCCTGATGGATCACCTGTGAGGGCACTGAATCTGTAAAGATACGTTAGCAAAATAAAGATGCATGACCTGGGTATCGAACCCAGGTTCTTTGATCCTATGTGTGTTTGGTCTATTCAGGCTAAATCTGTAGCAAGTGTTAGAAGCAAAGCAAAATGCAGACCTGGGTGTCAAACCCAGATCCTTAATCTTGAATACAAATCGAATGCATTAAAAATGTTAATATATCATGCAAATGTAAAGTATGATCTCTTTCCTATTCTTACCAACAGCTGGAAGCCTCAATTTGGCACTTCTAGATGTAGAGATACTTGCTTAGGGGCTGGTGATTGGGAACACTTCCTGCAGACTTTAGGGAGTGAATAGAGTGTTGCTAAAGACTCCTTCGATTTGGACTACTTATTAGGATTTTGATAGTTTTAATATGGCTTATGAAGCAGCGTGTGCGTGTGTATATGGTCTCCTCTTTTTTCTTTTTGTGTCCTCCTTGCAATGTGTCATAGGCCTTGTATTTATAGGAGTGTGATGCGCATGGAAACGACAAGAGACAATCATTAACCAGCTTTGAAATCCATGAGACAAGAACCCGACACATTAAAAGATTTCCATTTTTGAAATATTCATGCCTCCTTATTAGAGCTTCTTCGATTGAGTATATCTACTTTCCCTAGCTTCTTGATTCAAACAACTCAAACGAAAACTTCATTTTGGCCAATTGAAACCTCCCTTGTTATCACCTTCAAATGCCATTGCACAAGAGGCCTAGGCCTGGCCACTTGTAGGACCAAGACTCATCATAAGACAAGCTTGTATTCAATAACCATGTGTCCTTTGAATGGAACAATGAATCTTTCTTCAAAGGGATCTCATGAATGCGCCTTCGAAGGGACTAACATGCGTGTCGAAGTGTGGAAAACTATTCAAAGGGGACCATTGCCCAGTCGAAGCTGGCACAAAGGCAACCAATGCCTTGTGGGGTCAAAGGAAGCTTTTTTTCCTGGTGGATTGAAGGCAAATATGAATGAGTCTTGGCCTTGTGTGCTGAAGGCAAGCTGAAGAGGGGGCTTTTGCCTTGTGAATCGAAGGCATGTCTGAAGCAGCCCTCTGTCTTGTGAATCAAAGACCAGTGAAAGGGGCCTTTTGTCTTGTAGATCGAAGACAAGCTGATGGGTCATTTCCTTGTGAAACCAAGGAAAGCATGAGGAAGCTTTTCCTAGTGAATAAGAATAAACATGCCGGAGGCCACTGCTTGTGGATCGAAGGGAACTTGTAGGGGATTCTCTCCTAAATGAAACTTGGACCAATGTTTGCTCGAAAGGGGAACCAACATGCAATCGAAGCTGATGGGCCAATGCTTGGTCGAAGGGTTTTACACGCCTAATCGAAGCTTGTTGACATGACAATCGAAGGACCCTTTGCTTTGATGTTCCAATCGAAGGACATTACTCAGATGCCAATTGAAAGACATTGTTGGCATGCCAATTGAAAGACACTTTTCTCTGATGTGCCAATAAAAGGACATTACTCAGATGCCAATCGAAAGAAATTGTTGGCATGCCAATCGAAAGACACGTTACTCTTATTTTCCAATCAAAGGACATTACTCAGATGCTAATAGAAAGACATTGTTGGCATGCCAATCGAAAGACACTTTGCTATCATTCAAAAAATTTCATTTTTCTTTTGGCAAGTTTTTGTAACCACCCATGTAAAAGGGACCTTGGGAAACATGAGAGGGAAATTTTGGGGTACAATAGGAGTGCAAAACATAAGAAGTCCTCTTCTCTTCATGGTGCGAGAGTGAAGAGAATGCAAGATATCCCCAAGTAAATTGCGCACCAGATTGCGAGATAGAATTTTTTTGACTGCGTTCATATCTATAAGTTGGTCCGAATTGGGAAACAGAACCATCCCATAGATGAGAAGATCCAAAACTTCTTCAAAGGCTTGTAAATCTAGGGCATCCCAAAAAAATGAGCCCTCTCAAACAAAAACTTGGCTAAAAACCATTTGACGCAACTTCTCGTTTCCCAATTGGCCACAACGTTAAATTTTTGCAAATGTAAAGCTCGAGCAATCTCCTCAGGTTTTGGGTCTCTTTCAATACCATTGAAGGGTAGTTGATCAAGGATAGGGATTCCCAAGAGTTGGGAAAATTCTTCCATAGTGGGCACAAGTTGGTAATCAGGAAAGGTAAATCAATGGTGCAAAGGGTCGAAGAATTGGAAGAGAACCTTCATCACGTCTTCATCATAACTTGAGGTAACTAGGTTGATAAGTCGACCATGTCTCTCAGTGAGCGGAGAATTCTCAGGGACCCTTGACACTAGTTCTTTGAGTTGAGGAGGCATTTTTACGAGGTTGATTTGGACAATATTTCTGCGAGTGGAAGTCATATCCTGCAAAACAAGACAAAGATAAATCTCTAGATCCTTGAAATGGTTAGTGAAAAAATGCCATGGTATGATGTCATGATGTTATCTACAAACAAACATATACACACAGAGCAAACAAGTCCTTAGGTTTAGGCTTGCATGAGGTTCATTGGTAAATACCCTTTTGAAGTTTAGTTGGTTCAACCTGTCCTAGAAAGTAACCGGGTTCTAGAGAATCTCAATATCACCGATATTTCTTCATCGAGCATTATTTCAGTGCAAGCCTCTATATTGGCGACCAAAATATCCTGAAAGTCCGATCTCAATGAGCATAATATCGATTATCAACCAACTTTGGACTGCACCAAAGCCGGATATATCACTACTTCCTAATGGTCAATTTGTTTAATTTAAAGGTTCTACGGTCAGTTAGTGCTTCATGACACCATACAGCGGTCTCGTATTCTCCTTGACTATACTCAAGGGCTACCGGTACCAACAAATATGTCACACTAACATAGCAATCGCTTCAACCATGTCGGTATACCCCACGCAGTTTCCATAATCTATTGCTACTTACCTAATGGTATTCCCCGATCCGAGTAGAGGATCAATACAAACCCAAACAAGGACCCATAAATATAAAACAAACAAATCAAACAATTAAAGCAAGTAAATGTGATATAACTCCAAGGTAACCCCGATTTTAAGTAATTCCCCAGCAGAGTTGCCAGTTCTGTAATACGGTGGGAGAACTCACTTGGTTGTTTTGCGTTTGATTGTAATTATTGCGGATAGCAAGAGTCTCCACCAACTTTTATTTTATCCAATAAGGAAAGGGTGGAAAGAACAGGAAAGACCTTTGAGATATTTTCTTGAGTTCGGGGGGTAGGTTATGAAAAGGGAAGGTGTTAGCACCCTTTTCATTATCTATGAGCTCCTAGTTTTTTGCTAGATCACTTATGAAATTGCTTTGTTTGAAATGTGTTTCTGGTGGATTTTGAAAGTATTTTTGAAAAGTGCCTTCGTTTAGGAAAACTTTGTAATCATTCTCGTCTCTATAAGAATGCATATAAAGTGTTGGAATTTTTGAAAGTGTTTTGTGTGTTTGAAAAGATGTTTGTTTTTTTGAAGATGGATTGTGAGCAAGCAACTAAGAACGTTCTACCTACTCAAAAGTCTTTTTTTTATTTCTCTCTTCCTTTGACATTGCTATCTTTACCATTGATTGGTAAGAAGCCTTATCTTTGGATATAAAGGGATGGGCGTGGGTCATCGTATAGTCATGAATAGCAATATTGTAAGATATCTTAGTATTTCTCTTGAGGGACTAAGATAATTTATAAAGCAACATTCGAAGCGTCATCGAGGGACTATGATCTTGTATTTTTTATTGTTTTTGCTAAGATGTCTCATATGCATATCATGACCATTTCTTTAAGGCAACAAGTGGAGTGAACCCCAGAGGTTTAAGTGTGCAAGTGTTTATTTTTTTCATGCTTGGTTTATCTTGAATTAGTGTTTTCTAAGTATTGATTTTATCTTTCCATCCAAACCCTAATTCACTACCATTGATATGAAAGCGATAAATTGTGGAGAGTAAATTTACCACGCTATTACATCATTTAGGGAGGGGGATACAAATTTACAAATGGGGATTGCAAGAAATTAAACCCTACTTATATATTACAACCATATTGAATTTGTACAAGAAATGACATGAATATAATATAAAAGGAATACAAAAAGAAATGGATTTTGCTTTGGATTTTTTTTAAGGAAAATTGTTTGGAATAATTAACCTAAACGGATTTGATTAATAAAAATAATAGGAAAATTAATCCTAAGTTAAAAGGAAATCAAATTAATCAAGAAATCATTTTTTAGGGTTTTTTATGGAAGGCTTTTGGTTAATTAAAATAAATATGAAAATAAAATATTTTTGTGATATTTTTATATATTCATAAAATAGGCATTGTAAATAAATAGTATGCAAAAAATCAACTCAAAAGGATTCGTTTTGATTGGTTGGAAAAAATGTTGAAGTTTGTTAAAAAAATGAAAACAAACAAGTGATAAAAATTTATTTTGGTCCTGCCAAGGTTTGAACCCAAGTTCTCCACACTTTCCATTCAAAACATCCAACACTCAATATGTTATAAACCTGCATGTTAGTTTGGAAAAATGACAAAATAAATACAAAAGATCTCGTTGGGGCTCGAACCCAAGACCTTATACATGAATGCCTTACGCTAGTGCTGTTTGTACCACTAAGGTGGTCTGCTTCATCTGTTAGTTATCCAACTTGAACTAAATATAAAATGAACTCATTTTATGAAAATTTTAACATGGCTTCATCTTCTTCCTTCGCGCGCAAGGGTATATATCACCATTATTAAGCTTCTAAAAGCTTCATTTCTCAGCTAAATCAAAATATGTAAACATCAAACCTGCCTAAAATTTGAATACGAATCTAGCCACACAATTTTCAAAAGCTATGGATCGAAGGTTAGCATGAACTTTGTTCAGTACCAAACTATAACCTAACTGATCAGAGATGAAATTCTCAATTTACAAGCAAAGATAATCAAAATTATGGATGTGGTCAGCTTCCTAGAGATGATATCTACATCTTTTCTTCATAATGTATATAAAAATGATGCTTGAATGAAGAGTTCCAAGTTTGAAAAAAACTTACCTCTTGAAGTGAAATTCGAATGACCTTTATATGAATTCTAGAAATGGTTCGATGATGGATTAAGCTTGCAGGGACCTTCCTTGAGCTAGTGGGATCAATACTTTTCTTTGAAAGCCAGAAGGATTTTAGAAATGGTGGATGGGGAAGAAGGAATTACAGAGGTGGTTTAAGGGTTGAGATAGTGTCTATGTGGTGAATAAATGATGTTCGAATGGAAAAAATGGAAAATGCACGAAGGATTTTGGAGTTGACTCTTCAAAGTCAGAAATAGCAAGAAATATGGATTTTGATGCAAATTCTGAGTTCAAGGAGTTATTCAGAGTGTTCTAAGGATGGTAATCCCTTTCTTTATGTTGCAAATAATGTCTCTATTTACAGGGGAGAGGTTTGACATCTTTTAGTAACCAGAATCTTGAGATAACAGGTTATGGTTTAGTTGAAAATGAAAAGATCAAGTTGAATGGATTTTTATGGTTCCAAAGTTCAAGTACGAGCATGCCCCGATGTTTTTTGGGTTCAGGAGACTTGATTCATGCTTTTGATATTGCTTGCAATCAGAGATAAAGGTCACAAGGCTCAATGCATTGACATTTTACATAAAGCTTGCTTTTCTAAAATGGCAATGGTAACTTTATGCCATTAAGGGAAAATTGTCTTGGACAATACTTTAAATACTTGGATAAGAGCTTAATTAATTGTGTAAACAATTAATTATGGAGTGAAACAAAAGTTTGAGGCCTGCAAAGCAAGATCATGTAGCATGGCCTGTGGATTTGATCAATGTTTTTTTTCAAAATTCTGTCTTCGACTTTATTCCTTCTACAAAGATCTTAAATCTCTATAGAAATTTGATCTTTTTATTTACTCTAGTCGAATACTCCGTCCTTTTGTTTTGATCACATGGATCCACAACTTTCAACCAAACTCAACAACAGACAAAACATAATTTGTTTCCACCAATTGTATATTCTTTGAATGGACCATATTAATCTGAATGTACCACCTTAAGTATGCAAGATGATTTCATTGGCATAGTCGAAACGAAAGAATTTCTGGATTGCTTTCCTACTAAACAAGCTTCACAAAGTGTTTTTTCAGGCATCTCAAAACTTGGAATACCAACAACCATATCTTGAGTAATCAGTTGATTAAGTGGTCGAAAGTTCAAATGTCTAAACTTCAAATTCCACAACCAACTATCCTTGTGGTCGAACAGTTTTCAAACATTGAACTTCTGCCGAATTGATCATTGTCTTAAATGTCCTATTTTTCGACAATAAAGATTTTAAGACCAAATTGTTCTTGGTGTCGAACATTCTCAAAACTCCATCTTTCATGACAACTGAGAAACTTCTTTCGACTAGTTGTCCAACACTTAGCAAGTTGCACTTTATTCCAGGTACATAAAGCACATCTTTAGTCATAACTCCTCCTCCATTACTCATTCAAAAGACAATGTTGCCAATAGCTTTTTCTTGCAATGAACTATTATCAACAAGTTTTTGTTAAACTATAATTCATAGTGTAGAAACTATGTTTGTCAAAGGGTTTAAAGGTAGATCGAAGCAGGTTGCTCAAAGGAAGCCATTTCCCAGTCGAAGCTTGTGGATCGAAGCAAGCATGAAGATAGACTTGTAATTCATAGTGTCGAAACTATGTGTGTCGAAGGGTTTAGAGGTGGATCGAAGCAGTCATGAAGATAAACTTGTAATGAATAGTATCGAAACCATGTGTGTTAAAGGGTTTAGAGGTGGATCGAAGCAGGTTGTTCAAAGGAAGACATTTCCCAGTCGAAGCTTGTGGATCGAAGCAAGCATGAAGATATACTTGTAATTCGTAGTGTCGAAATTATGCGTGTTGAAGGGTTTAGAAGTGGATCGAAGCAGGTTGCTCGAAGGAAGCCATTGCCCAGTCAAAGCTTGAGGATCGAAGCAAGCTTGCTCTTCTTTGACTTGTCAAAACTGCCAACCACTCCTTTCGATCAGTCATGTGGTTCGAACAACCTGGACCTGATTTTAAATTCGACATGATTAACTGCAACTACACACCTTTTTTTTATCTTCTTTGCTCTTTCGACAGTTTCCTCTTCCTCCTTTCGAGGATTCAGAAGTTCCATCTTCGAACTGATGCTTGAGAGCCCAATATGATCCATGGAAACTATATGGGGCATTAAAAGTCCAAATGTACTTGTGCAAACTCAAACCCTAGTTTTGAGTCATCAGTGTTTGAGGAGGTATCTTGAGCTGATCAAACCTTGTGTAGTCTTGAACCAATAGAGATCTCGTGAGAAAATTCTTGAGAAATGAGAGGGTAAATTTTGGGGTACAACACATACATTAGGTTTTTAACCTACTATTTATAATAATCTTCTGTACTGTATTGGGCCTTAAATTGCAACAAAGACACTGCTCAAAATCTGCTAAAACTCCTCCATGAAATAAGGTATTCAATAATTAATTTCCTAAGTTATCTCCATAATTAGAAACTAAGAATATTCCCTTAATATCGGCATATATTTATGATTTCTTAGTCTTGAAAACAACGTATGATAACTAAATATTCCCATAATATTCAACAGTTGTAACAACCTAACATAACCTAAAAGTCCAGTTGTAAGAGACCTGGTGTCAAATGGTTCTGCATAGGACATATTTATTCAACATGTTTCTCTGCAAGTTAGAACATCCTATGTTGCTGCCTAATTTGTTTTACTAAAATTAATGCCAATCATAAAATAAAGAATTAACAATACCCCCCTTTGGCAAATTTTGACTAAAAAAAACAATTTACAGTTCAGAGTTTAACAATAACATTTTTGAAGACAAACATAAATCCATCAGCGATTATACACTTATCACATATATTTTTCAATTTGAGTTATTTGAAGCTGAGAAGTAGTCTTTAAATCCTACTCAACATAGAAACATAGATAATTAATATACTTAATCAGGTGGATGTCAAGACACCATGTTCGACATCTCTTAACCGCAGTCCAATTTTGAACTACTTTACCTTATCAATAGAGAATCAGAAGATTCTCCCTATTAACAACAACACCATAGATCCAATAGTAGAATCATAGATCTAACAGAGTCCAGGTTCACCCTATTTCCATACAAACACTGAGGATGAACTCATAACACCATATGGTGTACATGAGAAAGAAGATGGCTGAAACTCCCCATCAACCCAAGAACAAATCTTCCCCAAAGGGAGCATAAAAGGACACTTAAGAGGCATAAAAGAACCATTAAGAAACAACCAAATACCAAGCTCAATAGACCAGATGATAACTCAGGGGTGCAGGTTTTGGCCTCAGGTAACTCAGAATACAAGACACAATTATGTTCATAACTCATATCAAAAGACACAAAAAGAAAACTCAGAGCAAGAAAGAAAGAGCAGACTCAGATACTCTATCCAAAATCCTTACAAAACAGCTGCAAGGAGACTCTAGTCTTAAAGGAATAACAACAAAGACATGACCTTTCTCCCCCTTTTTAGCCAAAAATTTACAAATATATCCTTGTAATACAGTGGGAGAACTGACTTGGGTGTTTTGCGTTTGATCGTAATTGTTGCGGATAGCAAGAGTCGCCACCGACTTTTCTTATATCCAATAAGGAAAGGGTGAAAATAACATGAAAGAACTTTGAGATGTTTTCTTGAATTCGGGGGGTAGATTATGAAAAGGGAAGGTGTTAGCACCCTTTTCATCTATAGTTATCTATGGGATCTTAGTTGCTTTATAGGTCACTTTTGAAATTGCTTGGTTTGAAATGTGTTTGTGGTGGGTTTTGAAAGTATTTTTGAAAAGCGCCTTCGTTTAGGCAAACTTTGTAACAATTCTCGTCTCTATAAGAATGCATACATAGTGTTGGACTTTTTGAAAATATTTCATGTTTTGAAAGTGTTTGGTGTGTTTGAAAAGATGTTTTTTTAAAGATGGATTGTGAGCAAGCAACTAAGAACGTTCTACCTACTCAAAAGTCTTTTGTTCATTTATTCCTTCCTTTGATATTTCTATCTCACCATTGATTGATAAGTAGCCTTATCTTTGGATGTAAAGGGACGGGCATGGTTCATCGTATAGTCATGAATAGCAATGTTATCAGATATCCTAGCATTTCTCTTGAGGGACTAAGATCATTTATAAGGCAACATCCGAAACGTCATCGAGGGACTATGGTCTTGTATTTTTTTATTGTTTTTGCTAAGACGTCTCACATGCATAACATGACCATTTTTCATAAGGCAACAAGTGGAGTTAACCCTAGAGGTGCAAGTGTTTGTATTTTATGCTTGATTATGTCTTGGATTAAGGTTTTCTAAGCATTGATTTTATCTTTCTATACAAACTCTAATTTACTAGCATTGATATGAAAGCAATAAATTGCGGAAAGTAAATTTACTACGCTATTACATCATTTGGAGAGGGGGATACACATTTACAAATGGGGATTGCAAGAAATTAAATCCTAATTATCTATTACAACAATATTTAATTTGTACAAGGAATATAATGTACAAGGAATACAAAAAGAAATGGATTTTGTTTTGGATTTTTGTTAGGAAAGTTGTTTTGACCTAATTAACCTAAAGGGATGTGATTAATAAAAAATAGGAAAGTTAATCCTAAGTTAAAAGGAAACCAAATTAATCAAGAAATCATTTTTAGGGGTTTTTATGGAAGGATTTTGGTTAATTAAAATAAATATGAAAATAAAATATTTTTTGTGATATTTTTATATATTCATAAAATAGACATTATAAATAAATAGTGTGCAAAAAATTAACTCAAAAGGAGTTATTTTGATTGGTTGGAAAAAATGTTGAAGTTTGTTAAAAAAATGAAAACAAACAAGTGATAAAAATTTGTTTTGGTCCTGCCAAGGTTTGAATCCAGGTTCTCCACACCTTTCATTAAGAATAGTCAACACTCAATATGTTATAAACCTGAATGTTAGTTTAGAAAAAATGACAAAATAAATACAAAAGGTCTCACTAGGCCCCAAACCCAGGACCTTCTACATGGCAAGGCTTTAGCGCGCGCTGTTTGTACCACTAGGGTGGTCTGTTTTATTCGTTAGTTATACAACTTGCATTAAATATAAAATGAAATCATTTCTAAAAATTGGAACATGGCTTAATCTTCTTCCTTCGCGCGTGCAGGGATGCATAACTCTATTAGTAAGCTTCGAAAAGCTTCATTTCTCATCCAAACCGAAAGATGTAAATATCAAACCTGCCTAAAGTTTGAATACGAATCTAACCACATAATTTTTGAAAGTTATGGGTCAAAGGTTAGCATGAATTTTATTCAGTACCAAAATTAAAACCTAACTGGTTAGAGTTGAAATTCTTAAGACAAACAATGAAAATCAAAACTGAGAGCATGGTCAGCTTCCTAGATATGATATTTACACCTTTTCTTTTATTTGTATGTGCTGAAAATGCTTGAATGAAGAGTTCCAAGTTTGAAAAAAACTTACCCCTTGGAGTGAAATTCGAAGGACTTCTACACGAATTCCAGAAATGGTTTGATGATGGATTAAACTTTCATGGACTTCCCTGAAGCTAGTGGAATAACTACTTTGCTTTGAAATCCAGAAGGATTTTGGAGTTGGCTCTTCAAAGTCAGAAATGGAAAACAATGTGGATTTCGATGCGGATTCTGAGTTCAAGGAGTTTTGAGAAGTTTTGGGAGTGTTCTAAGGCTGGTGTATGCAAGCTTAGTGAATCGAAAGGCCAAAAAAACGCACATGGATTTGAGATTTTGTGTGTAAAGTTAGAATGTGCCAAGTTTTGTGCTTGTGTGCAGGTTCTGAGTTTTTGAGAGTTTGAGAGTGTTTGAGGATTTTTCAATACACAAGAGTCTAGCCTCTTTAGCTTGCAAATGGCCTCTCTATTTATAGAGAAAAGATTTGGGAAGTTGAAGTAACCAGATTTGCAAGATAACAAATAATGGTTTGGTTGGAATGCAAATATCAAGTTATGTCAAGTTTTCCATGATCCCAAGATGTAGTACCAAAGTTGTAGGTATAGAGGGGCTAGTTTCCATGATTTATGGTGGAGTATAATCAGAAGTAAGCAAGGTATGGGCTCAAGACAAGTTTTGTACCAACAAGCTTACTTTGTGGAAATATCCTTTGGACAATGGCTTAATAACTTGGGTAATAGCTTAATTAATTGCGTAAACAATTAATTATGGAGTGAAACACAAGTTTGAGGCTTGCAAAGCAAGATCATGTACATGGCCTATGGATTTGATCAATGTTCTTCAAAATTATATCTTCGACTTGATTTGTTCTACAAAGATCTTGAATCTCTGTAGAACTTTGATCTTTTTCTTTACTCTGGTCGAATACTCTATCCTTTCGTTTTGATCACATAGATCCACAACTTTCGACCAAACTCATCAATAGACAAAACAATATTCGTTTCCACCAATTGTGTGTTCTTCAAATGTACCACATTCATCTGCATGTACAACCTTTAGTATGCAAGATGATCTCATTGGCATAGTCGAAATGAATTCTGGATTACTTTCCTACTACACAAAATTCACAAAGTTTTTCAGGCATCTCAAGACTTGGAAAACCATATCTTGAGTAATAAGTTGATTAAGTGGTCGAAGGTTCAAATGTCCAAACTTCAAATGCCACAACCAACTATCCCTGTGGGCGAACAGTTTTCAAACATTGAACTTCTGTCGAATTGATCATTGTTTTGCAATGAACTATCATCAGCAAGTGTTTGTTAAACTATAATTCGTAGTGTCAAAACTATGTGTGTCGAAGGGTTTGGAGGTGGATCCAAGCAGGTTGCTAGAAGGAAGCCATTTCCCAATCGAAGCTTGTGGATCGAAGCAAGCATGAAGATAGACTTGTAATTCATAGTGTCTAAACTATGTGTGCCGAAGGGTTTAGAGGTCGATCGAAGCAGGTTGCTTAAAGGAAGCCAATGTCCAATTGAAGCTTGTGGATCGAAGAAGGTTGCTCGAAGGAATCCATTACCCAGTCGAAGCTTGTGGATTGAAGAAAGCTTTCTCTTCTTAGACTTGTCAAAATATACCAATCACTCCTTTCTATCAGTCATATGGTTTGAACAGCCTAAACCAGATTTTGAATTCGAACTGTTATCTGCAGCTGCACACCCTTTTTTATCTGCTTTTCTCTTTCGACAGTTTCCTCCTCCTCCTTTCGAGGATTCAGAAGTTCCATCTTCGACCTGATGCTTGAGAGCCCAATATGATCCATGGAAACTATATGGGGCATTAAAAGTCCAATTGTAATTTTCCAAACCCAAACCATAATTTGAGCCCAGTGTTGAGGAAGTGTCTTGAGCTGATCAAACCTTATGCAATTTTGAGCAATGGATATTTTTCTGAGAGAATCTTGAGAAATTGAGAGGGAAAATTTTAGGGTACAACAATCCCCCACAAAACCATACCCAAACTGTACTCACCCAAACCCGGACAAAAGCCATAAGAGCTTTGAAGAAGATAAACTAACACAAGATGATAGAAGAGACAAAATAACCTCTTTAAATAGTTGAGTAGTTCTTTAAGAATTAACGATCCTTGGCTGTAACAATGGTCTTGGTCAAAAAGAGGTGTTATTTGAGGAAGAAAATTACACCAAAAGTAAATGTACACCGTCCTTGTTAGTTTTGAATGCCTTGATTAACTCTGAAAAAATTCTTCTGAACCTGATAGTCCTAATAAAAATAAGCATGCATAGTCAAAGAAAAACACGTGTCATACTCCCTTCTGACTTGTTCTTGATCACACTGTCCAACTTGTTAATCTCACAAGAACCAAGTCTTGAATAATGTCATGATATCCAGTCAGACATTGTCTAATGAAACTAAACGTCTTCAGTCAAAAAGATATGATGTTTCACAAACACATATGTTATTTCATAGGACTCTAATCATATTCCTCTCAGCCAGAATTAGGGAAATATACCAAGATGTCAAGACATCATATGTGACATCTGCCATTTAGGAATTTTGTCTCTTAGAATATTCCACATGATTCAGCTTCTCATGACTAGATCCATATATAATCTTCATAAGCTTGAACAACATGCACGCTTCATAATGTCTACACTATTGCAGCAACAATCCATAGACCAGTACTTAACTCCCTCTATCATGGATAAACATTGATCCTGCTAAAGATGAACACTTGAACACATGAAAGGCTCCACACTCTCAAAGTGAAGGACTATAACTTCACACACCTGCTAAACACGTTCACACCGTTGTGAAAATAAACCTGAACTAGATACGCTAGATCTTTGAGAGCACATCCAAGCCCTCCGACTTCTTCACTTTGACAAGGACATACAAGAACAATTAGTTTGCTTGCTTCTCACACTCCATGCTGACACACTCTTTTATAGAGTAATTTGCATAAAAATAAACCAATTTTATCATAAGCTTCCTGATCAGATCACACTATCTGATACAATCCCTCTGCCCTTATTTGCAATTGCTATTCATCAAAAAATTTATTGTAGTCAAGATTAGAATCTTCTCAAAATGAATCCACATAGTCAGAAATGCCTATTCTAATAATAGTGTTGAGAAACAACCTCCACATTCATAATTCCAGACAACTTAAAAAAACAACCAACAAACATGATGTTACAACATCATTTAGGACATCTGTTTCACATCACAAAACTCAATCACTCTGGTTCTTGATTCACCATCTAAAGGACTCATCATGCTTGGATGGCCTTCTTTCAAGCTATACAAAAAGCTCTCAATAAGACACACAACTTCACCAGCTAGCACACACCAGAATACCGTGGAGAGAAACAAACTCTCATATACTTTCTGAAACATAGTGTTCAGATTGCAGATTTGCATCAACACATTAGACAAATACACCACTCCCATCAACGCATTTACCATCAGTCACATGCACACCTACATCATAGGAACATCTCCTAACTCTCCTTCCATCACAGTTTCTCTTAGAGGAACAATCGATTGATAAGACTAGCACACGTGGACTCAAATAGTAATAACTGGTATTCACTCCACAAAACACGTTACATTTGTCCCATGAATTGACTTAACACTTCATCATGATCAGAAATCCCAATGATAATCAGCAATCCTCAGGATTTTATCATTTACTATGGTTATGGAGACAACATCCATAGTAATTCATACACCTCTCTTTGCATGGAACATATGAGACCCATGCAGCAACAACTGATCACCTTCCAAGGCCAGATTATAGATATATGCAACACTTCATTTGTCATTAACACTACCTGATTGTTGAAGCGGTAAAGCGGTAAGCAAAAGTAAGTACCTTTATAAGGGTGATATAGGTTATATATTATTGTCTCTATAGGGATTAGTGAGAGGGAAAAACTACCATTCAACAGTTTCAATCCTTCTAAGTTTGGAAACGGGTTTGCGGAAAAATGCAGGAAAAGTAAATAAAGCAATGAAGAAAGCAATAAATAATCATCTGTAGCCTAAGAGAATTCATTCTAGAATCGCATTTCACTCTACCCGTCAAATACTTAAACTTGTGGATCAATTGCATGCAACCTAAATTACTCGTCAATACCATCATGTAACGCTCACACTAAGGCTATCTCTAACACAAAGTGAGACATCACCCGTATTGCTCTCAGAGGCAATTTCGTGTGCAACTCAAACAACCCAGATGCATTTCATACCTGATACCCACATGAATATTAAGCCTAAATCTATGTCTAGAATCTAGGATCTAATAGATATTCATTCAAGAAATAGATTTGAAAAGCATATGTATATGATAAACCAAAACTCTGTGATAAAGCAAAAATCAAGAACAACCACCAATATTAATTTGTAAAAGAGATTTCATACAATCCCATGATCAACAAATGTATATACAAAAAGAGTAAAGATATAAATACAAAACCCACCATTGGAATGATACATAGGGAAGAAGGAGATAAATAGAAAACTTCTTGCGGTGTTAACATGATCTGAGACAACCCATAGCCAATCGACAAGATGTACCGCCCAATGATGTTGCCGAAACCTCTAAACTACAAAGAATTAGACCAGAGCTCCTTAAAGAGGGAAAGAGATGATAAAAACTCTAAAAAATTTGTTTTAAGCTATTTATAGAAAACTGAAAAACATAGATCGTGCTAAGCCCCAAGAAAACGGGCTTAGCCCCAAAGAGCGCAAAGCCCCAAACTCACCGCCTCTGCTCCAAAATCCGCGTTAGAAGCGCGCTAAGCGCGACCTGAAGCCTCTTTATTTCTTGATTTTGACCAAAATGTCTATCTGGAGCCGTGCCTTTAACACCTTATTCCTCGATTCTCCAAATATGCAATAATACCTACAAAATGACATTAAATCTATCAAATGGTATATAAATGAATAAAAAAAATGTAATAATACGCTAAGTATACATATTTACAGACAAAATGGAGAATTATTCAAAGAATATTAACAAAAGAACTGATAAGTGCCACAAATTATATACACAAAATAAAGGCATTTTGGCACTTATCACTGATACAATCTTGGAGATCTGTCCAAAAAACCGAGCTTAGCCCCAAAGCGCCATAAGCCCCAAATTCTGCGCTTAACCTTAAACTCACTACCTCTACTCCAGAATCCGCACTAGGAGCATGCTAAGCACGATCTGAAGCCTCTTTATTTCTTAATTTTGACCAAAAAAGGCCTATCGAGAGCCGTGTCTTCGACACCTTATTCCTTGATGCTCTAAATATGCAATAATAAATACAAAAATACATTAAATATATCAAACGGTACATAAATGAATAAAAAATGTAATAATACATAAATTATACATATTTACAGATAAAGCGGAGAATTATTCAAAGAATATTAACAAAAGAATCGATAAGTGCCATAAATTATATACACAAAATAATGACATTTTGGCACTTATCACTGATACAATCTTGGAGATATGACCCTTAGACTTCCACAAATTATCCTACTTTGGATTTCTTTTTCAACAGAACGGGAGTTCCATGTTTTCATAGACTTGACAATACAATCAAGTTTGAGTAAACAACATTCATTCTGTTTAAGAGGACCACTTAATATTCAGTCTACTCAACACAGCCAAACATATTAAGAAAAATAAATTCTCAATTTGTTATGTTAAGACATTATATCTGACATTTCTTTAAGGCCTCTCTGTGATACAGTGGGAGAACTGACTATGGTTTTGCGTTCGTATTTGCACTTGTGCGGTTGAGCAAGAGTCGCCACCGACTTTTTATTTTATCCTAAAGGAAAGGTTAAAAAAGCACAGCAAAAACCTTTTGAGATATTTCGTGGGTTCGGGGGGTAGATTATGAAAAGGGAAGGTATTAGCACCCTCTTCATCCATGGTTATCCATGGGCTCTTAGTTACTTGGTTTTTTAGATCACTTGCCTTGATTGCTTTAAAAATGGTGTGTGTGTGTTTGAAAATGTTTTTGAAGAAGATGCCTTGTCTTAGGCGACCAATGTATTTCACTCATGTTTGAGTGTTTTACAAAAGTGTGTATCTTTTCGAAAAGATGTTTCAAATGTTTTTGAGAGTTTGTTAGAAAGTGTTGTGGATTGTGGTTTTTGAAAAGAAGGCAAGTGTTTTTGCAAGTTGATCTCAAGTAACTAAGAGTTTTGTCTACCCTATTGTACTCAAAAGTTTTCTCTATGTTTTCAACCCCTTTTGACAATTTTGTTCCACCATTGAATTTGGTGGACAATCTTGCGTTTAGGAAGTTTGTTCGGGACGGGCGCGGGTCATCGTATGGACCATGGATGCAATGATGCCAAGTGTCTTTGGCAATTTGCTTTGAAGGGACTTGATCATTCCGTTTAGGCAACACTTTGAGGGTCTTATGATCATTTGAGTTCGTTTTGCCAAAGAAACTCGACGTGCAAGCATGGCCCATTTTGGAAGGCAACGTGTGGGATTACCCTAGAGGGTGCAAGTGTGATTGTGTATTGATTTCATGTATTTGTCTTGTATTAGGTTATCTAGCGTTTGATTTTATTTACATGCAAACCCTAGGTCTAACCATGGTATAATTGAAAGCGGTAAATTGCGAAAATGTAAAGTCTACGCTATTACAAAATAGTATCCGGGAGTGGGGGTACAATATTCACAAATGGGGATGAGACTTATAGTATCCAATAAGTTACAACCAAATTGAATTTGCGATCAAATGTAAATAATGAATATCAATGTATAAGATAACAATTGTGTATAGGAGCAATGTAAATGTATTTGTATTGTGTAAGTGATTATTTACATGTGCGACAATATGAATTTAAGAAGGTATTGTTAGGTATTTGTTTTGACCTAAAGAAAAATTAAACGTCTATTTAATTATTGATCTTGTATTTCTTTTAATATGTACAAAAGAAAATGTTTTAATTGTATGTTTTGAGTTCTAGTTAAATTATGTATAAAGATGATGTTTTAAGAAAAGAAAATATTTCTAAGTTTTAATTACGTGGTGTTAAAAAAATGTATTTTATTATTTATGTACAAATAAAATTTAAATTAGATAAAATAAAAATGTGTTTTATGTATTAGTATTAATGTAATATTGTAAAAATATATTAAGTTAGAAAAAATAATACATTGTTTTATGTATAAAAAGAGAACATATAGGTTTATTTAGGGATCAAAATATGTAAAAATATTGTTAGTAAAAAATAGGTTATATTAATTAATTTGTTTAACAAAAGAAAATAAAAAGAGGTTGCATACTTAAAAGAAGTCAGGCTTTTTGAAATGGGCCTTGGAGAGGTTAAAACGGATTAGGCCCATTGTTCTGAAGCAAACGTTTTAGGGTTTATTGTTTTGGTATTCAGTTGGACGATACACTTTAGGGTTTGTGCAGCGGCGGTGTTCGCTTGCTTTGTCTTCTCCGTGCGTTCTTATGAATATGACTCCTCCGTCTAGCCACCAGCACTACCCCCACATCTCTCTTCCCTCCAGCTCCAGTTTAATGGTCTCATGACAACAAGGTTCGCTTTTGATGTTTTTTTTATACCTTTTTTACGAATTGCATGCTTATTTGCTTTGAGCTTTGACCTTAACCTTTTATTATTATGGAGGTGAAGGAGAAAAAGAGAGGGAGAAAAGAGTACTACCTTTGATCTTGGAGAAGGAGGAGAGATAGGGTAGGTGGCGCTCAGGAGGGCTCGACGGCGTGAGATGATGATGGACTTGTAGCAATTCCGGTTTGTCTTCTTTAATGCTCTTTAGGGTTTCAGGATGACATTTGAAAACCCTTTTGCATGATATCTTTTCTTCTTCTTCTTCTTGTATCGCCTGTCTTGCCTTATTTCTATGGCCTATGAGCTTGGTATGCTTTAGAATATTTGTTGCCTTGGTACTTTGCTTTGAATGGCCTTCTGAGATTGATGCCCGTGATGAGGAGTTTCTGAGGCTGGAGGTTTTGACTGGTTATTTGCTTCAGGTCAGGACTTGGTAAATGCAGTAGCAGGTTCTTTGCTTCATGCTAGGGCTTGGTTTGAAGCTTTTGGTTGGTAACTGGTTTTGAAGCCTAACTAATGCAGGTTTTGTGATGATTAGGCTTTTGGTTTGGACTGATTCAGGTGAAGCTTGAGCTGGTTTATTATGCTTCAGGTTAGGCTTGCTTCAAAGCTTAGGCAGGTTTAGTGTTTGACAGGGGTATGGTTTTGTTTCTGGTTGATGGCCTTAGCAGGTATGATGCTTGAGGCTTAGCAGGTTATGATTTTTGAGGTGTCTTTTGGAGGTGTTTATGGTTTATGCAGTTTGTGCTAATGCAGGTTGTGGTTAGGCTTCAAGCTTAGCAGTTTGTATCTTTTTCTTTTTGTGTTGGTTTCTCTTTTACTTTGGTGAAAGTTCTGCCTCTTTCTCTTACTGTGTTTTGCTCTTTTGTATATCTTTCTATCTATGCTTGCCTAAAGCCTATGAAACCGGCTCCTTATCTCTCTTCTTTCTCTCTCTCTGTACAGTTAAATATTTTAATATGCTTGTGCTGTACCTAGTTCTGAAAGTGGCCATTGGGAAATGATGAAAGATGTAGCTTGCTTGCATAAAAGATTTCCTCTGCATTCTTTATCTCTTCTTTGACAGTTTTGAGTAGACTCTTTGGCATTTTTGACAGCAAGTTGTACTTCTTTATCTTCTTTGATATCTTTGTGCAGTAATTTGTCCCTTTTGGATTTTGACAGAAAGTTGCATTTTGGATTTTTCAGTTTGGTTTGAACTTGCTTCTGAACTATGCAGTTTGACATTTTGAACTTATGCATTTTGACATTTTGCATTTTTTCTCAACTTTGCATAAAATTCTTCCCTCTTTGTGAACCGGGAGAAATCCCGTGATTTGCAGAGAGGGTTAACTGATCCCAATCAGTGGCCCTTAATGATGACTGCAATTTTATCTGTCTTTATTTATTTATCAGTCACTGACTTTTCTCCTTTTCTTCTTGCAGATGAATAAAATGGATGGAGGGGTACTAAATGAAGACTGAAGAATTAGAAAAAATAATAGGATAGTTTTCTTTTTTTTATTTAAAGTTAAATTTATGTAAAACCATTGTTTGTAATTAAATTATAAACAATAATTGTACAGTCAATTTAAGAATAAATAAAAGTTTCCATTATCCGATTAATTCTGTTTTTCTCTTTATTATTTATTTATTATTTAAAACTCTTTGAATTAAAATAATTGAAAAATAAATTTCAATCACTTAATTTAGAATAATAAATAATTTAAATAAAACAATGCCTTAGTAATTGATCAGTTAATCCTGGCCTTTCCAATGTCCAAAGCAAAGAAACAGTTAACCGAAACAAACCAAACAGGCGCATTCCCTCTTCACTGATTTTCAACAAACACTGTAAATCCAAACTGCGTATTTCTTTTGACTGGCTCAAACAAAACAACGTGAATTCAAACCAACTGCCTCTTTTACTGATTAAATCAAAACAATGCGAATTCAACCCGAATCTTGGAATAACTTGCAAAGTGCTGTGGAATTTTAATCTTTCTGAGAATATGCCCATAAAACCTTAATTCCTGATTAAATGCCAAAGAACGTTCACCTGATCACAATTGAGCCAGAATCAACCAAAACCCTAAGCCAACTTGGGTGAAACAATCCAGAGCCCTGAAAGATCAATAAACCCTAATTGCGTCTGACTGACGAGAAAAGCCCGTTTGACCGATTCTTGAGCCAATCTGAAAAAATCAGGAAATGCCTGAAGCTGAGATTTATTGTGGAAAAATGCGAGGGCAAATTTTGGGGTACAACAGTTGCCCCTGTTCAATCTTCTTGAACCTGAAGAGTTAGATTGGCAAGTTTGCCTTTCGCGACTTGAAGGTAAAAGAAGATTGGACACTAAAGTGCCCAGAAAATTTGCACTCGTCGATGTGATGGTAGAGGTGAATGGGCTTAAAGATGCCATTTGGTGATGGGCTTAAAGATGCCATATGGTGTGATAGAATCTTGTCGGGGAATGGGCTTAGAGATGCCATCTGATAATGGGCTTAAAGATGCCATTTGGTGATGGTCTTAAAGATGCCATCTGGTGACTGCTGGTAGGAGGACAGGCTTATAGATGCCATCTGGTTATGTTGAACTGTATGTTAATGGTGAGTGGACAAGTATCAGAAAGCCACACATGTTTTGGAACATCTCTGAATCGGGGGTCTGAGCAAGCAATAGATTGACATCCACGTTTCGGAGAATCCGTAAACTATTTTCAGGAGTTGAGATTGAATAAGCAATAGAGCGGCATCCGTTGTTGGGACGCGTCCGTAAACTGTTTTCAAAAGTTGCGAAGAGTCTGAACAAGTTGGTAGATTAACATCCGTTGTTGGGAAGAATCCGTAAACTGTTTTCAAAAGTTGAGAAGAGTCTGAACAAGTTGGTAGATTAACATCCGTTGTTGGGAAGAATCCGTAAACTGTTTTCAGAAGTTGAGAAGAATCTGAACAAGTGATAGGTTAACATCCGTTACTTGGAGAACCCGTGAACTGTTTTCAGAAGTCTTGAAGTTGAATAAGCAATAGAGCAGCATCCGTTGTTGGGAAGCGTCCATAAACTGTTTTCAAAAATTGCACCTGAACAAGTTGGTAGATTGACATCCGTTGTTGGGAAGAATCTGTAAACTGTTTTCAGACGTCTTGAAGAGGAACCGGTGTAGGGTTTCCTGATGATGAGCTTGTGTAAAGCTGCATTTGGATGAATCTAGAATAAGTATCAGAAGGTCGCCGTGTCCGGGTCACATCTGAGTATACTTGGAAGATGATCTTTGTCTGCCGACTGATCTTACCTGAAAAGGTAAAGGGTTAGTTGTATGCAATGTTATGATGCATGATGCAATGTATGTGATATCAATGTTTATGACATGAATGTGATGAATGCGCGTGTAAGCTGATGAGTTATCTTGCTGAGGATAGATGAATCCTGGACGGCTGAAAGATAAAAGAATCTTGATTGCTGCCGGGGAAAATAAATCCTTGGCTGCTGCTGTGGAGGGCAAGGGTCTTCAATTGTTGAAAATGAGAGGTCTGGGGACCCCTGTTGGGAGATCAGAAGCTTGGGTTGTATGCCAAACTACTGGGGTATTCCTGTTTTGAGGAGATCTGTGTAGGATTTCCTGACGATGAGTCCGTGTAAAACTGCATCGGGTTTTTGAACACTTTTGACATTCGAATGCCCCAAGTGGTGATGTAGATAAATTTCTGGCTTGTTACAGGTGTCGACCTGGAATTCTTCAGACGTGCCCTGGCTGGATACAGGAATCGAATCTGGAAATAGTCGTCAACAGATATGCCCTGGCTGGATACAGGAATTGAATCCTCAAACTCTTCAGACGTGCCCTGGCTAGATACAGGAATCGAGTCTGGAAATGTAATCAACAGATATGCCCTGGCTGGATACAGGAATCGAATCTGGAAATAGTCGTCAACAGATATGCCCTGGATGGATACAGGAATCGAATCCTCAAACTCTTCAGATGTGCCCTGGCTAGATACAGGAATCGAGTCTGGAAATGTAATCAACAGATATGCCCTGGCTGGATACAGGAATCGAATCTGGAAATAGTCGTCAACAGATATGCCCTGGCTGGATACAGGAATCGAATCCTCAAACTCTTCAGACGTGCCCTGGCTAGATACAGGAATCGAGTCTGGAAAACAGTCGTCAACAGATATGCCCTGGCTGGATACAGGAATCGAATCTGGAAATGTTGTAGTTGATAGATGTGCCCTGGCTGGATACAGGAATTGAGTCTTCAAACTCTTCAGACGTGCCCTGGCTAGATACAGGAATCGAGTCTGGAAATGTGGTCAACAGATATGCCCTGGCTGGATACAGGAATCGAATCTGGAAATAGTCGTCAACAGATATGCCCTGGCTGGATACAGGAATCGAATCTTCGAACTCTTCAGACGTGCCCTGGCTAGATACAGGAATCGAGTCTGGAAATGTGGTCAACAGATATGCCCTGGCTGGATACAGGAATCGAATCTGGAAATAGTCGTCAACAGATATGCCCTGGCTGGATACAGGAATCGAATCTTCGAACTCTTCAGACGTGCCCTGGCTAGATACAGGAATCGAGTCTGGAAATATGATAGTTAACAGATATGCCCTGGCTGGATACAGGAATCGAATCTTCAAACTCTTCAGACGTGCCCTGGCTAGATACAGGAATCGAGTCTGGAAATGTGATAGTTAACAGATATGCCCTGGCTGGATACAGGAATCGAATCTTCAAACTCTTCAGACGTGCCCTGGCTAGATACAGGAATCGAGTCTGGAAATGTGATAGTTGATTGGTTGAACACTTTTGACATTCGAATGCCCCAAGTGGTGGAGAAGGAGTCTTGAATCAGATTACTCTGCATATTGAGAGATTTCTTGAAATCTTGACTGGACTGCCCCAGGTTAACTGAACTTTGAAAGATCTGTTGGACCTTGACTGGACTGCCCCAGGTTAATTGAATTGTGACATGTCATGCCCCTTGCTGATAGGAGATTTGATGGAAGTGTTATCCTCTTGAAGTGATTTTTACTTACTGAGAGAGCTTTCGTTCCTCCGAACATTCGTGGTATGAAATTCTTCGCTGTCAAACAAAAAGCCAAATGCAGACAGTGATATTCAAGCAATGCAAAGTTTATGTTTGTCTCGAAGTTTTTTTTTTTTTTTGAAAAATGCGTTTTTAGCAGAAAACTTTCCGTAAGACAAGTCAACACAAGATTTAGAGTAAAGCCCTACAGGAGTCAGGATACCTTTTGTAACAGTATGCTTTCGAACTAACCCATGCTTCAATTAGGACTTTTGAAAGGGTTGTAACGTGGCCTGGTTCACGGTTTAAGAAACAAAGGATAAAGGCTCAAAGTATATTTGTACCCACCCGCTCTTCGTGATGTTCTTCAACCTAAGCTCAGTTAATTGTGCGTCATACTCTGTTTTGAGTTTGGAACGACTTTTGGGCGATGGTTCACCAGTTGAATTTGGGGGAGACAGTCATCATCTCCTTTTTTCTTTTTTAACCTTTTTCATGTTGTTGAGGATTTTGTAATGACCTCACTATTTTGATTTTGATTTGTTATCCCTAACTTTTGCCTGGTTGTTACCGTTTTCAGGGATTACTGTCAGCGGGATGCCCCAGCTTTCTTAAGCCTCCTTTATAGGTTTTGGCTTTTTCTCTTTTGAGAGATTGACTGTCTATGTGATAGGGAACCACCCTTGTCTTTAGATTTCAAAGGAATGCTTTCTTTTTTTTGACGTCGTCCGTTGTGTTACGAACTGAGAGTTTGCGACTTCAATGCGCATTTTCTTTTGAATTAACTGAGATACTACCCTGCCCCGGGTTTATACCAAGGGTTTTGATCGTTTTAAAACAGAAAACTCCTACTTCTTTGGCTCGAAGGGGTTGACTAGGGATTAACTTCCTTATAACTCCAGTGTTTGGGAATTGAAAGAAATGCCTGTACATCATCAGCAAGGTCTGTTCAAAAGTCATACTGTATAAGATCATGGTATTGTTTCGTCATCCTCCCTCTAAAGGCTTACAGCTTTTTATCAAGAGTCAAATATCATAAAGAAAAGCATAAGAGTAGTGAAACGAATGGATGAATTCAAGACAAACATATGCAATGCATTAATGAAAACAGCGTTTAACAATCAACAGATAATTGTTTGACAGCAAAAGAAATTACAACTTTGAAAATTCAAAAAGAAGCAAAAGTCTTTCAGCTTGAGCTTCGTCACTTCAAGTGGAGAACCCTTTAACGGAAGATTTTCATCTCGCTGTCTGGCATGAATTCCAGCACTCCAATGTCGATCAGATCTTGAATCTTGTTCTTCAAGGCCCAACAGTCGTTGGTGTCGTGTCCCGGGCTGTAGGAGTGGTAAACACAAAATGCGTCGGGACGATAGTTAGGAGAGGAGGTATTGAGCTTCTGAGGAGGATCCCTTAAGGTAAGCAGGTTGACCTCCAACAGGCGCTTCATTATGAAGAATGATGGTATTTCAGTCTCCGTGAACTGTCTTCCCGATGTTTCTGGCTTACGCCGATTACCCCTTTGACGCTGGCGAGGTTGTTGATGGGCTTGTGACCCTGAAGCAAGCGAAGGAGCCTTCTCCTTGTCTTTTTGAGTGGATGGAGGCTGAGCGGTGACTTGCTCTTCAACCTCATATGTTTTTCCCAATTGGTTGTTTTGAAGCAGTTGGCGGACAAGAACTCTGAGTTCCTCTTGTCTTTGAGATAGGTCTTGGATGAGAGCCATCTGGCCCACCAACTGTCCCATCACTTGGGTCCTCAATGTTGTCAGATCAAACTGCAGCTCCGCAAGCTGATCACTCCTGGCATTGTTGGAATTCTCCAAGCCCTTTGTGAGGAGAGCTTTCATCTCTTCCTGCCCCAGAGACAGGTTCAGGAACACTTCCTGCAGCTGAGCAGTCTGGTCTTGGGTGTCTTTGACAGACCTTTCTAGAGCCATCTCTTACTGAAATAAACAGTAGGAGAGTAAGGAAACCTGAAAAAGGAAAGACTGTCAAAATGCAATGCATGATATGTGGATGCATGCTTTCAAGGATCTCTTGGGTTAACACAAGAAAATGTTAGAGGTTGAACTTTGCTCTTGGATTGGAGATCTTCGCATCGGTGGATGCCTTTCCACGAGAATCAAGCTCACCGTGTCGAGTGGGTCATAGCCACTGATTCAAGTTGTTGTACTTGATCTTTGACTGGAGAACTTTGTATCGCTGGATGCCTTTCCACGAGAATCAAGCTCACCATGTCGAGTGGGTCATAGCCACTGATTCAAGTTGTTGTACTTGATCTTTGACTGGAGAACTTTGTATTGGTGGATGTCTTTCCACGAGAATCAAGCTCACCATGTCAAGTGGGTCATAGCCACTGATTCAAGTTGTTATACTTGATCTTTGATGGCATTTGTTTAGAGGAGAAACCTCTTTCCCCTTGGTAGGCGTCTGGTTCAACGTAACCCTGCATCAAAAGAACCCTCGTGATCCTTGAAATGGTTATTGAAAATGCTATGGTATGATGTCATGATGTTATGTACATGTATGCACAAGCAAGTAAGTGTATATACAGGCAAACATATTCACACAAAGAAAACAAGTCCTTAAGTTTAGGCTTGCATGGGGTTCAGGCACTACCCTCTTTCAGTTTCGTTGGTTAAAACCTGTCCTATCAAAAGTAACCGGGTTCTAGAGGATCTCAAATCATTGGCTACCCTCGATCGGTCATAACTCCAACATCGCTATCTTTTCTTGCGGCCAGAACCATCGCGAGAGTTTAGCCTCAATGAGTGTAGCATACTGCTACTGTTCTAATGGCCAAGTTGGGTCAATTTAGGGTTCTAAGGTCGGTTGGTGCTTAATGACTCCTTGGAAGACCCATATTCTCCCCGTTTCAACACGAGGGATATCGGAACAGACCAAGGCGCCACACCAACGTAGCCACTGCTTCACCCATGTCGGTATACGCCAGACAGGTCCCTCACAGATTATGCTACCTAAAAGGGGATTCCCCAGATCCGGGTTAGGATCTATGAAACTCCGATACAAAGCCCACAAATATAAAAGCAAACAAGGCAAACAATTGAAAACAAAGGTGATCTAAACCCTAAGGTAACCCCACTTTGAGTAGTACTCCCCAACAGAGTCGCCAGTTCTGTGATACGGTGGGAGAACTGACTATGGTTTTGCGTTCGTATTCGCACTTGTGCGGTTGAGCAAGAGTCGCCACCGACTTTTTATTTTATCCTAAAGGAAAGGTTAAAAAAGCACAGTAAAAACCTTTTGAGATATTTCGTGGGTTCGGGGGGTAGATTATGAAAAGGGAAGGTATTAGCACCCTCTTCATCCATGGTTATCCATGGGCTCTTAGTTACTTGGTTTTTTAGATCACTTGCCTTGATTGCTTTAAAAATGGTGTGTGTGTGTGTTTGAAAATGTTTTTGAAGAAGATGCCTTGTCTTAGGCGACCAATGTATTTCACTCATGTTTGAGTGTTTTACAAAAGTGTGTATCTTTTCGAAAAGATGTTTCAAATGTTTTTGAGAGTTTGTTAGAAAGTGTTGTGGATTGTGGTTTTTGAAAAGAAGGCAAGTGTTTTTGCAAGTTGATCTCAAGTAACTAAGAGTTTTGTCTACCCTATTGTACTCAAAAGTTTTCTCTATGTTTTCAACCCCTTTTGACAATTTTGTTCCACCATTGAATTTGGTGGACAATCTTGCGTTTAGGAAGTTTGTTCGGGACGGGCGCGGGTCATCGTATGGACCATGGATGCAATGATGCCAAGTGTCTTTGGCAATTTGCTTTGAAGGGACTTGATCATTCCGTTTAGGCAACACTTTGAGGGTCTTATGATCATTTGAGTTCGTTTTGCCAAAGAAACTCGACGTGCAAGCATGGCCCATTTTGGAAGGCAACGTGTGGGATTACCCTAGAGGGTGCAAGTGTGATTGTGTATTGATTTCATGTATTTGTCTTGTATTAGGTTATCTAGCGTTTGATTTTATTTACATGCAAACCCTAGGTCTAACCATGGTATAATTGAAAGCGGTAAATTGCGAAAATGTAAAGTCTACGCTATTACAAAATAGTATCCGGGAGTGGGGGTACAATATTCACAAATGGGGATGAGACTTATAGTATCCAATAAGTTACAACCAAATTGAATTTGCGATCAAATGTAAATAATGAATATCAATGTATAAGATAACAATTGTGTATAGGAGCAATGTAAATGTATTTGTATTGTGTAAGTGATTATTTACATGTGCGACAATATGAATTTAAGAAGGTATTGTTAGGTATTTGTTTTGACCTAAAGAAAAATTAAACGTCTATTTAATTATTGATCTTGTATTTCTTTTAATATGTACAAAAGAAAATGTTTTAATTGTATGTTTTGAGTTCTAGTTAAATTATGTATAAAGATGATGTTTTAAGAAAAGAAAATATTTCTAAGTTTTAATTACGTGGTGTTAAAAAAATGTATTTTATTATTTATGTACAAATAAAATTTAAATTAGATAAAATAAAAATGTGTTTTATGTATTAGTATTAATGTAATATTGTAAAAATATATTAAGTTAGAAAAAATAATACATTGTTTTATGTATAAAAAGAGAACATATAGGTTTATTTAGGGATCAAAATATGTAAAAATATTGTTAGTAAAAAATAGGTTATATTAATTAATTTGTTTAACAAAAGAAAATAAAAAGAGGTTGCATACTTAAAAGAAGTCAGGCTTTTTGAAATGGGCCTTGGAGAGGTTAAAACGGATTAGGCCCATTGTTCTGAAGCAAACGTTTTAGGGTTTATTGTTATGGTATTCAGTTGGACGATACACTTTAGGGTTTGTGCAGCGGCGGCGTTCGCTTGCTTTGTCTTCTCCGTGCGTTCTTCTGAATATGACTCCTCCGTCTAGCCACCAGCACTACCCCCACATCTCTCTTCCCTCCAGCTCCAGTTTAATGGTCTCATGACAACAAGGTTCGCTTTTGATGTTTTTTTTATACCTTTTTTACGAATTGCATGCTTATTTGCTTTGAGCTTTGACCTTAACCTTTTATTATTATGGAGGTGAAGGAGAAAAAGAGAGGGAGAAAAGAGTACTACCTTTGATCTTGGAGAAGGAGGAGAGATAGGGTAGGTGGCGCTCAGGAGGGCTCGACGGCGTGAGATGATGATGGACTTGTAGCAATTCCGGTTTGTCTTCTTTAATGCTCTTTAGGGTTTCAGGATGACATTTGAAAACCCTTTTGCATGATATCTTTTCTTCTTCTTCTTCTTGTATCGCCTGTCTTGCCTTATTTCTATGGCCTATGAGCTTGGTATGCTTTAGAATATTTGTTGCCTTGGTACTTTGCTTTGAATGGCCTTCTGAGATTGATGCCCGTGATGAGGAGTTTCTGAGGCTGGAGGTTTTGACTGGTTATTTGCTTCAGGTCAGGACTTGGTAAATGCAGTAGCAGGTTCTTTGCTTCATGCTAGGGCTTGGTTTGAAGCTTTTGGTTGGTAACTGGTTTTGAAGCCTAACTAATGCAGGTTTTGTGATGATTAGGCTTTTGGTTTGGACTGATTCAGGTGAAGCTTGAGCTGGTTTATTATGCTTCAGGTTAGGCTTGCTTCAAAGCTTAGGCAGGTTTAGTGTTTGACAGGGGTATGGTTTTGTTTCTGGTTGATGGCCTTAGCAGGTATGATGCTTGAGGCTTAGCAGGTTATGATTTTTGAGGTGTCTTTTGGAGGTGTTTATGGTTTATGCAGTTTGTGCTAATGCAGGTTGTGGTTAGGCTTCAAGCTTAGCAGTTTGTATCTTTTTCTTTTTGTGTTGGTTTCTCTTTTACTTTGGTGAAAGTTCTGCCTCTTTCTCTTACTGTGTTTTGCTCTTTTGTATATCTTTCTATCTATGCTTGCCTAAAGCCTATGAAACCGGCTCCTTATCTCTCTTCTTTCTCTCTCTCTGTACAGTTAAATATTTTAATATGCTTGTGCTGTACCTAGTTCTGAAAGTGGCCATTGGGAAATGATGAAAGATGTAGCTTGCTTGCATAAAAGATTTCCTCTGCATTCTTTATCTCTTCTTTGACAGTTTTGAGTAGACTCTTTGGCATTTTTGACAGCAAGTTGTACTTCTTTATCTTCTTTGATATCTTTGTGCAGTAATTTGTCCCTTTTGGATTTTGACAGAAAGTTGCATTTTGGATTTTTCAGTTTGGTTTGAACTTGCTTCTGAACTATGCAGTTTGACATTTTGAACTTATGCATTTTGACATTTTGCATTTTTTCTCAACTTTGCATAAAATTCTTCCCTCTTTGTGAACCGGGAGAAATCCCGTGATTTGCAGAGAGGGTTAACTGATCCCAATCAGTGGCCCTTAATGATGACTGCAATTTTATCTGTCTTTATTTATTTATCAGTCACTGACTTTTCTCCTTTTCTTCTTGCAGATGAATAAAATGGATGGAGGGGTACTAAATGAAGACTGAAGAATTAGAAAAAATAATAGGATAGTTTTCTTTTTTTTATTTAAAGTTAAATTTATGTAAAACCATTGTTTGTAATTAAATTATAAACAATAATTGTACAGTCAATTTAAGAATAAATAAAAGTTTCCATTATCCGATTAATTCTGTTTTTCTCTTTATTATTTATTTATTATTTAAAACTCTTTGAATTAAAATAATTGAAAAATAAATTTCAATCACTTAATTTAGAATAATAAATAATTTAAATAAAACAATGCCTTAGTAATTGATCAGTTAATCCTGGCCTTTCCAATGTCCAAAGCAAAGAAACAGTTAACCGAAACAAACCAAACAGGCGCATTCCCTCTTCACTGATTTTCAACAAACACTGTAAATCCAAACTGCGTATTTCTTTTGACTGGCTCAAACAAAACAACGTGAATTCAAACCAACTGCCTCTTTTACTGATTAAATCAAAACAATGCGAATTCAACCCGAATCTTGGAATAACTTGCAAAGTGCTGTGGAATTTTAATCTTTCTGAGAATATGCCCATAAAACCTTAATTCCTGATTAAATGCCAAAGAACGTTCACCTGATCACAATTGAGCCAGAATCAACCAAAACCCTAAGCCAACTTGGGTGAAACAATCCAGAGCCCTGAAAGATCAATAAACCCTAATTGCGTCTGACTGACGAGAAAAGTCCGTTTGACCGATTCTTGAGCCAATCTGAAAAAATCAGGAAATGCCTGAAGCTGAGATTTATTGTGGAAAAATGCGAGGGCAAATTTTGGGGTACAACAGTTGCCCCTGTTCAATCTTCTTGAACCTGAAGAGTTAGATTGGCAAGTTTGCCTTTCGCGACTTGAAGGTAAAAGAAGATTGGACACTAAAGTGCCCAGAAAATTTGCACTCGTCGATGTGATGGTAGAGGTGAATGGGCTTAAAGATGCCATTTGGTGATGGGCTTAAAGATGCCATATGGTGTGATAGAATCTTGTCGGGGAATGGGCTTAGAGATGCCATCTGATAATGGGCTTAAAGATGCCATTTGGTGATGGTCTTAAAGATGCCATCTGGTGACTGCTGGTAGGAGGACAGGCTTATAGATGCCATCTGGTTATGTTGAACTGTATGTTAATGGTGAGTGGACAAGTATCAGAAAGCCACACATGTTTTGGAACATCTCTGAATCGGGGGTCTGAGCAAGCAATAGATTGACATCCACGTTTCGGAGAATCCGTAAACTATTTTTAGGAGTTGAGATTGAATAAGCAATAGAGCGGCATCCGTTGTTGGGACGCGTCCGTAAACTGTTTTCAAAAGTTGGGAAGAGTCTGAACAAGTTGGTAGATTAACATCCGTTGTTGGGAAGAATCCGTAAACTGTTTTCAAAAGTTGAGAAGAGTCTGAACAAGTTGGTAGATTAACATCCGTTGTTGGGAAGAATCCGTAAACTGTTTTCAGAAGTTGAGAAGAATCTGAACAAGTGATAGGTTAACATCCGTTACTTGGAGAACCCGTGAACTGTTTTCAGAAGTCTTGAAGTTGAATAAGCAATAGAGCAGCATCCGTTGTTGGGAAGCGTCCATAAACTGTTTTCAAAAATTGCACCTGAACAAGTTGGTAGATTGACATCCGTTGTTGGGAAGAATCTGTAAACTGTTTTCAGACGTCTTGAAGAGGAACCGGTGTAGGGTTTCCTGATGATGAGCTTGTGTAAAGCTGCATTTGGATGAATCTAGAATAAGTATCAGAAGGTCGTCGTGTCCGGGTCACATCTGAGTATACTTGGAAGATGATCTTTGTCTGCCGACTGATCTTACCTGAAAAGGTAAAGGGTTAGTTGTATGCAATGTTATGATGCATGATGCAATGTATGTGACATCAATGTTTATGACATGAATGTGATGAATGCGCGTGTAAGCTGATGAGTTATCTTGCTGAGGATAGATGAATCCTGGACGGCTGAAAGATAAAAGAATCTTGATTGCTGCCGGGGAAAATAAATCCTTGGCTGCTGCTGTGGAGGGCAAGGGTCTTCAATTGTTGAAAATGAGAGGTCTGGGGACCCCTGTTGGGAGATCAGAAGCTTGGGTTGTATGCCAAACTACTGGGGTATTCCTGTTTTGAGGAGATCTGTGTAGGATTTCCTGACGATGAGTCCGTGTAAAACTGCATCGGGTTTTTGAACACTTTTGACATTCGAATGCCCCAAGTGGTGATGTAGATAAATTTCTGGCTTGTTACAGGTGTCGACCTGGAATTCCTCAGACGTGCCCTGGCTGGATACAGGAATCGAATCTGGAAATAGTCGTCAACAGATATGCCCTGGCTGGATACAGGAATTGAATCCTCAAACTCTTCAGACGTGCCCTGGCTAGATACAGGAATCGAGTCTGGAAATGTAATCAACAGATATGCCCTGGCTGGATACAGGAATCGAATCTGGAAATAGTCGTCAACAGATATGCCCTGGATGGATACAGGAATCGAATCCTCAAACTCTTCAGATGTGCCCTGGCTAGATACAGGAATCGAGTCTGGAAATGTAATCAACAGATATGCCCTGGCTGGATACAGGAATCGAATCTGGAAATAGTCGTCAACAGATATGCCCTGGCTGGATACAGGAATCGAATCCTCAAACTCTTCAGACGTGCCCTGGCTAGATACAGGAATCGAGTCTGGAAAACAGTCGTCAACAGATATGCCCTGGCTGGATACAGGAATCGAATCTGGAAATGTTGTAGTTGATAGATGTGCCCTGGCTGGATACAGGAATTGAGTCTTCAAACTCTTCAGACGTGCCCTGGCTAGATACAGGAATCGAGTCTGGAAATGTGGTCAACAGATATGCCCTGGCTGGATACAGGAATCGAATCTGGAAATAGTCGTCAACAGATATGCCCTGGCTGGATACAGGAATCGAATCTTCGAACTCTTCAGACGTGCCCTGGCTAGATACAGGAATCGAGTCTGGAAATGTGGTCAACAGATATGCCCTGGCTGGATACAGGAATCGAATCTGGAAATAGTCGTCAACAGATATGCCCTGGCTGGATACAGGAATCGAATCTTCGAACTCTTCAGACGTGCCCTGGCTAGATACAGGAATCGAGTCTGGAAATATGATAGTTAACAGATATGCCCTGGCTGGATACAGGAATCGAATCTTCAAACTCTTCAGACGTGCCCTGGCTAGATACAGGAATCGAGTCTGGAAATGTGATAGTTAACAGATATGCCCTGGCTGGATACAGGAATCAAATCTTCAAACTCTTCAGACGTGCCCTGGCTAGATACAGGAATCGAGTCTGGAAATGTGATAGTTGATTGGTTGAACACTTTTGACATTCGAATGCCCCAAGTGGTGGAGAAGGAGTCTTGAATCAGATTACTCTGCATATTGAGAGATTTCTTGAAATCTTGACTGGACTGCCCCAGGTTAACTGAACTTTGAAAGATCTGTTGGACCTTGACTGGACTGCCCCAGGTTAATTGAATTGTGACATGTCATGCCCCTTGCTGATAGGAGATTTGATGGAAGTGTTATCCTCTTGAAGTGATTTTTACTTACTGAGAGAGCTTTCGTTCCTCCGAACATTCGTGGTATGAAATTCTTCGCTGTCAAACAAAAAGCCAAATGCAGACAGTGATATTCAAGCAATGCAAAGTTTATGTTTGTCTCGAAGTTTTTTTTTTTTTGAAAAATGCGTTTTTAGCAGAAAACTTTCCGTAAGACAAGTCAACACAAGATTTAGAGTAAAGCCCTACAGGAGTCAGGATACCTTTTGTAACAGTATGCTTTCGAACTAACCCATGCTTCAATTAGGACTTTTGAAAGGGTTGTAACGTGGCCTGGTTCACGGTTTAAGAAACAAAGGATAAAGGCTCAAAGTATATTTGTACCCACCCGCTCTTCGTGATGTTCTTCAACCTAAGCTCAGTTAATTGTGCGTCATACTCTGTTTTGAGTTTGGAACGACTTTTGGGCGATGGTTCACCAGTTGAATTTGGGGGAGACAGTCATCATCTCCTTTTTTCTTTTTTAACCTTTTTCATGTTGTTGAGGATTTTGTAATGACCTCACTATTTTGATTTTGATTTGTTATCCCTAACTTTTGCCTGGTTGTTACCGTTTTCCGGGATTACTGTCAGCGGGATGCCCCAGCTTTCTTAAGCCTCCTTTATAGGTTTTGGCTTTTTCTCTTTTGAGAGATTGACTGTCTATGTGATAGGGAACCACCCTTGTCTTTTGATTTCAAAGGAATGCTTTCTTTTTTTTGACGTCGTCCGTTGTGTTACGAACTGAGAGTTTGCGACTTCAATGCGCATTTTCTTTTGAATTAACTGAGATACTACCCTGCCCCGGGTTTATACCAAGGGTTTTGATCGTTTTAAAACAGAAAACTCCTACTTCTTTGGCTCGAAGGGGTTGACTAGGGATTAACTTCCTTATAACTCCAGTGTTTGGGAATTGAAAGAAATGCCTGTACATCATCAGCAAGGTCTGTTCAAAAGTCATACTGTATAAGATCATGGTATTGTTTCGTCATCCTCCCTCTAAAGGCTTACAGCTTTTTATCAAGAGTCAAATATCATAAAGAAAAGCATAAGAGTAGTGAAACGAATGGATGAATTCAAGACAAACATATGCAATGCATTAATGAAAACAGCGTTTAACAATCAACAGATAATTGTTTGACAGCAAAAGAAATTACAACTTTGAAAATTCAAAAAGAAGCAAAAGTCTTTCAGCTTGAGCTTCGTCACTTCAAGTGGAGAACCCTTTAATGGAAGATTTTCATCTCGCTGTCTGGCATGAATTCCAGCACTCCAATGTCGATCAGATCTTGAATCTTGTTCTTCAAGGCCCAACAGTCGTTGGTGTCGTGTCCCGGGCTGTAGGAGTGGTAAACACAAAATGCGTCGGGACGATAGTTAGGAGAGGAGGTATTGAGCTTCTGAGGAGGATCCCTTAAGGTAAGCAGGTTGACCTCCAACAGGCGCTTCATTATGAAGAATGATGGTATTTCAGTCTCCGTGAACTGTCTTCCCGATGTTTCTGGCTTACGCCGATTACCCCTTTGACGCTGGCGAGGTTGTTGATGGGCTTGTGACCCTGAAGCAAGCGAAGGAGCCTTCTCCTTGTCTTTTTGAGTGGATGGAGGCTGAGCGGTGACTTGCTCTTCAACCTCATATGTTTTCCCCAATTGGTTGTTTTGAAGCAGTTGGCGGACAAGAACTCTGAGTTCCTCTTGTCTTTGAGATAGGTCTTGGATGAGAGCCATCTGGCCCACCAACTGTCCCATCACTTGGGTCCTCAATGTTGTCAGATCAAACTGCAGCTCCGCAAGCTGATCACTCCTGGCATTGTTGGAATTCTCCAAGCCCTTTGTGAGGAGAGCTTTCATCTCTTCCTGCCCCAGAGACAGGTTCAGGAACACTTCCTGCAGCTGAGCAGTCTGGTCTTGGATGTCTTTGACAGACCTTTCTAGAGCCATCTCTTACTGAAATAAACAGTAGGAGAGTAAGGAAACCTGAAAAAGGAAAGACTGTCAAAATGCAATGCATGATATGTGGATGCATGCTTTCAAGGATCTCTTGGGGTAAACACAAGAAAATGTTAGAGGTTGAACTTTGCTCTTGGATTGGAGATCTTCGCATCGGTGGATGCCTTTCCACGAGAATCAAGCTCACCGTGTCGAGTGGGTCATAGCCACTGATTCAAGTTGTTGTACTTGATCTTTGACTGGAGAACTTTGTATCGGTGGATGCCTTTCCACGAGAATCAAGCTCACCATGTCGAGTGGGTCATAGCCACTGATTCAAGTTGTTGTACTTGATCTTTGACTGGAGAACTTTGTATCGGTGGATGTCTTTCCACGAGAATCAAGCTCACCATGTCAAGTGGGTCATAGCCACTGATTCAAGTTGTTGTACTTGATCTTTGATGGCATTTGTTTAGAGGAGAAACCTCTTTCCCCTTGGTAGGCGTCTGGTTCAACGTAACCCTGCATCAAAAGAACCCTCGTGATCCTTGAAATGGTTATTGAAAATGCTATGGTATGATGTCATGATGTTATGTACATGTATGCACAAGCAAGTAAGTGTATATACAGGCAAACATATTCACACAAAGAAAACAAGTCCTTAAGTTTAGGCTTGCATGGGGTTCAGGCACTACCCTCTTTCAGTTTCGTTGGTTAAAACCTGTCCTATCAAAAGTAACCGGGTTCTAGAGGATCTCAAATCATTAGCTACCCTCGATCGGTCATAAATCCAACATCGCTATCTTTTCTTGCGGCCGGAACCATCGCGAGAGTTTAGCCTCAATGAGTGTAGCATACTGCTACTGTTCTAATGGCCAAGTTGGGTCAATTTAGGGTTCTAAGGTCGGTTGGTGCTTAATGACTCCTTGGAAGACCCATATTCTCCCCGTTTCAACACGAGGGATATCGGTACAGACCAAGGCGCCACACCAACGTAGCCACTGCTTCACCCATGTCGGTATACGCCAGACAGGTCCCTCACAGATTATGCTACCTAAAAGGGGATTCCCCAGATCCGGGTTAGGATCTATGAAACTCCGATACAAAGCCCACAAATATAAAAGCAAACAAGGCAAACAATTGAAAACAAAGGTGATCTAAACCCTAAGGTAACCCCACTTTGAGTAGTACTCCCCAGCAGAGTCGCCAGTTCTGTGATACGGTGGGAGAACTGACTATGGTTTTGCGTTCGTATTCGCACTTGTGCGGTTGAGCAAGAGTCGCCACCGACTTTTTATTTTATCCTAAAGGAAAGGTTAAAAAAGCACAGTAAAAACCTTTTGAGATATTTCGTGGGTTCGGGGGGTAGATTATGAAAAGGGAAGGTATTAGCACCCTCTTCATCCATGGTTATCCATGGGCTCTTAGTTACTTGGTTTTTTAGATCACTTGCCTTGATTGCTTTAAAAATGGTGTGTGTGTGTTTGAAAATGTTTTTGAAGAAGATGCCTTGTCTTAGGCGACCAATGTATTTGACTCATGTTTAAGTGTTTTACAAAAGTGTGTATCTTTTCGAAAAGATGTTTCAAATGTTTTTGAGAGTTTGTTAGAAAGTGTTGTGGATTGTGGTTTTTGAAAAGAAGGCAAGTGTTTTTGCAAGTTGATCTCAAGTAACTAAGAGTTTTGTCTACCCTATTGTACTCAAAAGTTTTCTCTATGTTTTCAACCCCTTTTGACAATTTTGTTCCACCATTGAATTTGGTGGACAATCTTGCGTTTAGGAAGTTTGTTCGGGACGGGCGCGGGTCATCGTATGGACCATGGATGCAATGATGCCAAGTGTCTTTGGCAATTTGCTTTGAAGGGACTTGATCATTCCGTTTAGGCAACACTTTGAGGGTCTTATGATCATTTGAGTTCGTTTTGCCAAAGAAACTCGACGTGCAAGCATGGCCCATTTTGGAAGGCAACGTGTGGGATTACCCTAGAGGGTGCAAGTGTGATTGTGTATTGATTTCATGTATTTGTCTTGTATTAGGTTATCTAGCGTTTGATTTTATTTACATGCAAACCCTAGGTCTAACCATGGTATAATTGAAAGCGGTAAATTGCGAAAATGTAAAGTCTACGCTATTACAAAATAGTATCCGGGAGTGGGGGTACAATATTCACAAATGGGGATGAGACTTATAGTATCCAATAAGTTACAACCAAATTGAATTTGCGATCAAATGTAAATAATGAATATCAATGTATAAGATAACAATTGTGTATAGGAGCAATGTGAATGTATTTGTATTGTGTAAGTGATTATTTACATGTGCGACAATATGAATTTAAGAAGGTATTGTTAGGTATTTGTTTTGACCTAAAGAAAAATTAAACGTCTATTTAATTATTGATCTTGTATTTCTTTTAATATGTACAAAAGAAAATGTTTTAATTGTATGTTTTGAGTTCTAGTTAAATTATGTATAAAGATGATGTTTTAAGAAAAGAAAATATTTCTAAGTTTTAATTACGTGGTGTTAAAAAAATGTATTTTATTATTTATGTACAAATAAAATTTAAATTAGATAAAATAAAAATGTGTTTTATGTATTAGTATTAATGTAATATTGTAAAAATATATTAAGTTAGAAAAAATAATACATTGTTTTATGTATAAAAAGAGAACATATAGGTTTATTTAGGGATCAAAATATGTAAAAATATTGTTAGTAAAAAATAGGTTATATTAATTAATTTGTTTAACAAAAGAAAATAAAAAGAGGTTGCATACTTAAAAGAAGTCAGGCTTTTTGAAATGGGCCTTGGAGAGGTTAAAACGGATTAGGCCCATTGTTCTGAAGCAAACGTTTTAGGGTTTATTGTTTTGGTATTCAGTTGGACGATACACTTTAGGGTTTGTGCAGCGGCGGCGTTCGCTTGCTTTGTCTTCTCCGTGCGTTCTTCTGAATATGACTCCTCCGTCTAGCCACCAGCACTACCCTTACATCTCTCTTCCCTCCAGCTCCAGTTCAATGGTCTCATGACAACAAGGTTCGCTTTTGATGTTTTTTTTATACCTTTTTTACGAATTGCATGCTTATTTGCTTTGAGCTTTGACCTTAACCTTTTATTATTATGGAGGTGAAGGAGAAAAAGAGAGGGAGAAAAGCGTACTACCTTTGATCTTGGAGAAGGAGGAGAGATAGGGTACGTGGCGCTCAGGAGGGCTCGACGGCGTGAGATGATGATGGACTTGTAGCAATTCCGGTTTGTCTTCTTTAATGCTCTTTAGGGTTTCAGGATGACATTTGAAAACCCTTTTGCATGATATCTTTTCTTCTTCTTCTTCTTGTATCGCCTGTCTTGCCTTATTTCTATGGCCTCTGAGCTTGGTATGCTTTAGAATATTTGTTGCCTTGGTACTTTGCTTTGAATGGCCTTCTGAGATTGTCTGTTGGGAAGTAACTCTGTGGGGAGAGTGTTTACTTGGCCGGGGAAATCAGGAGCTTGGGTTGTACGCCAATCTACTGGGGAAGTTGGGGAGAGTTGAATGGTTCCTAATGGGGATTGATAGTTTTGAATTCGCTGGGGAAGAAAGTTTAGAACATTCTAGCTCCGCTAGAGGATAGGTATTTCAGGGTTTTCGGGCTCCACTGGGGATCGGGAGTTTGAACTCTCATGGGAACTTTGAAACTTAACTCCGCTGGGGAATAAAGTTTAGAACATACTGGCTCCGCTGGGGATCTTGAAATTTAACTCTGTTGGGGACATATACTCCAAGGTTTTAGCTTTATTGAGGATCTGAATGGCATACTGCAGGGGATTTCTTCTGGAATAGCACAAGGATATCTTCCTACACCTTCAAACCATTAGTAATTATCCTTTCTCAATTTCGTTTTATTTGTAAGCAGTGATTATATTCAAATGTATATGCCTATTTAACAAAACATTGGACGTTTTCAAATAAAACATAAGTGTAAAGAAGAATAAAAGGAAAGAAAATTTCTGCACTTTGAAGTATCTTTGTATTAACTTTTGTAAGTATCTTTGTACAAAGGAGACAGACATCCTAGTAAGATAATGTTGTCATAAAATTGAGAAAAAATTTATACAAAAAGAAAGATGGCTATGTGTAACAATTCCATGGGGTTCCCATTCTGCTATAGCCTTCACAACTCTGAGTATCTTGTCCATTCGCTGCTTCGTCTGCCGATGATTGGATTGATCAGAAGCTTGGAGCTTGTTGGTGAAGAGATTTTTCTTAAAGTGATCCGACGAGACATAGTCATACGCTTTAATTCCCTAACTTTTGTCTGGACCGCCCCTTCGGGTTTTCGATCCACCGGGAAACCCTTTTTTTCCCAAGCCTCCCTTTCGGGTTTTCAACTTGCCGGGTGTACATATTTTTTTGTTTATCCCTAATTTTTGCCTGAACCGCCCTTTCGGGTTTTCGATTCACCGGGATGCCCATTTTTGCCCAAGTCGCCCTTTCGGGTTTTCAACTTGTCGGGTCATTTTATGCGTAGTATCTTTTGACTATGTCTGCGTTTGCAGGGTGCGGCAAGTCGTCACCGTCCATGGTGTTCAGAATCATTGCCCTACAAGAAAAGATGCTCTTGATCACAAATGGTCCTTCGTAAGTAGGATTCCACTTGCCCCTGGGATCAGTTTGTGGCAAGATGATCCGCTTGATTACAAGATCTATGACTCGATATACCTGACGCCTGAATTTCTTGTTGAAAGCCTTGATCATCCGTTTTTGATACGTCTGACCATGACACACAGCAGTAAGTCACTTCTCGTCGATCAAGTTAAGTTGATCAAGCCGGGTCTGAATCCAATCGTCTTCACTCAAACCGGCATCCTTCATAATCCTTAAGGAAGGAATCTGAACTTCCATAGGTAAAACAGCTTCCATGCCATATACCAAAGAAAAGGGGGTTGCCCCTGTTGAAGTACGTGTCGTGGTACGATATCCATGCAGAGAAAATGGTAACATCTCATGCCAGTCCTTGTAGGTGACTGTCATCTTTTGAATGATCTTCTTGATATTTTTGTTCGCGGCTTCAACAACATCGTTCATCTTTGGCCGATAGGGAGATGAATTGTGATGATAAATCTTGAATTGCTCGCACAGAGCGGTGATCATAATGTTATTCAAATTTTTACCGTTGTCTGTGATGATCCTGTCGGGGATACCATACCGGCATATGAGGTTCTGCTTGATGAAGCGGGCAACCACATTCTTTGTAACTGAGGCGTAGGAAGCTGCTTTGACCCATTTGGTGAAGTAATCAATAGCCACCAGGATGAAGCGATGTCCATTGGATGCCATAGGCTTGATCTCTCCAATCATGTCAATGCCCCACATTGCGAATAGCCAAGGAGCTGTTAGAACATTGAGAGGAACATGAGGAATATGTACTTTGTCAGCATAGACTTGGCATTTGTGGCAAGTACGGGAATGTTGATGACAATCAGCTTCCATGGTAGACCAGTAGTAGCCTGCCCTTAGAATCTTCTTAGCCATCATATGTACGCTTAAATGGGTGCCAAATGTGCCACTATGTATCTCGGTCATGATCAACTCAGCTTCAACCTTGTCCACACAACGAAGTAGAACACAATCATGGCTGTGCTTATAAAGGATGCCATTGCTTAGGAAGAACTTGGCAGCAAATCTCCTTAAGAACTTTTTGTCATTTATGGAAGCTCCTTCAGGGTATTCTCAAGTCTGGAGATACCTTTTGATTTCATGAAACCAGGGTTGTTCCACTACTTCTTCGGTATTAATCTCATGACAGTGCGCAGGTTCGTCCATTCGATCGAAGGTGATTTGGGGAGCCTCGTCATCCCAGTTGAGTTTAAACATGGAAGACATTGTATCCAGAGCATCTGCTAGCTGATTTTCTTCTCGCGGGAAGTGCTCGAAAGTAATCTGCTCTAAATGAGGCAACAATGTCAAGACATGTTCTTTGTATGGGATAAGATTAGGATGTTTAGTGTCCCACTCTCCTTTGACTTGACTGATAACCAAAGCCGAGTCCCCAAATACGACCAAAGATTTGATTCCCAAGTCTATAGCAGCCTTGAGACCAAAGATGCAAGCTTCATACTCAGCCATGTTGTTGGTATAGCTGAAGCAAAGTCGGGCAGTGAAGGGTGTATGGTAACCTTCCGGAGAAATGAGTACTGCATCGATACCGTTTCCAAGTGCATTTGAAGCACCATCAAAGTACAGGGTCCATCGGGATCCTTGTTCAGGCCTGTCATACGGTACATTACCTTCAATATTGTCCAATGTCATGATGTCCTCGTCAGGGAAGTCGAATATCATAGATTGGTAATCTTCGATGGCTTGATGAGCTAGATGGTCATCTAGTACACTCCCCTTTATAGCTTTTTGGGTAGTATACTGGATATCATACTCAGTTAGGATCATTTGCCATCTAGCGATTCTTCCAGATAAAGCAGGCTTCTCGAAGATATACTTGATCGGATCCATCTTGGAAATCAGCAAAGTGGTATGAGTCAACATATACTACCTTAGCCGGCGAGCAGCCCATACCAAAGCGCATCAAGTTTTCTCGAGTAGTGAGTAGCGGGTCTCACAGTCGGTAAACTTTTTGCTAAGGTAATAAATGACATGCTCTTTTCGGCCAGACTCGTCATGTTGGCCCAGTACGCACCCCATTGAGTTATCCAAAACAGTCAGATACATGATTAACGGCCTTCCTTCGACGGGTGGCATCAAAATAGGTGGTTCCAACAAATACTCCTTGATCTTATCAAAATCAACTTGACAATCATTATTCCATTCAACTACCTGATATTTCTTCAACAGCTTGAAGATTGGCTCACAGGTAGATGTCAGGTGAGAGATGAACCTTGCAATATAGTTTAAGCGTCCTAAGAAACCTCTAACCTCCTGTTTGGTGCGGGGGGCGAGCATTTCCTGTATAGCCTTGACTTTAGCAGGATCAACCTCAATGCATTTGTTGCTGACGATAAATCCCAAAAGTTTACCAGACTTGACTCCAAAAGTGCACTTGCTTGGGTTCAGTCTGAGCTTATACTCCTTCAATCTGAGAAACAGCTTTTGCAGGTGATCAAGGTGTTCTTCTTCTGTCTGTGAACGGGCTATCATGTCTTCTACGTAGACTTAAATCTCATGATGTATCATATCATGAAACAAAGCTACCATGGCGCGTTGATAGGTTGCCCGACATTCTTCAGTCTGAATGGCATCACTTTGTAGCAGAAGGTACCCCATTGCGTAACAAAAGTAGTTTTCTCCATGTCTTCGGGGGCCATTTTGATCTGGTTGTATCCCGAGAATCCATCCATGAAGGAAAATACCTTGTGTTGAGCTGTGTTGTCAACCAATATGTCGATGTGTGGTAGTGTAAAATCGTCTTTAGGGTGATGGGCTGTTTAATCTGTAACGTATAGCCTAAATGTAGTACTGCAAGTGTACAGCCTATCGAAGTAATATATAAGATTATCGAACCACAGAGACCAATTGTCAATCTATCAACTCTATTGCTAAGGTGCTTATCTAAGGCGAATAAGGATATTGATGTGAGTGCAGTGCACAAAGTAAATATGCGAGGGAAATAACAGTTTAAAAGACAGGTTGGAATGTAAATCATGTAATCAGATATTGGTCCGGTCATGCGTAGATGAACCTACTTATGGGGCAGTATTTTCTGTTGATAGCAAAGAATCAGTTTAACGGGAACCTGTAGCTTTTGACTACTAAGAACCGAGTTTACTCTTTAAATTAAATTCCTTTATTGTCACATATAAAGGGTGCCTTCCGCGTTAAAGAGGTAAACCTATTTTTAAGAAATTGATAGTTTTGACTTAACAGAAAAGTGATCTTACTCGGAAAGATTAACTTAAAGAGACTTTTGGCTTTTGACCAAGAGTCAGATTTTAAACCTACAAACGCGTCCGAAAATAGTTTCAAAATCGTTTTCTAAAAAGGTCAATGATTCCTATTTAACCAATCAACGGCTGTCGCTCTTTTTGTTTGGTTAAATAATAATCAAGTCGTATCGTTAGTTTGGACGGCTTTCGATCTTACCCAATAAACATTTAAACACAATTGACTTAAGTTAGAAGCAAAACATCCCCAGAGTATTTTCACTAGCATGATAATTGGAACACAACCACGATGACAATCATTACATCCTAACCTTTATAGTTTAGCCAGACATAATAAGTGCGAGTCTATAAAACGTGTAGACTATGGTAAGAGCATTTAAAGTCTATAAAACGTGTAGACTATGGTAAGAGCATTTAAAGTCTATAAAACGTGTAGACTATGGTAAGAGCATTTAAAGTCTATAAAACGTGTAGACTATGGTAAGAGCATTTAAAGTCTATAAAACGTGTAGACTATGGTAAGAGCATTTAAAGTCTATAAAACGTGTAGACTATGATAAGAGCAATTAAATAAAGAAATGCAATAAATTAGAACCTTGCTCCGGTCAGAGACTTGAATCTGATACAAATCTACAGAAAAGTAAGGCCGGTATGATGAACTTCAACCAAAGTGCTCCAAGACTCGATTACAACTCAATCTACACCGCAATAACTCCCCGATGTGAAGAGATTATTACTTTACAGAAACTGATAGTATATGGCTTAAGATTGTACTAAGCTTGGATGAAACTAAAGAATGAGAATCGAAAGCTATTTATAGAGGAACTTTGAGGTGCGTAAGGACCAGCATGCCCCTTAACTTCTTTTGAGCGGGAGCCTTTTTGTGAAGGCCGCGGGCGCGGTGAGGGTGGCCGCGGGCGCGGCGCCTGGAACCGCCACATCATGGGAACGTGGCAGTTGATCTCTGGGTGAAAGTGGGCCACGTCATCGCGTTTCCTGTAGCCAGCGCGGTGCTGAACGCCATAAGTGCAAAATATCTTGAAAAACCCTAATTTCTTGGCGTTTTGGCTCGTTTCTTCACAGAAGGCTCTGAAATGACAAGAATCCTGAAAACAAAGGAAAAAGGAACATAATAAGAGAAAATGACAATAAAAACTAAGGAAAACATGTGATATTTGAGTCAGAAACATAGTGCGATTTAGTGCGATCAAATCCTCCCACGCTTAGACCTTTGCTTGTCCTCAAGCAACAACTCTTAAAAGTAGATGAAAGAAAATTTATGGTGTATACAGGTTTTGGGCAAAGAGGGCTTCTAAGTCCGAGTAAGGGTGTGTTGTCAGGCACTAACTATCTGAATCAAGGGTATCTTAATTACACTACTCGCAGAAATGCGGACATAAACCTCATAAGTATACAGATTGATCCAAATATCCTTACTATGCTAAGACTTCTTTTTGTACGAGGTCCTTTTTCATTCAGGCGCAATCACATTAAGCCCGTTATCCGTACATACTCATGGTGTAGTGACCGGTTAGTGACTCTGATCTCAAGTGATGGGATTCTGGTACAAGAGTTGGTTTAATCCCTTTTTATTTTACCCATTTGCAGTTGCGGGGGATCGGACCGTAGTCCGCCCTACCAAGTTCAGCACCAGATACCTCTGAACCAACTACAACAGATATGCCTTATATATTTTTTTCTTTGTTTTTGTTAGTGTTTACAACTTTCTTGAGTTAAGTAATCTTTGTGAGGATCACCCAACTCGTAGTCGTATTCATACTTTATTTTGTAACTTTTAAGGCAAAAATAGAGATCATCCACTTATATTCATCGATCCCACACTTAGAGCATGCTTAGGCCGGAGCTGACTGCTAAGATAAACTACTTGAAGACCTATTTGTACAGTTTTATTCAAAATCATAGCATATTGGGGAGAAAGGATCTAATCTAAATATTCAAAAAGGCTTATGGTGTAAAAATGATAACAAATTTTTCAAAAAGTGAGTGTCCGAGAAACAGACCCTATCTAGGACCTGTCTCATAGCCCAAATCCTTAAAAACAACCATAAATCTTTGAAAAATAAAAATTTTGTAAGGCTAAAAGGTGGGGGAAATGAAAGGGTACACTACGCAGAAAGACTCGCCTATCACATGCATTTTATTAACTACGAATAAAAAAGGAAAAATGCGGAAGGAAAATAAAAGCAGGAAAAACGGAAAATAAAAGCGAAAAATAAAAGCGAAAAATGGGAAATAAAAGCGATAAATGCTCCTCCCACACTTAAATCAGACATTGTCCTCAATGTTCCAAAATAAGGTAGGAGGAGGTACCTGAAAACACTAGTGGGGGCCACTAGGACCTTCACCATCCTGGTTGGTACGACCGGAACGGCGGCTACGGCTGCGACGGCGGCTATCTCGGTCCAAAACAAGCTGCTCCAGTCTCTCTGACAAGGCGGCATTTGCCGCTTGTAGCTCTTGGGTCCGACCAATGAGGGTGCCTTGGGTTGCCTCCATCAATTGGAAGTGACGAGCGTTTGTGGTCTGGTGTAGGTGCTGTTCTCTCTGAAAAGCCAGCTGACTTTCCATAATAGTGCGCAGAGAGCTAGCATTTTGTTCTTGGGACGCTTGCATGAAGGCCATGTTGTCGGCCGCCTGTTGCTGCAAGGTAGCAAGGAGGGTGTCCCTCTGGGCCTCTCGGGCCATATGCTCACGCCACATGTCCTCAGTGACACGGAAGCTAGGAGCTGTACCTGCATGTGGGTTAGAGGTTGAAGGTGCCGTGTGTGAAGGTGAAAAATGGGGTGGTTCCTCTGTTTGGAAATCGTACTCATCATCAGTGTTGTTACCCTCATTTAAAGGTAGATTTGGGGGCAACGGACCAATAAAAGCAGGAGCGTTGAGATCGTAGGTCCAGTTACGCTCAAATCGAATATCAGTACGACGGGTGCAAGGCATAACAACACTGGGTACAGCAGCACCTCCAACCATTAGGAAGTAACCACCTTCCTTCCTCGTCTTGCATAAACGCATATCCCTGAAAAATTTAAGATTTGCAATCCGAGGAGGAAGTGGTGCTAGGGTGGCAAGTTCCGTATCCAATCCTATGGCACGGGCAATAGTGGTAATCAGTCCACCAAAGGAAATCGGACCACCTTTTCTTAAAACATGGTGCATGTGGGCAATCATGAATGGGACGGGATTAACTTTGGTGTCTGTGAGGCAGCTCTGCATGATAATTAATTCTTTAGCATTCACCTTGTTTGGGTTTTCCCGAGCAAAGATGGTGGATGCTAAAAGAAATCTAAAGACACGAAGGGCAGGATTGTGGATGTGAGAAGCAAGAAGGCCATCAAAAGATGTTGCATTTTGTTTAGTAATTCTGGCCCAAAATGCTTCAAATGCCCAATCCGTGTCTAAAGGTGCTTCACAAATGGCACCATCCCCATAAGGCAATCCTAACATGGCGGCTAGACCGTCAGTGGAGTAATCATATTCGACATTAAACATTCTAAATTTGACTCCACCTACGGTGCTAGCAGTGTTAGGAGAGACGTTATAAATTAAAGAACTTAAAAACTCGAACGTCAGCCTAGGGTAGGTCGGTGCTTGAGTAGCAAAAATATCATGCATACCTATTTTATCTAGAAGGAAGAATACACTATGGTATATACCTAATGAATATAGACAGTTTTCATCGATATACCTGGTAGAGTGTATTGGTGTTGTCAGCAATTTTTCAAGCCGCTTTAGTTGCCTTTCTCCGGCTTGACCACCACGTAAAATGTAACCGTGACATTCCATAGGATTTTCTTGTGGATAAAAAGAGAGAAAGAATGGGATGTAGAAGTAATGAAGGTGTGAGGAAGAAAATGATATAGTAGGGGGTATTTATAGGAAGGGAAGAAAGAAAATGGTGGTTGTAAATATTTATGATGAAAATAATGGAAATAAATGTAGTGGGTTGGTATGGGTAATAAAGTGGGTTAAAATTGGAAGAAAATGGGATTGGAAATTGAAAAAGTGGTAAAATGGGGGGAAAAACGAGCTACTAGCCGTTAGGTGACCGTTGCGTCACCGCGGGCGCGGCAGGGCCTACCGCGGGCGCGGTGAGGTCGAGGTCAGTTGGGCTGGCCTGGCTTTCTTTCCATTGGGCTTTTTCTTCCTCGCCATTATCTTCAATTTCTGGAGGTGTACCTATTTTTCTTATAAATGTGCATATATGTACGTGAATACATATACACATGTTTATTTATTTTATTTTTATATTAAAACTATGGTGACCTAGAAAAACAAAAACATTAGTAAATAAATAAAACATATGCATATATATATATATATATATATATAGATATAGGTACGGACATTGGGTCATCAAAATAAATATTAACAACTCAGGAAACAGATAATGCAAAAATAAAAATGAGTCTGAAAAGGAAATCAACATAATACTAATAATACTGAAACTAGATATCTTGTGAACAATAAAGATCTATTGCCAACCGGTAGGATGCTCTGCAGGAGTGCCTGGGCCACGCAGCTCAGTCAGCTGGCGTCGAATCTCTGCCACCTCGTGAGCTAATTCATCTAACTCACCAGCGAAGGTAACATCATTCACTTCCAACTGCAAATGAAGGTCAGCCACCTCATTGCGGAGAGTGGTTATCTCAGTGCGCATAGCAGTCAATAGAGTGCGAATATCAGGTTCCTGCAAGCTGAGGTTATTAGTAAGAACAGTAGTATGTGTAACCTCGGGTCGGGATGTGTGATCTGGAGCGGAGTCCTCGGAGGCAGGAGTGTAGTCCTGAGTGGGATCTTCAGAAGCAGGAGTGTATTCTGGAGTGAGATCTTCGGAAGCAGGAGTGTATTCTGGAGTGTACTCTGATATCTCACCCCAACCTTCTACAGAATAGTTCCAATTAGCAGAGTTGGAAACACAAGTCATCTGAGGGTCTGGCATGGTGAAGGTGTAAACTGTCTGGTCATTGATAAGCAATCTGTACCGATATGGGTGGAAAGAGGCCCTCCTCATGAATCCACGATCCATGAAAAAGTCTAAATCCAGAAAAGTATATCCACAGTATGGGGTCAGCTGTGCTATCATACTGTCTAAACCCAAAGCAGAAGCTATCTGTGTCACATTCCCTCCGGAATGAATGAGCCCTACAGCGGATCGAGCAGTCTGCTCGAGGCTCTCTATCAGAAAACCTCCACTAGCTATAGGTCTGGACTGACTAGCACAGTATAAGAAAAGGATCTCCTCAGCGGTGACCAAGTGGTCACAGTAACTCCTCCCAAAGAAAGTGTGGCATAGGATCATCTCGAAGTATCGGAAGGCCGGGTTATGGATCTTCCGGGACAGCTGGGTAGAGGGGTCAAGACTGGCTCTATCAGTAATGTCCTGCCAAAATTTGTCAATGTCTCTGTCCATGTAGCAACTCAATGGGAACTCAGTTATAGCGGTCGGTCCAGTTTGGAAACCAAGCAAATCCCCAAATTCTTTGGTGGTCAGGGTATACTCGGTGCCAAACAATCTGAAACTTAGGCGTCCTCGCTCATCTCCTTCACCTACTCGTGGATTATAGTCCATAGAGCTAAGAAACTCCAGAGTAAGGTTCCTGTAGGTTTTGTGGACATCATCGGCATAAGAATCCCAGCTAAGTTGGTTGCATAGATACCGAATACTTGGCTCAATCCCGAGTGCCTCCATGCAGCTCTGATCGGGGTACCTAGTGGGTACCATAGGTCTAGCAGATAAGGTAGCAAATCGGGCCTTTTGCGCTTCATCTCTGAAAATCACAACCATACCATCGGGGTGATGCATCCTGAAAATATAAACACAAGAAATTAGTCCAGATAAAATATATAAATTACTAAAATAAAATAAAATAAAATAAAGAATAAACCATGGGTTGCCTCCCAGGCAGCGCTTGTTTAACGTCGTTTAGCTTGACGATTAGATCTTACTTTATGTGGGTATTGGTGGGTCTATAAGAATATGACTAGAGTAGTCAACAGGCAAATCGCCTCCTTTGTAGAGCTTCAGTCTTTGTCCATTTACCACAAATGGAGCACATGAATTGTTTTTGATTTCTACTGCTCCAGACTTTAGAACTTTTGACACTTCAAATGGACCTGTCCATCTTGAACGAAGCTTACCAGGAAAAAGTCGTAACCTTGAGTTAAATAGGAGAACAGGATCACCAATGTTGAAATCTTTCTTGATGATTTTTTTATCATGCCACATTTTGGTTCTTTCCTTATATATGATGGCATTCTCATAGGAATTCAAGCGAAGCTCTTCTAGCTTGTGAATGTCCAGGATACGTTTTTCTCCGGCTTTCAGGTAATCTAGATTCAAGGATTTAATGGCCCAATAGGCTTTATGTTCTAGTTCGAAGGGTAAATGACAGGACTTTCCATAAACCAATTGATAAGGAGTTGTTCCAATAGGGGTTTTATAAGCCGTTCTATAAGCCCATAAGGCGTCTTTAAGTTTTCCAGACCAGTCTTTTCTGGATAATGATACGGTTTTTTCTAGGATCTGCTTAATCTCCCTATTCGATACCTCTACTTGGCCACTGGTTTGCGGGTGATATGGTGATGCTACTCTATGTTTTACTCCGTATTTGCTTAGAAGCTTGTCAAATATCTTAGATATAAAATGCGATCCTCCATCACTTATGACTAACCTCGGGGTTCCAAACCTAGGGAAAATAATATTCTTAAACAGTTTGATAACTACCTTGGTATCGTTTGTGGGTGATGCAACAGCTTCGATCCACTTTGAGACATAATCGACAGCTACTAGGATATACTTGTTACCCATTGAGGAAGGAAAAGGTCCCATGAAATCTATACCCCAGACATCAAATATTTCCACTTCTTGGATGTTTCTTAAAGGCATTTCATCACGTCTTGAGATGTTCCCAGTGCGTTGGCATCGGTCACATTTTGTAATGTAAGTGTGGACATCGCGCCATACAGTAGGCCAATAAAAACCTGCTTGAAATATTTTGGCGCATGTTTTAGACGTGCTTGCATGTCCACCATAAGGTGAAGCATGACAATGTTTAATGACATTGCCTACTTCTTCCTCCGGCACACATCGTCGGAATATATTATCTATTCCTCTTTTGAATAGGAGGGGTTCATCCCAAAAGAAGTGTTTAACATCTCTGAAAAACTTCTTCTTCTGTTGGTAGCTTAAGTCGGGGGGTATGATATCAGCGGCTAGATAATTTACAATATCTACGTACCATGGTATGTTGTTCATGGTTGAGATTTCCTCATAAGTCTCTTCTTCAGTTGAGTTTATCCCAGCTATTAATCTTTCATAAGTAGAGTGATCGTCTATAGGTATAAGTTCAGGCTTAAGGTGTTCTAACCTAGAGAGATGATCAGCTACTAAGTTTTCAGCTCCTTTTTTATCCTTAATATCCAAGTCAAATTCTTGGAGTAAAAGTACCCATCTGAGCAATCTAGGCTTAGCATCTTTCTTACTTAACAAGTACCGGATTGCTGCATGATCTGTGTATACTATTATTTTTGCTCCCACCAAATAAGATCGAAATTTATCAATAGCAAAAACTACGGCTAGCAATTCTTTTTCTGTGGTTGTATAATTTAGCTGGGCGGCGTCTAATGTTCTACTAGCGTAGTAAATTGCATGCAGTTTTTTGTCTTTTCTTTGCCCCAGTACAGCCCCTACAGCGAAATCACTAGCATCGCACATGATTTCAAAGGGTTGTGTCCAATCAGGTGGTCTTATGATAGGTGCTGAAATAAGAGCTTGCTTTAAAACTTCAAAGGCCTCAAGACATTTTTGGTCGAATTCAAACTCGACATCCTTCATCAATAAGTTAGTTAAAGGTTTAGTTATTGCGGAAAAATTCTTGATGAAACGTCGGTAGAACCCGGCATGTCCTAGGAAACTTCTTATTTCCCTAACGGTCTTAGGTGGGTTTAAGTTTTCTATAACTTCTATCTTGGCCTTATCGACTTCTATACCTCTTTCAGAAATAATGTGTCCCAAGACTATCCCTTCACTTACCATAAAGTGGCACTTTTCCCAATTCAACACAAGGTTTACTTCCACACATCTTTTTAAGATTTTCTCCAAGTTCGAGAGGCAGTTTTTGAAATCAAACCCACACACTGAAAAATCGTCCATAAATACTTCCATAATTCCATCTAGGTAGTCTGCGAAAATTGACATCATACAACGTTGGAAAGTGGCAGGTGCATTACAGAGTCCAAAGGGCATTCGTCTATAAGCGAATGTTCCATAAGGGCAGGTAAATGTGGTTTTTTCTTGGTCCTCTGGGTGAATAGGGATTTGGAAAAATCCCGAATATCCATCAAGATAGCAGAAACATGAGTGTCTTGCTAGACGTTCAAGCATCTGATCTATAAATGGGAGAGGGAAATGGTCTTTTCTTGTTGCCTTATTCAACCTTCTGTAATCTATACACATTCGCCATCCTCCTTCTGTTCGTTTTGCCACATGCTCACCTTTCTCATTTTTTAGAACAGTGATACCTCCTTTCTTGGGTACCACATGGACTGGGCTTACCCATTCACTGTCCGAAATTTGGTATATGATACCAGCCTCTAATAACTTAAGAACTTCTTTCTTGACTACATCACTCATGATAGGGTTTATTCTTCTTTGATGTTCTCTTGAGGGTTTCGAATCTTTTTCTAGCATAATCCGATGCATGCATACGGATGGGCTTATACCTCTTAAATCTGAAACTTTATACCCTAAAGCTGAGGGATATTTTCGCAAGGTATCTAATAGTTGATTTGTTTCTATTTGGTTTAGAGTGGCGCTAATTATAACAGGTCTATTCATCTCCTCATCCAAAAACTCATATCTTAGATTCTTGGGTAGTTCCTTAAGTTCTATAGTGGTTTTCTCAGCACGTGGCATAAGGTCATGGGTAAGAGCTAAGCATTCGAAAAGGTTGTCGTCAATGTACGGTTCGATACTCTCAAATCCGTCATCCTCTAAAATAGGGGTTGATGGTAATTTGGTTAATAATTCGTTTTGTTCGAGCTCATTTACACATTCATCAATGATGTCGATGGCATAACACGCATCTCCTATCACTGGTGCCATTAGAAATTTTGATAAAATGAACTCAATCTTTTCATCTCCTACCTCGAAAGTCAGTTTCCCTTTCTTAACATCTATTATAGCTCCGGCGGTCGATAGGAAGGGTCTTCCTAAGAGGATTGGGATGTCTTCATCTTCTTTGATATCCATTACGACGAAGTCGGTCGGAATGTACAACTGACCAATCTTGACAGGTATGTCTTCTAAAATACCCATGGGATATTTGACAGATCTATCAGCTAGTTGTAAGGACATCTTAGTAGGTTGAAGTTCTCCTAATTTTAACCTCTTACAGACGGCCAGAGGCATCAGACTTACACTTGCTCCTAGGTCTAAAAATGCTTTGTCTATCATATGGTTACCTAGGATGCAAGGGATAGAAAAACTTCCAGGGTCTTTATCTTTCTTGGCGAGTTTATTTTCGGATATAAAATGACATTCTAAAGGCTTGGGATCATCGAGTCGTCGTTTATTGGTCAAAATATCTTTCAGAAACTTAGCATATGATGGTATCTGGGTTATAGCTTCAGTAAAAGGAATCTCAACATGGAGTTTCTCTATTACCTTAATAAACTTTTGGTACTGGTTTTCTACTTTGGTGTTTTTCAGCCTCTGTGGGAATGGAATAGGTGGTTTATAAGGTTGTTGAGTGTTTTTCTCTACTTCTGGTTTTGATTGCTTTCCTGGTTTCTCTGGTTCCTCCACCTGGTCTTTGGGCGTAGCATCTTCCATAGGTTTTTCTGATGTGCTTAAGTCAGGATTTCTAGGTCCTTCATAAGCGGTTCCACTTCTTAGTGTGATAGAATTTGCTTGGCCTTTTGGATTTGGTTGAGTTTGTCCAGGGAATTGTCCTCCAGGTGCAACTTGTACAGAGGTGTTTTGTGCTACTTGGGAAATCTGAGTCTCAAGCATTTTGGTGTGGGTTATTATCTGGTCAAACTTGGTTGCTAGTTGAGTAACCAGTTCGTTCGTGTGAATATGTTGGTTCATAAACTCCTTATTTTGCTGGGTTTGAGCTTGAATAAAGGTGTCTATGGTTTCTTTAAGGTTTGGTCTTGGGGGTACTATTTGCATAGGTTGGTTTTGTTTTTGCATTTGGAATCCTTGAGGTCTCGAAGGTCCGGGATTTTGGATAGGGTTGTTGTTTTTGTAAGAGAAATTCGGGTGGTTCCTCCATCCAGGATTGTAGGTATTCGAGAAAGGGTTCCCTTGAGTATAGTTAACTTGGTCTGAGCTTGATTCGTTCAAAAGGTTACAGTCAACGGTTTGATGTCCTTGAGCTCCACAGAGTTCGCACTCCGATTGGATTGCTGCTACTGTGGTTGGGTTTTGAGACATGTTCTCGACTCTCAAGGCTAGGGCGTCCATCTTGGCATTGATCATGTCCATGCAACTTACCTCATGCTTTCCTCCATGGCTCTCCTTTTTCTCTACTGTCACTCGTTCTAATCCCCATTGGGCATGGTTTTGGGCCATGTCCTCTATTAGGGCACAAGCGTCGGGGTAAGGTTTGTTCATCAATGCTCCGCCAGCGGCAGCGTCTATGGACATCTTTGTGTTGTAATGGAGTCCATTATAGAAGGTATGTATGATTAACCATTGCTCTAGGCCATGGTGCGGACAGGCTCTTAAAAGTTCTTTATATCTCTCCCAGGCATCAAAAAGTGATTCGCCTTGGTTTTGGGTGAAACAAGTGATCAGGTTCCTAAGAACAGCGGTCTTGCTTGGTGGAAAATACCTCGCAAGAAAAGCTCTCCTAAGGTCTTCCCAAGTTGTTATTGAGTTAGTTGGAAGGGCGTCTAACCAGTCGTGAGCTCTACCTCTAAGGGAAAAAGGAAATAGTCTTAATCGGATAGCTTCGGGCGTGGCTCCATTTGCCTTAAGGGTGTCAGCTAACTGGATAAATACCTTTAAATGTTGATTCGGGTTCTCGGTAGCGAGACCAGCGAATTGGTTTTGTTGTACTAATTGTAGTAACGAGGGCTTTAGTTCAAAGTTGTTGGTAGTTATAGCAGGGTTTACTATACTAGAACTAGGTTCCTCGTTAGATGGTTGGGCGAATTCCTTGAGCGGTCTTTGGTTACGATCTTCTGCCATAGCTCTTCTTATCTTGCGAATAAAAAGACGGGCACGAGCGTAACGTTCAGGTTCTACTAAAGGATCTATTAGGTTGCCGGTGCTACGATTTCTACGCATCTACCGGCTAGAATAGCCTTAGTCTAAACGGGATAACAATAGGGTACGAAATTTGACGAAGTTGGTCCCCGGCAACGGCGCCAAAAACTTGATGGGCTGTTTAATCTGTAACGTATAGCCTAAATGTAGTACTGCAAGTGTACAGCCTATCGAAGTAATATATAAGATTATCGAACCACAGAGACCAATTGTCAATCTATCAACTCTATTGCTAAGGTGCTTATCTAAGGCGAATAAGGATATTGATGTGAGTGCAGTGCACAAAGTAAATATGCGAGGGAAATAACAGTTTAAAAGACAGGTTGGAATGTAAATCATGTAATCAGATATTGGTCCGGTCATGCGTAGATGAACCTACTTATGGGGCAGTATTTTCTGTTGATAGCAAAGAATCAGTTTAACGGGAACCTGTAGCTTTTGACTACTAAGAACCGAGTTTACTCTTTAAATTAAATTCCTTTATTGTCACATATAAAGGGTGCCTTCCGCGTTAAAGAGGTAAACCTATTTTTAAGAAATTGATAGTTTTGACTTAACAGAAAAGTGATCTTACTCGGAAAGATTAACTTAAAGAGACTTTTGGCTTTTGACCAAGAGTCAGATTTTAAACCTACAAACGCGTCCGAAAATAGTTTCAAAATCGTTTTCTAAAAAGGTCAATGATTCCTATTTAACCAATCAACGGCTGTCGCTCTTTTTGTTTGGTTAAATAATAATCAAGTCGTATCGTTAGTTTGGACGGCTTTCGATCTTACCCAATAAACATTTAAACACAATTGACTTAAGTTAGAAGCAAAACATCCCCAGAGTATTTTCACTAGCATGATAATTGGAACACAACCACGATGACAATCATTACATCCTAACCTTTATAGTTTAGCCAGACATAATAAGTGCGAGTCTATAAAACGTGTAGACTATGGTAAGAGCATTTAAAGTCTATAAAACGTGTAGACTATGGTAAGAGCATTTAAAGTCTATAAAACGTGTAGACTATGGTAAGAGCATTTAAAGTCTATAAAACGTGTAGACTATGGTAAGAGCATTTAAAGTCTATAAAACGTGTAGACTATGGTAAGAGCATTTAAAGTCTATAAAACGTGTAGACTATGATAAGAGCAATTAAATAAAGAAATGCAATAAATTAGAACCTTGCTCCGGTCAGAGACTTGAATCTGATACAAATCTACGGAAAAGTAAGGCCGGTATGATGAACTTCAACCAAAGTGCTCCAAGACTCGATTACAACTCAATCTACACCGCAATAACTCCCCGATGTGAAGAGATTATTACTTTACAGAAACTGATAGTATATGGCTTAAGATTGTACTAAGCTTGGATGAAACTAAAGAATGAGAATCGAAAGCTATTTATAGAGGAACTTTGAGGTGCGTAAGGACCAGCATGCCCCTTAACTTCTTTTGAGCGGGAGCCTTTTTGTGAAGGCCGCGGGCGCGGTGAGGGTGGCCGCGGGCGCGGCGCCTGGAACCGCCACATCATGGGAACGTGGCAGTTGATCTCTGGGTGAAAGTGGGCCACGTCATCGCGTTTCCTGTAGCCAGCGCGGTGCTGAACGCCATAAGTGCAAAATATCTTGAAAAACCCTAATTTCTTGGCGTTTTGGCTCGTTTCTTCACAGAAGGCTCTGAAATGACAAGAATCCTGAAAACAAAGGAAAAGGAACATAATACGAGAAAATGACAATAAAAACTAAGGAAAACATGTGATATTTGAGTCAGAAACATAGTGCGATTTAGTGCGATCATAGGGCTAGCCCTGTTTAGGTCTCTATAGTCCACACACATTCTGACTTTGCCGTCCTTCTTAGGCACAGGCACAATGTTAGCAACCCATTATGGATAGGAAGTAACAGCCAAAAATCCCGCATTAAATTGCTTCATTACCTCAGCTTTGATCTTCTCAGACATGTCGGGCCTTATTCGGCGGACCTTTTGTTTGATCGGTGGACAGTCCACTCTTATAGGGAGACGGTGAACCACGATATCTGTATCTAGTCCCGGCATGTCTTCATAGGACCAAGCGAAGATTTCAACATATTCATTCAATAACTGCACTAAGCGCTCTTTGACACTTGGTTCCAGGTTGGCACCCACCTTAACCTCTTTCTTGTCTTCCTCTGTTCCCAAGTTGATGGTCTCTAGCAACTCTTCATGGGGTAGAATAGCCCTATCTTCTTGTTGCAAAAGTCTGGCTAACTCTCCCGGCACTTCACAGTCTTCGTCAACTTCGTACTCAGCATGATTGACCAAATCTTCAGAGTTACCAAAGGCTAAAGCAGAATAGTCACCCATGGAATCCGGAGTGGATGGGTACCTGCATTTTGTGATTGTGGGTGTGTGTAAGGGATATCCATCCTTAAACAAAACAAAATGTAAAAGGAAAGAAGATGAACACAACAGTTTATAGATGAAAACGTCCAATGATTCATTAAACATGGCATATGATAATGGAAAAAAATCAAGCCCTTACAAATGGACCTATATGCCCAGGGTAAGGCATAAGGTGAAAATAGTGTACGAATTGTTTAGTTATTACAGACCAAAATAGGAAATTGTTCAAAGATAAATTACTGGTTGATGAAAGTGATGGGAACGAAGTCCTTCGCTTCCCAGTTTCTTAATCATCCTTCGACGGTTGGAAAGATCTAATCTTCAAAGTTGTCTTCTTCATCATCATCTTCTAAGGCATTAATTCCATGGTGAGTGATTTTTGCGGGTGGTCCTCCAGCCCTGGAGTGACGCACAGCTTTTTGGCCAGCAGCAGTAAAACCTAGTCCGAACTTGTCTGTCTTGTGAGGAAAATTAGGCAGTTTCCCCCACACTGTACCCCTTCCTTCTTTGATTACATCCTCTGCATATTTGAGGCATGCCATCCTAGACACATGCTTGGAAATAATAGGCACATCAGTCATTGTCTTCACAACTGCGACTTCAGGAGAAACTTCCTCAAAATGTTGGAAAGGCGTTTCTATGAACTCGCCATCCAACTCCACATAGAGGAAGGAGTTGAGGTGACTTATCATGTACTCTTCCTCTCCATGAACCTTTATAATCTTACCCTGAACAAGATACTTTAGCATTTGGTGTAAAGAGGAGGTAACTGCCCCAACATAGTGGATCCACGACCTTCCTAACAAGCAAGAATATGAAGGACAGATGTCCATCACATAAAAGGTGGAGTTGAAAATTTCTATGCCCACTTTGATAGGAATGTCCACTTCTCCATGAAACATCCTCTTAGAACCGTCAAAGGCTCTAACAACGATGTTACTAGGCTTTAGGGTCAAACCTTCGCAGTCCAGTCTATTCAACGCCTTTTTTGGTAGTACATTTAGGGATGAACCGGTATCCACCAGGACATGGGCAAGTGTGGTTCCCCTGCATTCATTTGAGACATGCAACACGTCGTTGTGTTTCCTTACCTTAGGGGTCAAATCAGCATCGGAAAAACCAAGACGATTATCAGCAGTAAGGCTGGCCACGCACTCTTGAAGCTGGTCAGCCGAAGTTTCTTGAGGCACGTGTGCCATCTTTAGAAATTTGATTAAGGCCTTAGCATGAGCCTCAGAGCAGAGTAGGAGAGCCAACATGGAGATTTTGGAAGGGGTCTGCCCTAGCTGTTCCACAACATCATAGTCACTCCTCTTGATTATCTTTAAGATTTCTTCCATTTCTTTCTGGGTGGTTTCGGGGATTACCATAGTCTGAGCCTTCATCCTGACAGGCGCTTCTAGTATCCCCTTACCCTTATCGGTAGTATCAACAGAGGTTCTAACTTTAGGAGTATCCAATTCTTCAATTATCGGGCTTTGCACATATGGCTTAACAGGCACAAAAGCTTTCGAGGGTCCGAAGACTGCTCGTGGAGGAGCAATCTCCGGAGAGAAGATCCTTCCGCTGCGAGTTATCTTGCTTGTTCCCACAATGTTCCCTATATCAGGGGTTTCATCCTCGGAATTCTCTTGGACTGATTCAATCTGTTCGATACCATGATAGAAGATTTCTCCTCCGTAGTTCCATGGTATCGTCTTGTTAGATTGATACGGGACAGGCCCCGGCATGGTGATTTTCAATGGCACAAACTTAGGATCATACGTAATCTTGACAGACCTTTTGCAAGCCTTAGGAAGATTGTCGGAGATGGTTATTATTGCAATGTCATTGGTTGAAGTAACAAAGGTAGCAGGAGTAACAGGAGTGAAGGTATCAACAGGAGTCTTTTGAAAGAGTATCTCTTGGGTATCCATCAGGCGTTGGATGCCTGATTTCAACAGTGGGCAGTTAGCTTGTATGTTTAAACAAAAGTAACACTCTTTTCCACAGCCTGGGAATATCCCGACTCTCATCAAATTCACTTTAATCACTGGTAACGGAGTCAGAAGGTCAGTAACATTGGTAACATGAAGGTCTTCCATAATGACATGAACATTATGATCGTGCTTGGGCATTGGGCAGAAATCACATTCGGCTTTTCGGGCGCATCGAATTCTACCTCCTTGGCGTTGATCAGGTCTTAGATTTTGTTCTTAAGATCCCAACAGTTGTTGGTATCATGCCCTATACTGTCAGAGTGGTAAGCACATTTTGCATTGGAGTGGTAATATGGAGAAGAGGTATTAGGGTTCTTTGGCGCTTCCTTCAAATTGGTAAGATTCATCTTTAGCAAATGAGGGAGTACTTGAGCCGGTGTCATGTTGATTCGGGTGAACTGCTGTTGTGGCCTTTCTACCCTTTGCTGATTAGATCTTAACTGATTTCTACGAGGTTGATCATTTGAAGAGTTTTGGATCATCACAGCCCCCACAGTTGGCCGGCGCTCGGTTCTTCCTTGGCTTTTCTGAGAATAAACAACAGAAGCTTCCTTTTTAGCTGGGAAGGTCTTCTTAATAGCAGTGGACGCGAAGGCATCTTTCTGAATCTTACCATTTTTAATGCCGGCCTCGACCCTTTCACCGGTCATAATTAATTCGGTGAATCCCGCGGAGGAACTCCCAATTAAATGATTGAAGAAAGGGCCAGACAGGGTCCCTAAAAACATGTCAACCAGCTCTCTATCCGACAATGGTGGCTGCACCCTTCCCGCCAGATCACGCCACTTTTGGGCATACTCTTTAAATCCATCGTTAGAAGCCATACCCATACTCTGTAGTTGAGTACGAGTAGGCGCTAAATCATCATTGTATTGGTATTGTCGGTAGAAAGCAGCAGCTAAGTCTTCCCAGTTATGAACCTCCGATCTCTCGAGTTGATAGAACCAGTCCAATTGTGTGCCTGACAAACTGTCTTGGAAAAAATGGACCCAAAGATCCTTATCAGATGAGTGGGGTTGGATCTTTCAGACGTAGGATCTTATATGTATCTTCGGACACGACAAATCGTCATACTTAGCAAATGTAGGAACTTTGAACTTGGGAGGAATGACGATCCCAACGACCAACCCTAGTTCTTTGAAATCTAAACCAGGTACCCTTTGCAACTCTATGGCTGCCAACCGATCCTCAAGATTTTTAAACTTATCATCCGCCAGGGGATATTGCTGTTCGGAGTAATCTTCGTCTTCTTCCTCTTCTTCTCCTTCAACTTCAGATTCAGAAGGCATTGCAATTCCTTTTCCTTTACCACCCCCTTCATCAGACGTCGAGGGGAACTCGAGAACTTTTCTAGAATGGTTTTCAAACCTCCTTCCCATGATGACTACACCAGGTCTTTTCTTCTTTTTATCTTTATCTTTCTCCAACAGTGCTTTAAGGTCCTCTTGACCCTTTGCTATGGTCATGAGGAGTTGCTGGAATTGCGAATTTTGTGCTTGCAGATCCTTAACCGTCTGCTCCAAATCCATCTTGCTGAAATAAACAGCAGAAAGATAAGGAAACCTGGTGTGAAGACCTGTTTATGCATATGATGAATGATATGTTATTCATGTAATGCATTCAAGGATTCAGAAATTCAAATTTGTTGCAAATAAAAAAGAACACACGTCATATTAAGAAGAAATTTGTTAGTACATAAGTGCCCCATGGGCAAAATATTACAAAATTCTTAATGTAAAAAGACATTGCGCATCCTCTTTGGTGCGATGTAAGTGTTGAGAGTTTCCTCCTCGTGAAGTCGACGGGTAAGCTCCAAAACCTTCTTCTCACTAGCATAGAAGCTGGCTTCAAAAGTATTCCGTTCCTCCTTGAGTTGGATCCAACTCTTTTGTAATTCTTCCAATGATGTTGGTATGTCAGGATGTAGGAGGGTGTATGGAACCTCTCCTTCCATAACAGGCTCTTTGATCACGAGGAGAATGTGAGGATATGGCATCATAAGATTCTGGGCACGGGTTCGTACCCACTTGAGATAAGGCTCAAGGGGGATGGAATTCTTGTGCCCCAGTGTCTTACTATCCACTTTGTTGGGCATCCTCCAAGCTCGGATAAACCTTTGTCGAAGTCCTTACGCATCATTGTCAAAGTCAAAAACCAAGTCAGGAATCAGCATGTCATGAGGGCCATCCCTCCGAGCATATCCAAATTGTCTCAAAGCTAAACATGGGTTGTAGGTAATGCCTCCCCTAATGCCAAGTAGCAGGACATTAGGGAATTCCCCACAACGATCAATGATGATGACATTTTATCTGGACCGAGAACACCAATGAACATCAGAATGTGTGAGGGTCATCAACCGTTGTGACCATCTTAAACCCTGCCCGTTCTTTAAAACTGATTGGGGAGGGTGAGAAATAAACCACCTTGCTAGGAGAGGAGTACAACACATGAGAACACCTCTTTTCCTCATTGTTCGTGTGTAAAATGAGTGTAGGATGTCCCCAAGCAATGTAGGTACAGGATTCCGAGATATGAAAATATTGACAGCATTCACATCTATAAGCTGGTCAGGGTTTAGGAACAAGACTAACCCATAGATGAGAAGCGCTACAATCTCCTCAAAAGCTTGTAGATCTAGAGAGTTCCAGCAGTCTTGTGCCTTCTCAAACAGGAACTTTGCCAAGAAACCCTTGACACCACTTCTGGTTTCCCAATGACCTCTGATATCAAATGGTTGCAAGTGTAAGGCTTGAGCAACATCTTCGGGCTTTGGTTCTTTTTCCGTACCGTTGTAGGGTAGTTGATGAAGAATTGGAATTCTCAATAGTTGAGAAAATTCCTCCAAAGTAGGTACTAGTTGGTAATCAGGGAATGTGAAACAGTGGTGTAGGGGGTCAAAGAACTGGAAGAGAACTTTCACCATGTCTTCTTCAATATTGGAGTTGACCAAGTTGAGAAGTCTACCATGTCTTTCACTGAAGAGAGAATTTTATGGAATCTTGGAAGTAAGCTCCTTGAGTTGAGGAGGGATTCTCACAAGGCTGACTTGCATTGTTTTCCTGCGAAGAGATTCCATGACCTACAAAACAAGAACAAAGATAAAGATCCAAACCCTTGAAATGGTTAGTGGATGCATATGATGCTTTATGATTTTCATGATGTATTCACAAACACATGTACAAGAAAGTCACACAAGATCCTAGTTTCAAGCTTGCATGAGGTTTCATAGGTAAGTACCCTCTTGAAGTTAGTTGGCTCAACCTGTCCTATAAATAGTAACCGGGTTCTAAGGAGCTCAATATCACTAGATTATTTTCTGTGTTCATTGTTTTGGTTTAGCCACTTAACTGGAGACCAAAATATTCCAAGAAAACAACCCTCAATGAGTGTAGTGTCGAGTATCTACCAACTCCAGACTGCACCAAAGCCGGTCATCTCACTACCCCTAAAAAGGCCAAGATGGTCAAGTAAGGTTCTAAGAGTTCATTAGTGCTTCATGACATCACTCAGCGGCCCCGTATTCTCTTTGATTGACTCAAAGACTACCGGTACTCACAATATGTCGCACTAATATAACTATTGCTTCAACCATGTCGGTATACCCCGCACAGTTTCCATAATGTATTGCTATTTACCTATGAATGTTTCCCAAATCCGGGTGAAGGATTCAAACCCAAACAAGAGAACCAAATGTAAAGCAATCAAAACAATCAAGACATGAAAAGGTGATCTAAACCCTAAGGTTACTCCACTTTTAGAATTAGTCCCCAGCAGAGTCGACAGTTTTGTGATACGGTGGGAGAACTGACTTGAGGTTTCGCGTTTGTGTTTGCAAATGTTTCGGTTTAGCAAGAGTCGCCATCGACTTTTTATTTTATCCTAAGGAAAGGTCAAAAAGCACAGGAAAGACCTTTGAGATGTTTTCTTTGGTTCGGGGAGTAGATTATGAAAAGGGAAGGTGCAAGCACCCTTTTCATCCATGGTTATCCATGGGCTCTTAGTTACTTGTTTAGATCACTTTCTTTGCTTTTAAATTGTTTGAAATGGTGCTCTTCAATTGTTTGAAATGGTGCTTTGTGTGTGGTTTTGAAAGATGTTTTGAAAAGAGGCCATCGTTGTGGCAACCTTTGTAATGATTCTTGTTTGAATGTATACAAAGATGTTTTTGTCTTTTAAAAAGTTTTCAATGTTTGAAAGTTGAATTTTGAAATTGTATTGTGAAGTGTGTTTGAAAATAGCAAGGATGTTTTTGCAAGCTTTTGATCAAGAAACTAAGAGTTATCTACCCTATTTTACTCAAAGATCTTTCTTATGTTTTTAACCCTTTTAACAGTGTTGTTTCACCATTGTATTTGGTGAACAACCTTGTGTTAGGATGTCAAACGGGACAGGCGCGGGTCATCGTATAGACCATGATAGCAATTGTGTCAAGTATCTTTGGCAATTTTCTTGAGGGACTTGATCATTTTTGTTTAGGCAACCCAAATAGCGTCATCGAGGGACTATGATCTTTTGTTTTTGTTTTTGTTTTGCCAAAGCACTTAACATGCATACCATGGCCCATTTTTGAAGGCAACAAGTGGCTTGTAACCCTAGGGATGCAAGTGTGCATTGTGTTTGTTTTTTCAGGCATTTTTTGTCTTTAATTAGGTCAAACTATTTGTTGGTTATGATTTTGCATACAAACCCTAATTCTCTAATCATGGCATAATTGAAAGCGTTAAGTGCGAGAATTTAAATTCTAAGCTATTACAACATGATTATGGGGATGGGGGTACAATTTTTGAATAGGGGGTATTTGACAAGAAATATAAACCCTAGTTACTATTACATCCAAATTGAATCTCAAATGCAATCAATATTTAAATGTACAATATTTAAATAAACAAAATAAATAAATATTAAGTAAGATGTATTATGCAAAAAAGAAGTTTTTTATGTATGTAAAGTATTTTTAATGTAAAGAAATAAATAAATAAATAAAAGATTAATTTTTTTTATTAAAGGGGTAAACCCTAATTCTTTTAAGAAAATAATATATTATATTATTTATATACAAAAATATATTAATATGTACAAAAATGAAATATATTTAAAAAAAAGAAGTGTTTTTTAGTATATATAATAATAAAAATAAAAATGTAATATTTTTGTATAAAATAAAATAAAATATTTACAAAAATAAAATATATTCAAGAAAATATTTTCAGTGTGAATAAAAAATAAGAAATAAAAAAAAGTATTATTTACATTATTTTTAAATTTAAACAAATAATATAAAGTATTTAAATTGTTTTTATGTTAGAAAAAATCAAAATAAAATGCCAAATAAATGTAAAAAAATTATGAAAATATTTTTGGAGCATTTTTTATATTTGGAAATAAATAAACAAAGTCAGAAAAGAAAATAAAAATGCAAAAATGTCAAAATACAAGAAAATGGGCCAGGGGGTGCAAAAAGAAAAGAGGGGGGTGTCAAAAGTGAGAAATAACCAGGCCCAGCCCAACTATTTCATCTTCAACCTTCGTTCAAACAAAACACGCGCCTTCTGTGTACAAACTCGTATCTCCTGCATTTGTGATTTGTTTCAGTCAAGCTCGAGTATGGCAATGCAACAACTTTCAGTGAGGTCTGAGGTTCTTTTGAGCTTGCTTGATGTTCCCTGGACCTTTCCCAATGCTTAGTTTGCCTTGAATGTCCCTGAATCAACCTCTAGAAGTCAACCTGCACAAGCTTGAAACGAAAATGGTGAACACTGTAAATGGAGTTACAGTTGGAAATGGAGGTTTGGATAGCTTGAGTGAGTTGAATGGAAGATATTGGAACTGGTTTGGGGAAAAACGCACGAGTGGATTTTGCTTTGGATGTAAAAATGCAGAAGCTGCCCTGTGTTTGCAAGTTTTTGGTGTTTTGGTGTTCAAGGGTGTTTAAGGGATGGATGGCTCGTGTTTCTGGCTCCAAGGGATGTGCAAAACTTGTTTGAAATGTTGGTAAGAGTTGAATATATCAGATGTGCAAGTTGTTGACCTTTTGTAAGGTTTCTTGTTTTTGAAGTAAAAGTGAGAATTGACAATGCAAAGGCTTGTACAATCTAGCTTAGGGTTTGCTAAGAGTTGGTACCAATTGCCTGATATTAGTGAACTTTGTTTGCTGCAAAATATTGGGTCCTTGGCTCAAGATAAGCAATTTGACATAAAGCATGCTTTATCAAAGTGGCAATGCTACCTTTTTGCCAAAAATGGATTAATCCTTTGTATAATGCTTCCTTGATCAGAACAATGCCTCTAACGGATGTGTTTGCATTCAATTTTTGAGTTTTGAAGGTTTTAGAGACCTGTAATTATGACAAAGCTAGTTTGGTCAGATTTTGCAACTTGTATGAACATGTATTGGCCATGGTTACAAAGTGAGTTTTTGCCAACTTCAAGCATTCGATTCTCCCTAACCACAAATGTGTTTGAGGAGTTCTTGGATAATTTGGAAATCTTGCAACATGTACTATAATCCATATTTGAAATGAAACTTGATATTATAAGTGGAACTATGTGAAAAATGGCCAAGAAGATGGGTCAAAATCCTGCCTAAACTAGGGCAAAATTTCTCTAAGTTAAAATTTTTAGGGACCCTTGTTCCAAAACTCATAACTTGAGATCCAAGCTTATTTTGAGAAAACTTTGTGAATCAATGTTGTAGAATTTGTGGAGGACTACAACTTTCATGTTGTAAGTTTTTTTTGAATCCATTTGAATCTTGGTGAAAATGTGGGACAAAGTTAGGAAAAATTAAGAAAATTTCATAACTTAGAAAATTTCTAAGTTATGAAAATTTTCAATTTCAAACCCTAATTTGAAATTTTGGGTTTCTTGATGAAGAAGTTTCATATTTTGACACATCTTGATGAAAAATGACCCTTGGCACTTGATTTTGACCAAAAAGTCAAAGTTTGACTTTTCAGTGTACAGTCAAATTTTGATCAGTTGACTGAAAAATTCATCTGTCAATCCAATGCATTTGAGATCTTTTGAACTTGTTGAATAGGTCAAGATAATTTCATTGAGTCCTTGAGTCCCTGATTGAACTTAATTTTCCACTGGCTAGGTCAAACAGTCAAAAATTGCCTTTGTACAGTCAAAACCCTAAAAATAACCATTTTGCCCTTTTGGTGATCTGATCAAATTTCTTGTGGAATTATGGTCTAAACTTGATCAAATGGTTCATATGAGTTCATAATGTTTATGTGGGTCAAAATTCATGAGGTTTGAATGTAAATTGGTCACAGTTTACTTTTTCCCCAATACAGTTGATTTTTAGGTCAACTGTCCAATTGACTGGGCAAAAATTTGATTCAAGGCTTGAAACTTAGTATGGACAAACTTATGAGTCCAACATGAAGCATGAAAGTAAATTTGGGCATTGAAGGTCCAAAAATCATTGTTCAAACTCAAACCCTAATTTAGGTCAACAGTGCAAGGAGGTGTCTTGAGCAGAGCAAACCCTAGCTTGATCTTGAGTTCCAAGAGTCTTGTGATGAGAAATGTTGATAAAATGAGAGGGAAAATTTTGGGGTACAACAGTGGGGTTACCTTAGGGTTAGATCACATTGACTTGCTTTCTTTGTTTGAGTTATATGCTTTACATTATGGTTCTTTGTTTGGGTTTGAATCCTCTACCCGGATTTGGGATACCTTATAGGTAAGTAGCACTACGTTGTTGAAACTGTGCGGGATATACCGACATGGTCTAAGCAATAGTTATGTTAGTGTGATATATTTGTGGGTACCGGTAGCCCTTGAGTTAATTAAGGAGAATACGGGGCCGCTGAGTGATGTCATAAAGCACTAATGAACTTTTAGAACCTTTACTGTACCAACTTGGCCATTAGGTCATAGTGAGATGACTGGCTTTGGTGCAGTCCGAAGTTGGTAAATACTCAATACTACACTCATTAAGGTTAGGTTTTTTGGGATATTTCGGTCGCCATTAAAGAGGCTTGCGCTGAAACAATGACCAAAGAAACAAACCAGTGATATTGAGCTCCTTAGAACCCGTTTACTATTGCTAGGACAAGTTTTAAGCCAACTAAACTTCAAGAGGGTACTTACCTATAAAACTCCATGCAAGCCTAAACCTAAGGACTTGTTTTCTTTGTTTGTGTATATTTACTTGTACATAACATCATGAACATCATAACATTATACTCATACTCACTAACCATTTCAAGGATTTCTGGGTTTTATCTTTGTTTCTGTTTTGTAGGACATGGATTCTATTTGTAGGAAAACCATTCAAGTCAATCTCGTAAGCATTCCTCCTCAACTCAAAGAGTTAGCATCAAGGATTCCTCAGAATTCTACATTCACCGAAAGACATGGTCGTCTCTTAAACTTGGTTACTTCCAAAACTAATGAAGATATGATGATGGTGCTCTTCCAATTATTTGATCCTCTACACCATTGCTTCACATTTCCCGATTATCAACTTATGCCAACTTTGGAAGAATTCTCCCAACTTTTGAGGATTCCCATTCTCAATCAACTACCTTTCAACGGTAAAGAAAGAGATCCAAAGCTAGAAGAGATTTCTCAAGCTCTACACTTGCAACCATATGATATCACAACCAATTAGGAAAGAAGGAGTGGTGTCAAAGGTTTCTTAGCCAAGTTCTTGTTTAAGAAAGCTCAAAACTATTGGAACTCTTTGGATTTGCAAGCTTTTGAGGAAATTGTGGCTCTCCTCTTCTATGGGATGGTTTTGTTTCCAAATCCTGACCAACTCATAGATGTGAACACCGTCAAAATCTTCATGTCCCGCAACCGGGTGCATACTTTGCTAGGGGGCATCGTACATTCTTTTCACACTCGCACTATGAGGAAAAGAGGTGTCCTTATGTGTTGCACTCCTCTCTTGGCAAGATGGTTTATTTCGCATCTTCCCCAATATGTATTGAAGAATGAGCAAGGTTAAAGGTGGTCACAAAGGTTGATGGCGCTCAAACATTCAGACATCCATTGGTGTTCTCGATCTATAGAGAATGTTATCATCGCCGATCATTGTGGAGAATTCCCTAATGTCCCTTTACTTGGCATTAGGGGAGGTATCACCTACAACCCCTGCTTAGCCTTAAGACAGTTAGGTTACGCCCGAAGGGATGTCCCACATGAGATGCTCATTCAAGGTTTGGTATTTGACTACGAGAACGACGACCAAGGTCATCGCCGGAGATTTATCCGAGCTTGGAGGATGTTGAACAAGGTAGATAGTAAGACATTGGGGCATAAGAACTCCATCCCTCTTGAGCCTTACCTCAAATGGGTACGAGCTCGCGTTCAAATTCTTATGATGCTTTATCCCTTCATTCTCCCGGTAATCATTGAGCCTGTTATGGAAGGAGATGTTCCATACACTATCCTGCATCCTGACATGCCCACCTCTCTTGAAGACTTACAAAGAGATTAGATACAACTCAAGGGGGAGCGAGACACTTTCGAGGCCCAATTTTATGCCAGCTAGAAGAAGAATCTGGAGCTCACCAAACAACTTCGTGAGGAGCGGACTCTGAATGCCTACATCGCACCAAAGAGGATACGTACAACCTTTTTATCTTAGAGTTTTTGTATTGTTTTGTCCAAAGATGCATGAATGTACTCAAGCTTTAATTTATCAATATAACGTGTTTTTCCTTTTTGTCTAAAACAAATTTGAATCTTTAAAATCCTTGAAATCATTGCATATGCATCTACCATTCATTATAACATAAGCAGGTTTCTTGCAATAAGTCTCCTCATCTTTATACTGTTTATTTCAATAAGATGAATCTCGAGCAGACGGAAAGGACCTCCAAGCACAAAATGCTCAGTTTCAACAAATGTTCTTAACTCTAGCCAAAGGACAAGAAGAGTTGAAGACCTTGTTGGTTGAAGAGAAAAAGAAGAAAACAAAGAAAATAATCAGAGTTCTAAATATGGGAAGAAGATTCCAAGGACAAGAAAGGAGGACCCTAGACTTTGCAACGTCATCTGGTGAGAAAGAAAATCAAGATGGGAAAGGCAAGGAAGTAGTTGCCCAGCCAGATTCAGAAGAGGAAGAGGAAGAAGAAGATTATTCTAAAGAACAATATCCTTATGCCGACGACAAGTATAAGCATCTGGAAGAACGGTTAAGTGCAATGGAAATTCAAAAGGTTCTTGGACTGGACTTTGAGGAGTTGAGTTTAGTATCTGGGATTGTCATTCCTCCAAAATTCAAGGCACTAGTGTTCGCCAAGTACGATGGATTTTCATGTCCCAAAATGCATCTCCGGTCCTATGTGAGGAAAATACAGCCTCATACTGCTGACAAGGATTTATGGGTACATTTCTTTCAAGACAATCTGTCCGGAACTCAACTTGATTGGTTTTATTAGCTAGAAAGAGCCAATGTTCATAATTGGGAAGATCTTGCCGCTACCTTTTACAAATAATACCAATACAACACAGACCTTGCTCCCACATGTACTCAACTCTAGAGTATGGCCATGGTTTCAAATGAAGGCTTCAAAGACTACGCTAAAAATGGAGGGACTTAGCAGGAAGAGTCCAGCCTCCCCTATCTGAAAGAGAGTTAGTAGACATGTTTTTGAGTACCTTGTCTGGTCCTTTCTTTAATCACTTGATTGGGAGTTCCTCGGCAGGTTTTACGGAATTGATACTGACCAGAGAAAGAGTGGAAGCCGAGATAAAAAATGGAAAGATTCAAAAGGACGTATCCTCTGTTGTTGTAAGAAAACCATTTATAGGAAAAAAAGAACTTGTTGATGTATATCCTCAGAGAAATCAAGATAGGACTGAACGCCTTCCGATGGTGGGGGATGTCATGATTCCTAAACCTGCACCTTCTCAGCAAAGAAGCAACCGGCCAAGAACAGAAAGACTAGTCCAATAGTTCACCCGAATTAATATGACACTATCTCAAGTATTGCCACATTTGTTAAGATCCAATCTAGTGACTTTGAAAGAAGCTCCAAAGAATCCTAACACAACCTCTCCTCATTATCATCCTAATGGCCGCTGTGCATACCATTCTGAGAGTCCCGACCATGACACTAACAACTGTTGGGCTCTGAAAAACAAGGTACAAGACCTTCTTGAAGCCAAAGAGATTGAATTCGACGCGCCAAAAATTCCCAATGTTATCACTGTCCCTATGCCCAAGCACGACCGAGATGTAAACGCCGTTGAGGAAGATATGTTTGTTACTTTGGTTGATGACCTTGTGACCCCACTCCTGACTATCAAAAAGAACTTGTTGAATGCAGGTGTATTCCCAGGCTGTGACGTAAGCTATCATTTCTGTTTATCCTCGCCAACCAGCTGTCATTTGTTAAAAGCAGGCGTTCAATGCCTAATAGATGACAAGGAGATTTTGTTCGAGAAGACTTCTATTCCAACTGTTTCTTATGATGATGTTTTCATAGTGACCATTTCCGCCAATTCTTCCAGGGTCTCCACCAAAAGACCCGTTTGAATTACATCAGTTCCTAAAGTAGCTCCGTTGATAATTACAATGCATGGACCAATCCCATATTCATAAGAAAAAACCATCCCATGGAATTATGGAGGTGATGTCTACTATCACGGTATCAAGCAAGATTGGCCAACTGCTGAAAATTCAAGTTCTGAGAAAGTTGACTCCGATGTTAGTAACATCGTAGGGACTAGCAAGATAACCTGAAGTGGAAGGGTATTATCTCCAGAAATTGCACCTCCAAAAGTTATTTTCGGACCTGTAATCATTCATGTTGTTGTTGCTCCTCCAAAGGCTATTCCCAGTTCTGCAATCATATCTGCTAATACTCCTGTTGACAAAACTGTTATAGTCCTTGTTATCACCCCTACTGACATCCCTACTGCCGAGTCAACCGAGACTCGAGGCAAAGGTATTCTGGTTGAGCTTGTCCAGATGAAGGCACAATCAGTAGCTATCCCTGAGACCTCCCGAAAAGAGATGGAGGAAATTCTAAAGATTATAAAAAGAAGCGATTACAACGTAGTCGAACAACTGAGGTAAACTCCATCAAAAATTTCCATGCTGGATTTATTGTTATGTTCTGAGGCTCATGCAAATGCCTTGGTAAAATTCCTTAAAACTGCCCATGTACCCCAAGAAACATCTGCCGATCAGTTCCAAGACTGCATAGCCAGCTTAACCACAAATAATGGTTTAGATTTTTTAGATGCTGATTTAACGCCAAGGGGGATAAAGAATAACGAGGCATTGCATGTCTCAGTCGAATGCAGGGGCACGACTTTGGCTCATGTCTTGGTTGATATTGGTTCGTATATGAATGTGTTGCCTAAAAAGGCTCTTGATAGGCTTGATTATGAAGGATTGACCTTGAAACTTAGCAACATAGTGGTGAGGGCCTTCAACGGCTCAAAAAGGATGGTGCATGGGGAAGTGGACATCCCCATAAAAGTTGGAACCCAAACATTTGATTTAACTTTTTATGTAATGGATATTCTCCCTTCATATTCCTGCTTATTAGGTCGACCGTGGATTCATAATGCTGGTGCCGTTACCTCTACATTGCATCAAATGCTGAAATATCCAACCCAGGAGAAAATCATCGTTGTTCATGGAGAAGAAGAGTATATGGTCAGTCATCTAAATTCCTTCAGATATGTGGAATTAAATGGTGAATTTATTGAAACTCCATTCCAGCACTTTGAATAAGTCCCGCAAACTGTGGCAGTAACCATGACTGTTTCTCAACTCCCAAAGATTACAAGGCCTCCGCTCAAGATGTCGTCTTTGAAAGATGCCAAGGTAGTGATAGAAGAAGGTGGGTGAACTATTTGAGGCCAACTCCCAGATATCCCTTACAAATCTGACAAATTTGGTTTGGGTTTCACTTCAGGAGCCCAAAAAGCTGTACGCCGCGCTCGTGTCGGAGGACCACCCTTGAAGATCAGCAACCACGAAGTCAACGCAGTGGAGGATGATGAAGACTGAAGAAGTGAAAAACACAAGAAGGGGGGTTGAATTGTAAAACTTGAAATCAAATGCAGACAACACATTATTTTTATCCTGGTTCGTTTGATCTCAAACTACTCTAGTCCACCCGTCAAGGTGATTTCGCCTCTCTCCAACGAGGTCTTAATCCACTATATTCAACTGAATACAACAACTGCTTTAACAATTGTTAAAGCCTTCTTGAGTCTAACCACAGACCAGTTTATCTCAAGGAAATTCTTTTACAGATAAATGAACAAATGTGTGTTTGATGTTTTCTAGAAAAAACTATATATCACAACTGTGATAATACACAATATGGAGCTTAGATAATACTAGATTGCTAGAGCTATAGAGTAAGCGCTTGAGAACTTTAGCAAACTGGATGAGTGAGAACGTGAAGATGATTGGCTTATGCGTATGTGCGTATTAGGGAATTAGCCATTTCTTTTCTCACTGACTTGTTTAAATAGCCTAGGAATAGATATGTTGTTGTCCATAATTCCATTTCAAAGCTCATAACGTTCTTTCCTTTTTGAGAAGATCTTTGTCTTGGAATAAAGCCGTTGGTAATTAATCTGTCTTGAATGCATAGTAACGTTGACACTTCAGAGTGTTCTGCTAATGCTAATCAGAGTGTTCTTGGCTTTATCTTATTTTGGCGTTTCTGAGTGCTGATGACATGGTTAGGATCTTGATCATAGTTAGAGTATGTTAAGCGCAGATTCTGTTCATCAGGCTTCAGCGTAGCACATGTATTGATCTTCTGATGCTGACATATCTTTTGATGTTGATGTTGATACTGATATTCTGATGCTGATTCCATCAGAGTTTCTGTAAATACACAACATAATTTTAAGTAGCATATATGTCTTATAAATCTTACAATTTATTTAATCTTGTATTTTGTTATCATCAAAACTCTAACTGAGGGTTGTAGAATCAAACTATGTTCTAACAATCTCCCCTTTTTTGATGATGACAAAAACCAGATTTTTTTCAATTAAAATAAAATGATGAAAGGTATCAGAGTTTAAGGATAGAGAGGAATCGGTATCAGAGATAATCAATTAACGAATAGAAGGTATCAGAGATAAGAAGATAAGGAGTAAAAGTATCAGAGTAATGAAGAGAAAAACTCCCCCTGAGTTGATTACTTCCCTTTGATTCCTTGAAACCTTGAGCATCAGAACTTTACTTGAACTTTCTTTGAGCATCAGAGTTTTACTTTATCAGAGTTCATCAGACTCTTGTACCTGTAAGCTTTTCAGAACAAAGAAATTCAAATATATGAGAAAGTTAGAATGTTTGAGACTTTTGTCTCAGTAATCCGTTATTGAAAAATATCATTCTTTCTCCCCCTTTTTGTCAGTTATCAAAAAGCACGAATAATCGGAGTTAAAATGATAAGAGCAAAAAAACGTTTGTATTCAAAACAGAAGCAATGAGAGTTTAGAACAAGTAAAAATATTACAGACAAACATGTAAAGAAAACAAGGAAAACACAGGAAAATTCTAAGAAGAAGGAGGAAGTCGTGTGAACAGAGCTTCCAACATGCTCTTGATTTGATTGCTGGTTTCCTGTTGCTAAGATACCATGTTTGCTATAGAATCAATCTTGATATCCTGCTTGTCCATCCTCTCATTCATCAGCATATCAGACCTCTTCAAATCCTCCAGAGTCTTCTTGTCAAGAGAGGAAGCTTGAGGATCTTCAGATATAGGCTGCTTCTCAGAGCTTTTTGTAGTTTCTTCTGCTTGACCAAAGTCTTCAGCTTGAATTATCTGTTCTTCTGAAGGTTGAACTTTAGGTGTTGGACGCTTTTCAGACCAAGGCGCAATGTTCAGATGGAGAGCTTCTTCCTTCAGCAGCTTGCTCAGAACTGGACCTTCCATTTCCTTCAGCAGATTGCTGAAGTTCTGTTGAGCCTGCTATAGCTCTGGTCTTGCAACTTGAAGATTTCAGCGCAAACCCATCTTCTGAATTTTGTCCAGAGGAAGTCTGATACAGCAGGATCAACCACTTCCAGACTTGCTTGTTTCAAAGAAGTGATCCACTTCTGTATATCTATTTCAAAGTTTAACATGCTGGAACCAACATCTGGTTGTTTTTGTTTAGGGATAGCAGTTTTCTGGTTTATTGCAGCAAGACGTTCAAATACTGTTAGATCAATGACTCTCTTGTTGTGGTTTTCTGTATTGGCTTTTGGTGAGGGAGTGGGAGAGTCAGAAATGACGATTGGACTTGATGGGGTATTTGGTGGAGTTGTTTCTGGTAAAGAGGGAAGTTGATACATATTCACAGTGGTACCACAGGGCAATTGAATGGCCAAAGGTTGTGGTTCAGGGGATTCAGATGTTTGAGCCTCAGAGGTTTGAGTCTCAGGTTGTGGAGATTGTTCATGTTGAGGAGAGGGTGGATTAATATCTGGTTGAGGAGATGAAGGTTGTGGGATTTCTGGTATGGGAGAGAGTGAAGTTTCTGGTATTGGTGAGAGTGGAATGTCAGGTTGTGGTGAGATGGGAATTTCTATGTTTGGATTTGGATTTTCTATTTCGGGAGCGGAAGAGTGTTGGTCTATATCAGAAAGAACTTGTGCAAGTTCTGGTTCTGGTATGATTGCAGTATTTGGATTTTGTGGTTTGGAGCGGGATCTTCTGAGGGTTAATGACTCAGAAGGGTCAAAGTCAACGTCAAAATTATCAAAGGTTTGAGGTGTTGGGATATCAGATAGAGTTGGAATGGGAGTAGGAATAGATGTGGAAACAGCAGTTGGATTTAAAACAGTAACAGAAACAGGATTACCTCTTTTCTTTGGAGTCTGCTGAGATGATCCTTCTGTAGCAGCTTTTCTTTTCTTTGACTTCTTCAGAACAACCTCTGGTGCCTTCTGCTGAAGATCTTGAATATTCAGATTTGGTGTTATACCATTAGCTTTACAGGCATCCAAATATCTCAAAATGATTTGAGGCTTAGAGTCAATTTCAGAGAACATAGGGAAGTCGTCCAGAGGGACTCTTCTGCTGGAGATTTCAGCAAAAGGAGTGACGCTGGGCTCCTTCTTAATGTTCTCTATCAGCTTCATTTTCTTCAGATTTTTGGCATTCAGCTGCTTGCCAACAGAAGGTTCCAGGGTGCTAATTTCTTGTGCCTCTGTCAAATGTTCAATCAGCCTATTCTCTGTCAGAATATCTGATATCAGTATTCCCAAGGGTATCCAATCCCTTTTTGTACGTTGCTCTTCCCTTGTTTCCTTGACACTTGTTCTGAGATGGTTGAACAGAAGATGATCTATATTAATCTTGATCTTCTGAGAGATAAAATAGATTAGAAACTGCTGATCTATGTTTATGTAATCAGGAGAGCTGGTAGGCTTCCTGTGGTTGAAACAGCCCAGAATGATCTTTGCCCAAATTATGTGCTTGTCTTTCAAGTCCCTTATCTTGCTGGAGGGAAGCCCCAGCGTGAAAATTTTCCTTGCAATTAGGGCAGCATCTTGACACCTTTCTGCCATATCAATACAGCGAATACCACCTCCATTGTACCCCATCAAACGAGCAATCAGGTCTTCAGTAATCATAATCTTCTTCCCCATGATGTAGGATGTGACCTGATGGTTTGAAGATGAAGCGTGAATCTAAAATTCCTTTACCAAAATAGGAAATGTTGGACCCACCAGCCTGTCAAAGTACTTTTCCCAACCTTGAGCTTGAATCTCTTCTGATAAATCAAAACCATTTTCCTTGAGACTGTTGAAATCCACTATAATTTCTGACAGAACTTCAAGGTTCTTGATAGGAGTGAGAAGCATTCTGAGAGGAACTTCATATTGTTCAGATGATGCATCTTTCTGGGAACCTGAAGAAGGATTGCTGGAAGAAGCGATGTTCACACGAGGATTTTTGAAAAAGATTGTAAGGTTTTCTTGAGAAAGAAGAACACAGAAATCAGAAATATTTAGTGAAAACGAAGGTGACGGTAAAAGTGTGTGAATGGTGTGAAGTGTTTAAATAGATTTCTAAAATTTTTTTGAAAACATAAACGTTTAAGAGATAGAAATAAATCATGATTATTAGCATTTAATGGTAGCTGATTTTAGGGGATTCAGAAAGATACTTAAATAGTTACCCATGACATGTGTCTCAATGCATCCAATCAGCGCTTTGCCTTTTCAGAAGCGTGAACGCGTGTTCAGCCTCAGGAAACAACTGATGACTAGATGACAATTGTTTGCTTGAGTAAACAGCACATCTATCCTTGAACTGAAGCGCTCAGATCTTTATGGATAGATTCTGATACAATATGCATTTCTAAAATTCTGAAAGAGGATTGATCAGAAGTTCACAGGGAAATAAACACAATTCTGAAGGTTAATATATAAAATTAAAACAGTTTCATTCTGGACAGAGCTTCATGCTGAGATGTTTCAGAATGAAGTTGAACCTATCTTCAGAAAGTGGTTTTGTGAAAATATCAGCCCATTGATGGTCTGTGTCAATAAATTTTAAATTTAAAATCCCTTTCTGAATATAGTCCCTAATAAAATGATGTTTTATTTCTATATGCTTAGCCCTAGAATGCAAAATTGGATTTTTACTTAAGCAAATAGCAGAAGTATTGTCACAGAGGATAAGAATGTTACTCTCATATATTTGGAAGTCCTCAAGTTAACTTTTCATCCAGAGCATTTGTGTGCTGCATCCAGCTGCTGCTATGTATTCAGCTTCTACTGTTGATAGAGCAATTATGGATTGTCTTTTGCTGGACCAAGAGATCAGATTTTCTCCCAGAAACTGGCAGCTTCCAGAAGTGCTTTTACGCTCTACTCTGTCTCCAGCAAAGTCAGCATCACAATATCCTACTAAGCTGTAATCACTAGATTTTCTATAAAACAGACCCAAATTAGTAGTACCTTTCAGATACTTGAAAATTCACTTAACAGCTGTTAAGTGAGATTCTCTAGGATCTGATTGGAATCTTGCACAAATGCATACACTGAATAGAATATCAGGCCTTGAAGCTGTCAGATAAAGAAGAGAACCAATCATACCTCTGTAGACCTTCTGTTCTACCTTTTTGCTTACCTCTTCTTTTTCCAGAATGCACGTGGGATGCATTGGAATCTTTGATGGCTTACATTCTGAGAGATCAAATTTCTTCAGAAGTTCTCTGACATATTTTCTCTGATGAATGTAAGTTCCTTCTGGGGTTTGATTGATCTGAATGCCCAAAAAGAATTTCAGTTCCCCCATTAGGCTCATCTCAAATTCTGCCTGCATACACTTAGCAAACTTTCTTCCCATAGAGGGTTTAGTAGATCCAAAAATGATATCATCAACATAAATCTGACAGACTAAAATGTCATTCTTAAGTGTCTTACAGAATAAGGTTGTGTCCACCTTCCCTCTGGTGAATTCCTTTTCTAACAGGAAGTTACTTAGTCTTTCATACCAAGCTCTAGGAGCTTGTTTCAGACCATACAGTGACTTCTTTAGTTTGAAAACATATTCTTTATTTTTTTAACTTTCAAAACCAGGGGGTTGGTGCACATATACCTCTTCTTCTATATAGCCATTTAAGAATGCACTCTTAACATCCATCTGATACAGAGTGATGCCTTTATTAACAGCAAAAGAAATTAAAAGTCTGATAGATTCTAACCTGGCGACTGGAGCAAAGGTTTCTGTATAGTCTATCCCCTCAAGCTGACTATAACCTTGTGCTACCAATCGTGCTTTATTTCTGATGACTTCACCTTGTTCATTCAGTTTGTTTCTGAACACCCATTTTTTTCCAATGACGTTGAATCCTTTTGGTTTAGGAACTAGATCACATACGTCATTCCTTGTGAATTGATTCAGCTCCTCTTGCATTGATAGAATCCAGTCATTGTCTAGAAGTGCTTCATAAATTTTTGATGGTTCAATTAGAGAAACAAGTCCCATGAGGGATTCTTCAGAGTTTCTGAAGCTGGCTCTTGTTCTGATTGGATCTTCCTTTCTTCCTAAGATTGTTTCTTCTGGGTGATCTATACTGCTTCTGGATGGTCTTTTCTGAGGTAGATCAACAGAAGATGCTGGATTGCTTGCAGTGCCTCTTTCTGATGTTGAGGGAGTGTCTCTGTTAAGAGCTTCTGATGACTTGTCTTCAGTACCTGTGAATTCAACTTCCATACCTGCAAGTAATTCATTCTGCTTTGAGTTTTGAGAGGCAAGCTTATCATCAAAATGAACACTGATTGATTCTTCCACAATCTGTGTTTCTGTATTGTATACTCTATACCCTCTTGAGCGTTCAGAGTATCCTAACATAATACACTTCTGTGCTTTAGAGTCAAACTTGTTCAAAAAATTTTTAGTATTCAAAATAAAGCAAGTACATCCAAATGGATGAAAATAAGAAATGTTGGGCTTTCTGTTCTTCCACAATTCATATGGAGTCTTTTCCAGAATAGGTCTTATAGAGATTCTATTCTGAATGTAGCACGCTTTGTTTATTGCCTCTGCCCAGAAGATCTTAGCAATGTTAGTCTCGTTGATCATGGTTCTGGCCATTTCTTGCAATGTTCTGTTCTTTCGTTCTACAACTCCATTTTGCTGGGGAGTTCTAGGAAAAGAGAAATCATGCAGAATGCCTTTGTCATTAAAAAATGATTCAAAATCTTTGTTTTCAAACTCTCCACCATGATCACTTCTGACTTTGACGATTCTAAGATCCTTTTCATTCTGAACTTGGTTGTAGAAGGTGACAAACACAGAGTGTGACTCGTCCTTGTGTCTTAAGAACTTTACCCATGTCCATCTGCTATAGTTATCTATGATTACTAACCCATACTTCTTACCACTGACTGAGGCAGTTTTAACTGGTCCAAATAAGTCAATGTGCAGAATGGCTTAGAGGTGGAAACAACGTTTTTAGATTTGAAAGCTGGTTTTGCAAACTTGCCTTTTTTACATGCTTCACACAGAGCATCTGAATTGAACTTCAGGTTAGGAAGTCCTCTGATCAGATTGAGTATGTTAATCTGAGATATTCTTCTCATACTAACATGCCCCAATCTTCTGTGCCAGATCCATTGCTCGTCGTTAACAGATAGAAGACACTTTACATTCTGACTTTTCAGTTCAGAAAGTTTTATTTTATAAATGTTGTTTCTCCTCTTTCCATTAAATAGGATAGTCCCATCTTTCTAACTAACAGCTTTGCATGAATTTTGATTAAAGATTATATCATAACCGTTATCACTTAATTGACTTATGGATAACAGGTTATGCATTAATCCATCTACTAATAACACATTACTTATAGAGGGAAGATTTCCATTACCTACAATTCTAGAGCCAATGATCTTTCCCCTCTGATTGCCTCCAAAGCCTACGTGGCCTCCAGGCTTAAGTTCCAAGCTTTGGAACATATGCTTTCTTCCCGTCATGTGTCGTGAGCAGCCAGAGTCCAGGTACCATGACTGGTGTTTCTGCTTTGCTGCTAAAGATATCTGCAACATGTATTATTTTATCCTTAGGTACCCATATTTTCTTGGGTCCTGATTTGTTAGTTTTACCAAAACTCTGGTTGAATTTTGGTTTGATAGAATAATTACTACTCGTATATTTGATGTCGTGTGTGTTCCCATATACAAAGTGTGAATCAAGAGAAGTGCGTTTTATCACTAAATCCATGGCATTCTTTGGTGTAGGTACCTTACCTTGATATCCTATTCCTTTTCTGCCATTTCTGCTAACTCCATAGATTATTGAAGCCATTTTGCTTCTATCTATGTTTTTAGCTAGAAACATCTGAAAGTTGTGATCATACTCCTTGATGATCTCATCAGCACTATTGGGAGTTTCAAGAATTGTTTCCTTCTGAGAGTTTTGTAATAGATTTTCTAATTTTGAAACTTTATCTTTTAACTCAGAATTCTCCAATTTGAGACTCTCAGTTTTATCAGAGTCAGAAGCAAGATTCCTTTTCAGGTTTCTGAATTTGGCTCTGATCTGTTGATATCTTTCCAGAATTTCATTAAGGCTTTCAGCTAGTCCAGCCTTAGTAAAGTTAATAGCAAAGTCAGGAAATACCTCTTCTGTGTCTGATTCAGAGTCTGATTCAGAAGCTTCATTGTCTTCTGTTATGTTTTCCATGAGAGCTATGTTTGCTCTCTCATCATCTGATTCTGAGTCAGCTTCAGATGTGTCAGAGTCATCCCATGTAGCCATGAGACTTTTCTTCTTTTCCTTGCCAAACTTCTTTTTGGGTTTTCCCTCTAAAGCTTTGGGCAATCACTCTTGTAGTGTCCTTGCTCGTTACATTCATAGCAGATGATGTCTTTGTTGTTTGGCTTTCTGCTTCCTGAAGAGCCTTCAGATCTTCTGTATCCAGAGGAGGGTTCTGACCTTCTGTATCTGGAGGAGGATTCATTCTGATTCTCTGATCTTCTTGTATTCCTGAACTTTCTTTGCCTCTGCTTCCACAATTGGTTCACCCTTCTGGAGAGGAGAGACAGTTCATCTTCTTCTGATGAGGACCCATCAGAGGTTTCTTCTACAGCCTGCAAAACTTTGGAGTCAGATTTTCTGTTAGATTTTAAAGCTAATGGCTTACCTTGCTTTTGAGGTTCATCAGCTTCTAGCTCTATCTCGTGACTTCTGAGGGAGCTGACAAGTTCCTCCAGAGAGATTTTGTTGAGATCCTTAGCTAGCTTCAGTGCTGTGACCATTGGCCTCCACTGTTTTGGCAAGCTTCTGATGATCTTATTAACATGATCAGCAGTAGAATACCCTTTGTCCAGAACTTTGAGACCAGCAACCAGAATTTGAAATCTTGAGAACATCATTTCAATTGATTCACTTTCTTCCATCTTGAATGCCTCATACTTCTGAATGAGGGCAAGAGCTTTAGTTTCTTTAACTTGAATGTTGCCTTCATGCGTCATTCTCAGAGAGTCAAACATATTCTTTGCAGTGTCTCTGTTTGATATCTTTTCATATTCAGAGTAAGAGATGGCGCTGAGAAGAATTGTTCTTGCTTTGTGATGATTTATGAAATCACGCTTTTGTTGATCAGACATTGCTTTCCTGTCAATCTTCTGACCACTTGCATTCACTGGGTGTGTGTATCCATCAGTCACCATATCCCACAGATCAGCATCGTGGGCTAGAAAGAAGCTTTCAATTCTGTCTTTCCAGTAATCAAAGTTCTCTCCATCAAAGACTGGAGGTTTGCCACTGAATCTGTCTCTTTCTTCATTGTTGTCATTGCTGATGTTTTGATGTGGTCCTGCCATAGTTTTTTTCTAACGCTGGATCTTGTACTGACACGGTTAAGTGTTATAAGCTCAGAACCAGGCGCTCTGATGCCAATTAAAGAAGTGAAAAACACAAGAAGGGGGGTTGAATTGTAAAACTTGAAATCAAATGCAGACAACACGTTATTTTTATCCTGTTTCGTTTGATATCAAACTACTCCAGTCTACCCGTCAAGGTAATTTCGCCTCTCTCCAACGAGGTCTTAATCCACTATACTCAACTGAATACAACAACTGCTTTAACAACTGTTAAAGCCTTCTTGAGTCTAACCACAGACCGGTTTATCTCAAGGAAATTCTTTTACAGGTAAATGAACAAATGTGTGTTTGATATTTTCTAGAAAAAACTATATATCACAACTGTGATAATACACAATATGGAGCTTAGATAATACTAGATTGCTAGAGCTATAGAGTAAGCGCTTGAGAACTTTAGCAAACTGGATGAGTGAGAATGCGAAGATGATTGGCTTATGCCTATGTGCGTATTAGAGAATTAGCCATTTCTTTTCTCACTGACTTGTTTAAATAGCCTAGGAATAGATATGTTGCTGTCCATAATTCCATTTCAATGCTCATAACGTTCTTTCCTTTTTGAGAAGATCTTTGTCTTGGAATAAAGCCGTTGGTAATTAATCTGTCTTGAATGCATAGTAACATTGACACTTCAGAGTGTTATGCTAATGCTAATCAGAGTTTTCTTGGCTTTAGCTTATTTTGGAGTTTCTGAGTGTTGATGACATGGTTAGGATCTTGATCATAGTTAGAGTATGTTAAGCGCATATTCTGTTCATCAGGTTTTAGCGTAGCACATGTATTGATCTTCTGATGCTGACGTATCTTCTGATGCTGATGTTGATACTGATATTCTGATGCTGATTCCATCAGAGTTTCTGTAAATACACAAAATAATTTTAAGTAGCATATATGTCTTATAAATCTTACAATTTATTTAATCTTGTATTTTGTTATCATCAAAACTCTAACTGAGGGTTGTAGAATCAAACTATGTTCTAACAATCTCCCCCTTTTTGATGATGACAAAAACCAGATTTTTTTCAATTAAAATAAAATGATGAAAGGTATCAGAGTTTAAGGATAGAAAGGAATCGGTATCAGAGATAATCAATTAACGAATAGAAGGTATCAGAGATAAGAAGATAAGGAGTAAAAGTATCAGAGTAATAAAGAGAAAAACTCCCCCTGAGTTGATTACTTCCCTTTGATTCCTTGAGACCTTGAGCATCAGAACTTTACTTGAACTTTCTTTGAGCATCAGAGTTTTACTTTATCAGAGTTCATCAGATTCTTGTACCTGTAAGCTTTTCAGAACAAAGAAATTCAAATATATGAGAAAGTTAGAATGTTTGAGACTTTTGTCTCAGTAATTCGTTATTGAAAAATATCATTCTTTCTCCCCCTTTTTGTCAGTTATCAAAAAGCACGAATAATCAGAGTTAAAATGATCAGAGCAAAAAAAACGTTTGTATTCAAAACAGAAGCAATGAGAGTTTAGAACAAGTAAAAATATTACAGACAAACATGTAAAGAAAACAAGGAAAACACAGGAAAATTCTAAGAAGAAGGAGGAAGTCGTGTGAACAGAGCTTCCAACATGCTCTTGATTTGATTGTTGGTTTCCTGTTGCTAAGATACCATGTTTGCTATAGAATCAATATTGATATCATGCTTGTCCATCCTCTCATTCATCAGCATATTAGACCTCTTCAAATCCTCCAGAGTCTTCCTGTCAAGAGAGGAAGCTTGAGGATCTTCAGATACAGGCTGCTTCTCAGAGCTTTTTGTAGTTTCTTCTGCTTGACCCAAGTCTTCAGCTTGAATTATCTGTTCTTCTGAAGGTTGAACTTTAGGTGTTGGACGCTTTTCAGACCAAGGCGCAATGTCCAGATGGAGAGCTTCTTCCTTCAGCAGCTTGCTCAGAACTGGACCTTCCATTTTCTTCAGCAGATTGCTGAAGTTCTGTTGATCCTGTCCATAGCTCTGGTCTTGCAACTTGAAGTTTTCAGCGCAAACCCATCTTCTGAATTTTGTCCAGAGGAAGTCTGATACAGCAGGATCAACCACTTCCAGACTTGCTTGTTTCAAAGAAGTGATCCACTTCTGTATATCTGTTTCAAAGTTTAACATGCTGGAACCAACATCTGGTTGTTTTTGTTTAGGGATAGCAGTTTTCTGGTTTATTGCAGCAAGGCGTTCAAAGACTGTTAGATCAATGACTGTCTTGCTGTGGTTTTCTGTATTGACTTTTGGTGAGGGAGTGGGAGAGTCAGAAATGACGATTGGACTTGATGGGGTATTTGGTGAAGTTGTTTCTGGTAAAGAGGGAAGTTGAGACATATTCCCAGTGGTACCACAGGGCAATTGAATGGCCAAAAGTTGTGGTTCAAGGAATTCAGATGTTTGAGCCTCAGAGGTTTGAGTCTCAGGTTGTGGAGATTGTTCATGTTGAGGAGAGGGTGGATTAATATCTGGTTGAGGAGATGAAGGTTGTGGGATTTCTGGTATGGGAGAGAGTGAAGTTTCTGGTATTGGTGAGAGTGGAATGTAAGGTTGTGGTGAGATTGGAATTTCTATGTTTGGATTTGGATTTTCTGTTTCGGGAGCGGAAGAGTGTTGGTCTATATCAGAAAGAACTTGTGCAAGTTCTGGTTCTGGTATGGTTGCAGTATTTCGATTTTGTGGTTTGGAGCGGGATCTTCTGAGGGTTAATGGCTCAGAAGCGTCAAAGTCAATGTCAAAATCATCAAAGGTTTGAGGTGTTGGGATATCAGATGGAGTTGGAATGGGAGTAGGAATAGATGTGGAAACAGCAGTTGGATTTAAAACAGTAACAGAAACAGGATTACCTCTTTTCTTTGGAGTCTGCTGAGATGATCCTTCTGTAGCAGCTTTTCTTTTCTTTGACTTCTTCAGAACAACCTCTGGTGCCTTCTGCTGAAGATCTTGAATATTCAGATTTGGTGTTGTACCATTAGCTTTACAGGCATCCAAATATCTCAAAATGATTTGAGGCTTAGAGTCAATTTTTGAGAACATAGGGAAGTCGTCCAGAGGGACTCTTTTGCTGGAGATTTCAGCAAAAGGAGTGACGCCGGGCTCCTTCTTAATGTTCTCTATCAGCTTCATTTTCTTCAGATTTTTGGCATTCAGCTACTTGCCAACAGAAGGTTCCAGGGTGCTAATTTCTTGTGCCTCTGTCAAATGTTCAATCAGCCTATTCTCTGTCAGAATATCTGATATCAGTATTCCCAAGGGTATCCAATCCCTTTTTGTATGTTGCTCTTCCCTTGTTTCCTTGACACTTGTTCTGAGATGGTTAAACAGAAGATGATCTAGATTAATATTGATCTTCTGAGAGATGAAATAGATTAGAAACTGCTGATCTATGTTTATGTAATCAGGAGAGCTGGTAGGCTTCCTGTGGTTGAAACAACCCAGAATGATCTTTGCCCAAATTTTGTGCTTGTCTTTCAAGTCCCTTATCTTGCTGGAGGGAAGCCCCAGCGTGAAAATTTCCCTTGCAATTAGGGCAGCATCTTGACACCTTTCTGCCATATCAATACAGCGAATACCACCTCCATTGTACCCCATCAAACGAGCAATCAGGTCTTCAGTAATCATAATCTTCTTCCCCATGATGTAGGATGTGACCTGATGGTTTGAAGATGAAGCGTGAATCTAAAATTCCTTTACCAAAATAGGAAATGTTGGACCCACCAGCCTGTCAAAGTACTTTTCCCAACCTTAAGCTTGAATCTCTTCTGATAAATCAAAACCATTTTCCTTGAGACTATTGAAATCAACTATAATTTCTGACAGAACATCAACGTTCTTGATAGGAGTGAGAAGCGTTCTGAGAGGAACTTCATATTGTTCAGATGATGCATCTTTCTAGGAACCTGAAGAAGGATTGCTGGAAGAAGCCATGTTCACACGAGGATTTTTGAAAAAGATTGTAAGGTTTTCTTGAGAAAGAAGAACACAGAAATCAGAAATATTTAGTGAAAACGAAGGTGACGGTAAAAGTGTGTGAATGGTGTGAAGTGTTTAAATAGATTTCTAAATTTTTTTTGAAAACATAAACGTTTAAGAGATAGAAATAAATCATGATTATTAGCATTTAATGGTAGCTGATTTTAGGGGATTCAGAAAGATACTTAAATAGTTACCCATGACATGTGTCTCAATGCATCCAATCAGCGCTTTGCCTTTTCAGAAGCGTGAACGCGTGTTCAGCCTCAGGAAACAGCTGATGACTAGATGACACTTGTTTGCTTGAGTGAACAACACATCTATCCTTGAACTGAAGCGCTCAGATCTTCATGGATAGATTCTGATACAATATGCATTTCTAAAATTCTGAAAGAGGATTGATCAGAAGTTCACAGGGAAATAAACACAATTCTGAAGGTTAATATATAAAATTAAAACAGTTTCATTCTGGACAGAGCTTCATGCTGAGATGTTTCAGAATGAAGTTGAACCTATCTTCAGAAAGTGGTTTTGTGAAAATATCATCCCATTGATGGTCTATGTCAATAAATTTTAAATTTAAAATCCCTTTCTGAATATAGTCCCTAATAAAATGATGTTTTATTTCTATATGCTTAGCCATAGAATGCAAAATTGGATTTTTACTTAAGCAAATAGCAGAAGTATTGTCACAGAGGATAGGAATGTTACTCTCATATATCTGGAAGTCCTCAAGTTAACTTTTCATCCAGAGCATTTGTGTGCTGCATCCAGCTGCTGCTATGTATTCAGCTTCTACTGTTGATAGAGCAATTATGGATTGTCTTTTGCTGGACCAAGAGATCAGATTTTCTCCCAGAAACTGGCAGCTTCGAGAAGTGCTTTTACGCTCTACTCTGTCTCCAGCAAATTCAGCATCACAATATCCTACTAAGCTGTAATCACTAAATTTTCTATAAAACAGACCCAAATTAGTAGTACCTTTCAGATACTTGAAAATTCCCTTAACAGCTGTTAAGTGAGATTCTATAGTATCTGATTGGAATCTTGCACAAATGCATACACTGAATAGAATATCAGGCCTTGAAGCTGTCAGATAAAGAAGAGAACCAATCATACCTCTGTAGACCTTCTGTTCTACCTTTTTGCTTACCTCTTCTTTTTCCAGAATGCACGTGGGATGCATTGGAATCTTTGATGGCTTACATTCTGAGAGATCAGATTTCTTCAGAAGTTCTCTGACATATTTGCTCTGATGAATGTAAGTTCCTTCTGGGGTTTGATTGATCTGAATGCCCAGAAAGAATTTCAGTTCCCCCATTAGGCTCATCTCAAATTCTGCCTGCATACACTTAGCAAACTTTCTTCCCATAGAGGGTTTAGTAGATCCAAAAATGATATCATCAACATAAATCTGACAGACTAAAATGTCATTCTTAACTGTCTTACAGAATAAGGTTGTGTCCACCTTCCCTCTGGTGAATTCCTTTTCTAACAAGAAGTTACTTAGTCTTTCATACCAAGCTCTAGGAGCTTGTTTCAGACCATACAGTGACTTCTTTAGTTTGAAAACATATTCTGGATTTTTGAACTTTCAAAAGCAGGGGGTTGGTGCACATATACCTCTTCTTCTATATAGCCATTTAAGAATGCACTCTTAACATCCATCTGATACAGAGTGATGCCTTTATTAACAGCAAAAGAAATTAAAAGTCTGATAGATTCTAACCTGGCGACTGGAGCAAAGGTTTCTGTATAGTCTATCCCCTCTTGCTGACTATAACCTTGTGCTACCAATCGTGCTTTGTTTCTAATGACTTCACCTTGTTCATTCAGTTTTTTTCTGAACACCCATTTTATTCCAATGACGTTGAATCCTTTTGGTTTAGGAACTAGATCACATACGTCATTCCTTGTGAATTGATTCAGCTCCTCTTGCATTGCTAGAATCCAGTCATTGTCTAGAAGTGCTTCATAAATTTTTGATGGTTCAATTAGAGAAACAAGTCCCATGAGGGATTCTTCAGAGTTTCTGAAGCTGGCTCTTGTTCTGATTGGATCTTCCTTTCTTCCTAAGATTGTTTCTTCTTGGTGATCTATACTGCTTCTGGATGGTCTTTTCTGAGGTAGATCAACAGAAGATGCTGGATTGCTTGCAGTGCCTCTTTCTGATGTTGAGGGAGTGTCTCTGTTAAGAGCTTCTGATGACTTGTCTTCAGTACCTGTGAATTCAACTTCCATACCTGCAAGTAATTCATTCTGCTTTGACTTTTGAGAGTCAAGCTTATCATCAAAATGAACACTGATTGATTCTTCCACAATCTGTGTTTCTGTATTGTATACTCTGTACCCTCTTGAGCGTTCAGAGTATCCTAACATAATACACTTCTGTGCTTTAGAGTCAAACTTGTTCAAATAATTTTTAGTATTCAAAATAAAGCAAGTACATCCAAATGGATGAAAATAAGAAATGTTGGGCTTTCTGTTCTTCCACAATTCATATGGAGTCTTTTCCAGAATAGGTCTTATAGAGATTCTATTCTGAATGTAGCATGCTGTGTTTATTGCCTCTGCCCAGAAGATCTTAGCAACGTTAGTCTCGTTGATCATGGTTCTGGCCATTTCTTGCAACGTTCTGTTCTTTCGTTCTACAACTCCATTTTGCTGGGGAGTTCTAGGAAAAGAGAAATCATGCAGAATGCCTTTGTCATTAAAAAATAATTCAAAATCTTTGTTTTCAAACTCTCCACCATGATCACTTCTGACTTTGACGATTCTAAGATCCTTTTCATTCTGAACTTGGTTGCAGAAGGTGACAAACACAGAGTGTGACTCGTCCTTGTGTCTTAAGAACTTTACCCATGTCCATCTGCTATAGTTATCTACGATTACTAACCCATACTTCTTACCACTGACTGAGGCAGTTTTAACTGGTCCAAATAAGTCAATGTGCAGAAGTTCTAATGGCTTAGAGGTGGAAACAACGTTTTTAGATTTGAAAGCTGGTTTTGCAAACTTGCCTTTCTGACATGCTTCACACAGAGCATCTGAATTGAACTTCAGGTTAGGAAGTCCTCTGATCAGATTGAGTATGTTAATCTGAGATATTCTTCTCATACTAACATGCCCCAATCTTCTGTGCCAGATCCATTGCTCGTTGTTAACAGACAGAAGACACTTTACATTCTAACTTTTCAGTTCAGAAAGTTTTATTTTATAAATGTTGTTTCTCCTCTTTCCATTAAATAGGATAGTCCCATCTTTCTAACTAACAACTTTGCATGAATTTTGATTAAAGATTATATCATAACCATTATCACTTAATTGACTTATGGATAACAGGTTATGCATTAATCCATCTACTAATAACACATTACTTATAGAGGGAAGATTTCCATTACCTACAATTCTAGAGCCAATGATCTTTCCCCTCTGATTGCCTCCAAAGCCTACGTGGCCTCCAGGCTTAAGTTCCAGGATTTGGAACATATGCTTTCTTCCCGTCATGTGTCGTGAGCAGCCAGAGTCCAGGTACCATGACTGGTGTTTCTGCTTTGCTGCTAAAGATATCTGCAACATGTATTATTTTATCCTTAGGTACCCATATTTTCTTGGGTCCTGATTTGTTAGTTTTACCAAAACTCTGGTTGAATTTTGGTTTGATAGAATAATTACTACTCGTATATTTGATGTCGTGTGTGTGCCCATATACAAAGTGTGAATCAAGAGAAGTGCGTTTTATCACTAAATCCATGGCGTTCTTTGGTGTAGGTACCTTACCTTGGTATCTTATTCCTTTTCTGCCATTTCTGCTAACTCCATAGATCATTGAAGCCATTTTGCTTCTATCTATGTTTTTAGCTAGAAACTTCTGAAAGCTGTGATCATACTCCTTGATGATCTCATCAGCACTACTGGGAGTTTCAAGAATTGTTTCCTTCTGAGAGTTTTGTAATAGATTTTCTAATTTTGAAACTTTATCTTTTAACTCAGAATTCTCTAATTTGAGACTCTCAGTTTTATCAGAGTCAGAAGCAAGATTCCTTTTCAGGTTTCTGAATTTGGCTCTGATCTGTTGATATCTTTCCAGAATTTCATTAAGGCTTTCAGCTAGTCCAGCCTTAGTAAAGTTAATAGCAAAGTCAGGAAATACCTCTTCTGTGTCTGATTCAGAGTCTGATTCAGAAGCTTCACTGTCTTCTGTTATGTTTTCCATGAGAGCTATGTTTGCTCTCTCATCATCTGATTCTGAGTCAGCTTCAGATGTGTCAGAGTCATCCCATGTAGCCATGATACTTTTCTTCTTTTCCTTGCCAAACTTCTTTTTGGGTTTTTCCCTCTAAAGCTTTGGGCAATCACTCTTGTAGTGTCCTTGCTCGTTACATTCATAGCAGATGATGTCTTCGTTGTTTGGCTTTCTGCTTCCTGATGAGCCTTCAGATCTTCTGTATCCAGAGGAGGGTTCTGACCTTCTGTATCTGGAGGAGGATTCATTCTGATTCTCTGATCTTCTTGTATTCCTGAACTTTCTTTGCCTCTGCTTCCACAATTGGTTCACCCTTCTGGAGAGGAGAGACAGTTCATCTTCTTCTGATGAGGACCCATCAGAGGTTTCTTCTACAGCCTGCAAAACTTTGGAGTCAGATTTTCTGTTAGATTTTAAAGCTAATGGCTTACCTTGCTTTTGAGGTTCATCAGCTTCTAGCTCTATCTCGTGACTTCTGAGGGAGCTGACAAGTTCCTCCAGAGAGATTTTGTTGAGATCCTTAGCTAGCTTCAGCATTGTGACCATTGGCCTCCACTGTTTTGGTAAGCTTCTGATGATCTTATTAACATGATCAGCAGTAGAATACCCTTTGTCCAGAACTTTGAGACCAGCAACCAAAATTTGAAATCTTGAGAACATCGTTTCAATTGATTCACTTTCTTCCTTCTTGAATGCCTCATATTTCTGAATGAGCGCAAGAGCTTTAGTTTCTTTAACTTGAATGTTGCCTTCATGCGTCATTCTCAGAGAGTCAAACATATTCTTTGCAGTGTCTCTGTTTGATATCTTTTCATATTCAGAGTAAGAGATGGCGCTGAGAAGAATTGTTCTTGCTTTGTGATGATTTCTGAAATCACGCTTTTATTGATCAGGCATTGCTTTCCTGTCAATTTCTGACCACTTGCATTCACTGGGTGTGTGTATCCATCAGTCACCATATCCCACAGATCAACATCGTGGGCTAGAAAGAAGCTTTCAATTCTGTCTTTCCAGTAATCGAAGTTCTCTCCATCAAAGACTGGAGGTTTGCCACTGAATTTGTCTCTTTCTTCATTGTTGTCATTGCTGATGTTTTGATGTGGTCCTGCCATAGTGATTTTCTAACGCTGGATCTTGTACTGACACGGTTAAGTGTTATAAGCTCAGAACCAGACGCTCTGATGCCAATTGAAGAAGTGAAAAACACAAGAAGGGGGGTTGAATTGTAAAACTTGAAATCAAATGCAGACAACACGTTATTTTTATACTGTTTCGTTTGATATCAAACTACTCCAGTCCACCCGTCAAGGTGATTTCGCCTCTCTCCAACGAGGTCTTAATCCACTATATTCAACTGAATACAACAACTGCTTTAACAACTGTTAAAGCCTTCTTGAGTCTAACCACAGACCGGTTTATCTCAAGGAAATTCTTTTACAGATAAATGAACAAATGTGTGTTTGATGTTTTCTAGAAAAAACTATATATCACAATTGTGATAATACACAATATGGAGCTTAGATAATACTAGATTGCTAGAGCTATAGAGTAAGCGCTTGAAAACTTTAGCAAACTGGATGAGTGAGAACGTGAAGATGATTGGCTTATGCGTATGTGCGTATTAGAGAATTAGCCATTTCTTTTCTCACTGACTTGTTTAAATAGCCTAGGAATAGATACGTTGTTGTCCATAATTCCATTTCAATGCTCATAACGTTCTTTCCTTTTTGAGAAGATCTTTGTCTTGGAATAAAGTCGTTGGTAATTAATCTGTCTTGAATGCATAGTAACATTGACATTTCAGAGTGTTCTGCTAATGCTAATCAGAGTGTTCTTGGCTTTAGCTTATTTTGGCGTTTCTGAGTGCTGATGACATGGTTAGGATCTTGATTAGAGTCAGAGTATGTTAAGCGCAAATTCTGTTCATCAGGCTTCAGCGTAGCACATGTATTGATCTTCTGATGCTGACATATCTTCTGATGCTGATGTTGATACTGATATTCTGATGCTGATTCCATCAGAGTTTCTGTAAATACACAACATCATTTTAAGTAGCATATATGTCTTATAAATATTACAATTTATTTAATCTTGTATTTTGTTATCATCAAAACTCTAACTGAGGGTTGTAGAATCAAACTATGTTCTAACAAAGACAACTATAACCTGGAGGATTGGATTTTCCCAACTGTCAATGGAGGGCTCAGCAACTGGGAAGCTAGGGATTTTGTCCCGATCACTTTTATCCAACAGTAATTTGTCTTTAAATTTTGTCGGACCTGTAATATTAAACAATTCAGACTCTTAAGACCTTGTGTCTTACCCGAGGCACAATGGTCCATTTATAAGGGTTATTATCTCATTTCCATATGACATCAATAAATCATGGACGTTTTTGCATACAAAACTTTGTGCTCATTGTTTTTCTTTTTACATTTTCATTTCTTTCAAAGATAGCTATACTCTTACACACACTCACATTCAAATTGCAGATCTACATCCATTCGGGATCCCATGGGTAACAATTCTGCTATGGCCTTTTGTGACTCTGAAAATCTAAACTACCAAGCCGAAGACGAAGAGAGGTTACTAGCAAGGTTACTACAACAAGAAGAGAGGACCATTCAGCCCATGAAGAACTAGTGGACACAATTAACCTGGGTACCGAAGAAGACAAGAGAGAAGTCAAGGTGGGTGCCAATATGTAACCCAGTGTCAAAGAGCGTCTGATTCAGTTTCTACATGATTATGTTAAGGTCTTTCCCTGCTCATACGAAGACATGTCAGGACTTGATGTAGATATAGTAGTACATCGTCTACCTAAAAAATAGGACTGCCCTCCGGTAAAACAAAAGGTCTGTCGTATGCGACTAGACATGCCAGAGAAGATTAAAACTGAAGTCATGGAACAATTCAACGCCGGATTCTTGGCCATCACTTCCTATCCACAATGGGTTGCCAATGTTGTTCCCGTGCCTAAAAAGGACGACAAGGTATGAATGTGCGTGGACTAGAAAGATTTGAATAAGGCAAGCCCTAAGGATGATTTCCCACTTCCCCACTGTTGTACCCCAAAATTTGCCCTCGTATTTTTCCACAAGAAATCACGGCTTCGGGCTTTTCCTGATTTTTTCAGATTGACGTAAGAATCAGTCAAACAGACTTTTCTTATCAGTCAGACAAAATTAGGGTTTTCATTGATTTTAAAGCAGTTCAGGCAGATTGCTAAGGTTTGGTTGAGTTGGCTTAGGTTTTGATCAGGCGGACGCTTCTTTGACATTTAACCAAGAACTAGGGTTTGTGCGCGCAGAAAGAATTAATCCTACAGTTCTTTTCAGTTTACTCTGAGATTTTGATTGAGGCATTTGAATCAAGAACTTGCAGTATTTTGTTTAATCAGTAAAGGCTAAGGCTTTTGATTTGAGATGAGATAAAAGCTGACGTACTTAAATTAAGAATCTGCAGTGTCTGATTTAATCAGTAAAAAGATAAGTATCTGGATATTGGTTTGATTAACTGTGCATTGTTTAATCGGAGCGCCAGGTTTATTATTGATTCAATGGTAAGACCACGGTGTTTATTAATTATTTTTCTAAGTCAAAATAATTGGATACTTCCAGTTATTTTAATTTAAGAAATTCAAATAATTAAATGGACAGTAATTTGAAAGAGGAATTAACTGATAAAAAGGATGTTTATTCATTTTGAATTGTTTGTTACAGATATTATTTAAATACTGTAAATTTATTTACAGTTATTTATATTAATACTATTACAAATAATTTAAATTGAAATGAAACTATGTCCTAATTTCCTAAATCTTCATTCTTCTACTGATGCTTTTTTGCTCCATTGATTTTATCTGCAAAACAAAGAAAAAGAGAAAAGTCAAAAGCAGATGAAATTAAAGAGCAGACAGAGAAAAAATGGACTCATCATTAAAAGCGACTGGCCGGAATCAGTTTTCCCTCTCTGCAAATCACGAGATTTCTCTCGGTTCACAAAGAGGGATAGAAATGCTTGCAAAAAAAGTATGAATGCACAAAGTATACAAATTGCACAAATTCAAAGATTGTCAAACCTACTGCATGATTTCAAAATTTCCAAACAAACTACAAAATCTAAAGTCAACTAGAGCTGCCCAAAGCCAAAGATATCAAAAGCTGTCCAAAAGGATATGGAAAGATATCAAAGTACAAAATGCTGTCAACAAAGTACACAGAGAAAAGAAGTATGCAGAGAAAAACTAATGTACAAGCAAGCATGTTCAAATTATCACTTTCCAGCCTGTCACCTTTTCAGAACATAGTACATGATAAGCAATATAATATGCTTAAATCTGTCAAGAGAGAGAAGAGAGAAGAGAAATAGGCTTACAGCAGGTTTAGGCTTAGAGAAAAGATATAAGCAAGATACCAAAACACAGTAGAGAGGGCAGAGATATCAAAAGGAAAAGAACACAAACTATATCAAAATATACAGAGCTGCCTCCAAACCTCAAAAGGCCTTCACCTGCATAACTCACATAACATCAAGCCTTAAACTAGACAAGTTTGCATCCTGCCTAAACCTGTGACAAACACAAACTCACAACCTGCTAACATATTCAACAGAAGCCAACAAACAGCCTCAAGCTCAACCTTCAAACCCAACCTGTCAAAAGCCTAACCAGCCTCTAAACAACCAGCCCCAAACCAGAAGCCCAAGCCTCAAAGCCTAAAGCATAACCTGCTTCTCACAAAGAGCTTAAACCAACATATCAAAAGCCTCTAAAAAACCAGAAGCCTTTCAAAAAACCACAAACCTGTGTATAAACCATATCCTAAAGCCCGCTGAAACCAGAAATCAACACCAAACTAACAGCCTCAAACAAAATCTATTTCAAAGCATCAAACCATTTCACTACTGTAACATAAACCTGTTCAAACATAAAGCCATAGCCATCCTGCACAAATAAGCCTAAAAGCCATAACCCTTATTCAAACCAATATCAAGATCGAAGTATTCAAGCCAACAGGCCACCCTCAGAATAGTCTCATCACAGGGTCTAAAAAACAGAAGCAACACTCAAGATTAACATCCAAGGCAACTCAGCAAGCAACTATATTCAGAAGCATACCAATAAGCATCTAAGGGGCAAGAAGAGGAAAAGGCGAGCAAGCAAGCATATCCGCATACAAGGCATCTCAGATGAATCATCATTGAAAGCATATCGGCAATAAACAAATATTCAGAGACAACTCAGAATAAGCATATGAAGCATACAAGCATACAGAGGCAAACATTCAAGTGGATTGAAGAGGGAAAGAAAGTTGTGTTAGAGTTCTTAGTTTATCATCATAGAACCATAAAAAGACAAAGGCATTAGACATACCAGGAAGAGCAAGCTCGCGCATCACTATCTCTTCTCCCTTGGCCACCTGAAGCACCTCCGGTTCGCCTCCTCCTCAGTCTCCAAAAGGTAGTATCCCTCCTTTTTTTTTCCATTCACGCACCTCCAACAAGAATAACAATAACACTTAATCAGAATCAATAAACGAAACTAAACATGCAAAAGGAATTGATGCAAACCTTAAGACATAAAAACAAGAAATCATACCTTGTAAACATCGCCTGAGTGGTCCACGGAGGGAGAAGGAGGGATGATGACGCTTGGTGGCCTTGGGCAAAGGACGTTGTTCAGTGGCTAGGGCGTGAGAAGGAAGAAGACGAAAGAAGCGAAGAGGACGAACGGCGCCGCGCTGTAACTATAACCCTAATCCATTCCCAAATGAACAAAATGATTAAACCCTAAACAAATTGTTGCCCCAAGCGCATGGACCTTTCCCTGTTCAAAAGCCTAAGGCCCATACAAAAGCCAGCGTGCATACCCCTCAAATCTGGAACACACCCCCTTTCTGATTACCACTTCAAGCTTTGTTTGGGCCCAAAAGCCCCTTTAGCCCATTTAGTCCTTAAACTTTTTTTTTCTATTTATTTCCTATATTATTCAAACTAATACTTTTTTTTCACTTATCATTTTATTTCTCCTTTTTATAGTTTAAACTAACATAACTTAATTCATTTTTGTATATAAAATAGTACCTTAATTCTTTTATACAAATTTCTCTTTTATTTTATTACATTTGGAAAATATATAAATATTAGATTAGGTTAATAGATTTGGTCTTAAAACTTTTGATAAATCTTTTCCATACATAAAACTTTAATTTTTCTTAAAACATTTCTTTTTTTTTCTTTAATTAAAATTTTTGTATCTAAAAACATCAATACATAATTTTATTTAAGTCAAATACCTTCCTCTTATTAAATTCTTTTGTTTGGTACATATTTAACAAAAAATACAAAACAAGATAAGAATGCTTAATAAATACATTTCTCACTTGTAAATAAATCTCATGCACTTACACAAATACGTACACATTTGCTTTATTCCTATACATTGATACATATTACATTTGAGATCACAATTCGATTTGGTTGTAAAATATTTGGATACTACTCTCCTAATAAGTCTCATCCCCATTTGTAAATGTTTGTACCCCCACTCCCGGATACCCATTTGTAATAGCGTAGACTTTAAATTCCCGCAATTTATCGCTTTCAATTATACCATGTTTAGACCTAGGGTTTGTATGTAAATAAAATCAAACGCTAGATAACCTAAACACAAAGATAAATGCATGACAATCAATACACAATCACACTTGCACCCCTAGGGTAATCCCGCTTGTTTCCTTCCAAAATGGGCCATGCTTGCACGTTGAGTATCTTTGGCAAAACAAAACAATTCAAATGATCATAGTCCCTCGATGACGCTTTCGAAAGTTGCCTAATCAAAATGATCATAGTCCCTTCAAGAAAATTTCCAAAGACACTTGGCACCATTGTATTCATGGTCCATACGATGACCCGCGCCTGTCCCGTTAAACATCCTAATGCAAGATTGTCCACCAAATACAATGGTGGAACAAAATTGTTAAAAGGGTTAAAACATGAGAAAAACCTTTGAGTGAATTTAGGGGTAGACAACTCTTAGTTACTTGATCAAACTTGCAAACACACTTGCCTACTTTTCAAAACCACTCCATAAACACTTTCAAAAAACAAACTTCCAAAAACAGTTGAAACATCTTTTCGAAAAGATACACACCTTTGTATATACTCAAACACGAGTCATTACAACGGTTGCCGAAACAAAGGCCTTTTTTTTCAAAACATTTTCAAAACACACACACACACACACACACACACACACCACAATTTCAAACAATTGAAAATCAAGGCAAGTGATCTAAAACAAGTAACTAAGAGCCCATGGATAACCATGGATGAAAAGGGTGCTAATACCTTCCCTTTTCATAATCTACCCCCCGAACCCACGAAACATCTCAAAAGGTTTTTCCTGTGCTTTTTAACCTTTCCTTTAGGATAAAATAAAAAGTCGGTGGCGACTCTTGCTAAACCGAACAAGTGCGAATACGAACGCAAAACCTCAAGTCAGTTCTCCCACCGTATCACACCCACAATGATATTTTGGTTGACAATGCAGCACAGCATAAGGTGTATTCCTTCATGGATGGTTTCTCAGGCTACAACCAAATCAAAATGGTGCATGAGGACATGGAGAAAATAACCTTTGTTGCACAGTGGGGCATATTCTGTTACAAGGTTATGCCATTCGGGATGAAGAATGTTGGGGAAACCTATCAGCGTACCATGGTAGCCCTATTTCACGACATGATACATCACTAAATAGAGGTCTATATGGACGACATGATAGCCAGATCTCAAACTAAAGAGGAACATCCTGACCATTTGCAGAAGTTGTTTGAGAGATTAAAGAAATACAAGCTGAGTTTGAATCCAAGTAAATTCACATTTGGAGTGAGGTCCGGTAAACTCTTAAGCTTTGTAGTCAACAGTAAAGGTATTGAAGTAGATCCTGCCAAGGTGAAAGCAATATAAGAAATGCCTGCTCCTCGTACCGAGAAGGAATTCAGAGGATTCTTCGGACGGTTAAACTACATTGCCAAATTCATTTCTCACCTAACAGCTACTTGTGAACCAATCTTCAAATTTCTGAAGAAAGATCAAGTAGTCAAATGGAATGATGAGTGCCAAATTTCCTTCGACAAGATCAAAGAGTACTTACAAGAGCCTCCTGATTTGATGCCACTAGCCGAGGGGAGACCATTGATCATGTATCTAACTATTTTATAAAATTCAATGGGGTGTATGCTGGGGAAGCATGACGAGTCTGGCCGAAAAGAGCATGCTATTTATTACCTGAGCAAAAAGTTTACCGACTGTGAAACAAGATATTCACTGGTAGAGAAAAATTTCTGCACTCTGGCATGGGCTTCTCGCCGGCTAAGACAGTATATGCTGACCCATACTACCTTATTGATATCTAAAATGGATCCAATAAAATACATCTTCGAGAAACCTGCCCTCTCTGGGAGAATAGTGTGAAGGCAGATGATCCTGACAGAATATGACATACAGTATACTATCCAGAAAGCAATAAAGAGCAGTGTACTAGCTGATCACCTTGCTCATCAAGCTGTGGATGACTACCAGTCCATGAAGTTCGAATTCCCAGATGAAGACATCATGATGGTAAACAATTGTGAAGAACTCAGACCATACGACGGACCTGAACAAGTATCCCGATGGACCCTGGTTTTTGATGGGGCATCCAACGCACTCGGCAATGGTATAGGTGTTGTACTCATATCTCCTAAAGGATGTCATACTCCCTTTACTGCAAGACTCTTCTTCAATTGTACAAATAACATGGCAGAATATGAAGCGTGCATTTTTGGTCTCAAAGCCACCATAGATCTGGGGATCAAATCCTTAAATGTATTCGGAGATTCAGCTTTGTTCATCAGCCAGATCAAAGGGGAATAGGACACCAAACACCCTAACCTTATCCCCTACAAATAACATGTGCTGACATTGATCCCACATTTTGAGAAGATTACCTTCGAGCATTTCCCGCGAGAAGAAAATCAGCTAGCAGATGCGCTAGCCACAATCTCATCCATGTTTAAACTCAAATGGGATAACGAGGCTCCCCAAATCACCATTGAACGAATGGATGAACCAGCTCACTGTCACGAGATTAATACTGAAGAAGTAGTGGACCGGCCTTGGTTTCACAAAGTCAAGAGGTATCTCGAGGCTCAAGAATATCCAAAAGGAGCTTCAGTCAATGATAAAAAGTTCTTAAGGAGATTCTCTGCTAAGTTCTTCCTTAGTAACAACATTCTCTACAAACGCAACCATGAATATGTTTTGCTCTGTTGTGTAGACAAGGTTTAGGCAGAAAAGATCATGGTTGATCTACATGAGGGCACTTTTGGAACCCATTCCAGTGGGCATACGATGGCAAAGAAAATCCTACGGCAGGTTATTACTGGTCTACCATGGAAGCAGATTACTATCAATATTCTCGAACCTGCCACAAGTGTCAGATCTATGCTGACAAGGTGCACGTACCTCTGGTTCCTCTAAATGTCTTGACGGCTCCTTGGCCCTTTGCTATGTGGGGCATCGATATGATTGGGGGAAATCAAGCCAATAGCCTCTAATGGACACCACTTCATCTTGGTGGCCATTGACTATTTCACAAAGTGGGTTGAGGCAACTTCTTTCGCTTTCGTTACCAAGAATGTTGTTTCCCGGTTCATCAAGCAAAATATCATATGTCGGTACGGTATCCCGGAGAGGATCATCACAGACAATGGTGCGAATCTTAACAATACTATGATCACCGCCCTGTGCAATAAATTCAAGATCCAGCATCACAATTCTTCCCCTTACCGGCCAAAGATGAACGGTGTAGTCGAAGCCGCAAATAAGAACATCAAAAAGATCATACAGAAAATGATAGTCACGTATAAAGACTGGCATGAGATGCTACCATTCGCTCTCCACGGTTATCGTACCACAAAACACACATCAATTGGGGAAACACCCTACTCTCTGGTATACGGCATGGAGGTTGTCTTGCCTATTGTGGTCCAAATCCCTTCTCTGATAATTATGAAGGATGCAGGGCTGAATAAAGAAGATTGGATCTATACTCGACTTGATCAAATGAACTTGATTGATGAGAAAAGGCTTACTTCTATTTGTCATGGTCAAATGTATCAAAAATGGATGATCAAGGCTTTCAACAAGAAGGTCAGACGCCAAGTGTATCAATTCGGGGATCTGGTGATCAAACGTATCATACTACCGCAGGGTGATCCCAAGGGAAAATGGACTCCTACATATGAAGGACCATTTGTGATCAAAAGCATATTCTCTGGTGGAGCAATGATCTTAACCATTATGGATGGCAACGACCTGCCGCACCCCGTGAACACGGACATAGTCAAAAGATACTATGCATAAGAGACCCGCTAGGTTGGCACACCTAGGCAAAACAAGGGCATCCCGGTGAACCAAAAAGGTTCGGGAAAAAATTAGGGATAAAACAAAAAATATGTACACCCGGCAAGCTGAAAACCGGAAAGGGCGGCTTGGGAAAAAAAGGGTATCCCGGTGGACTGAGAACCCGAAAGGACGGTCCAAGCAAAAGTTAGGGAATTAAATCGTATGACTATGTCCCATTGGATCACCTTACAGACAACCTGCAAACATGACAGTTCTGATCAATTCAATCAGCTTCGGACAAGGCAATAAATAGATAAGATGCTCAGAGACACGAAGGCTATAGCAGAATGGGAACCCCATGGGATTATTTCACATAGCTATCTTTTCTTTGTATCAAATTTTCATTTTTTACGATGGCATTCTCTTACTAGAATGTTTGTCTCATTGTACAAAAATACTTACTCAAAGTCAATACAAAGATATCCCTTTGAAAGTGCAAAACTATCTATTTTTTCCTTACTCTTGTGTTTTGTTTACGAAAATGTCCAATGATTTATTTTTGAAAATATGCATTTGAACGTAACTACCATTTAGAAATGAACAAAATAGAAAGACAATCACTAATGGTTTTAAGAAATAGGGAAATCTCTAAGCTATTTCCATAAAATCCCCCACAATATGCAGTTTAATCCCCAGCAGAACAAAACTTCTAGTTATCACTCCCTGGTAGAAGTCGCCAAATTTCTCAGGAGTCCTCAACAGGATTTTACAAGTAGTACACGATATTCCCCTTACAATAAAGTTTATTTCTCTAAGTGGAAATTTATCAACACTTCAAAGCATGAAGACTTGCACTCCATATCCTTAGCGATAGTTAGGGATTTATTTTCCCCAATCCAACAAGCAGTGCAGCAGATTAGCTCACATATGCATACATTGCATCCATATATCATAAACATCGATAACACGAATACATGTATCATAATCTCATTATGAATGCATTTCATACATCATGGCATTGCATATTAGCTAACATTTTACCCTTTTCAGAAAGGTTAATCAATAGCTACCTTTAACAATGTTCAAAGGCTTCTCAAATACAGTTCAGATATATTCCAGATACAGATGCCATCCTGATACTCATTCAGATTCAACTTTCAGATACAGTTCAAATACGCTCTAGATACGGATGCCATCCTGATACTCATTCAGATTCAACTTTCAGATACAGTTCAGATACACTCCAAATATGGATGCCATCATGATACTCATTCAGATTCAGCTCTCAGATATAGTTCAGATACGCTCCAGATACGGATGCCATCCTGATACTCATTCAGATTCAACTTTTAGATATAGTTCATATACGCTCCAGATATGGATGTCATCCTGATACTCATTCAGATTCAGGCTCTCAGATACAGTTCAAATATGCTCCAGATATGGATGCCATCCTGATACTCATTCAGATTCATCTCTCAGATACAGTTCAGATACACTCCAGATATGAATGCCATCCTGATACTCATTCAGATTCTGGCTCTTAGATACAGTTCAGATACACTCCAGATACGAATGCCATCCTGATACTCATTCAGATCCAACTTTCAGATACAGTTCAGATACGCTCCAGACACGGATGCCATTCTGATACTCATTCAGATTCAACTTTCAGATACAATTCAGATACGCTCCAGATACGGATGCCATCCTGATACTCATTCAGATTCAACTTTCAGATACAGTTTAGATACGTTCCAGACACGGATGCCATCCTGATACTCATTCAGATTCGGCTCTTAGCAATCATTTTTGAATGACATCTTTAAGCCTATTCCCTATACCATCAACCATCACATCGCCGAGTGCAAATTTCTGGGCACTCTAGTGTCCAATCATCTCCCACCTTCGAGTCACGAATGACAAAACTCGCCAATCTAACTCTTCAGGATTAAGAAGATTGAACATGGGCAGCTGTTGTAACCCAAAATTTCCCCTCTTATTTGTCAATAATTTTCTCACAAGATCTCCTTTGGCTCAAGACTTCACTAGGGTTGATCAGCTCAAGACACCTCCTTAAGCATTGATGACCAAAATTAGGGTTTGAGATTGCACAAGGATATTTGAACTTTCGATGCCCCATATGACTTTCATAGATCATTATGGACCCTCAATATTTCTCATGTCAAGTTTCAAGCTTTGGATCACACTTTTGCTCAGTCAATTGAGCAGTTGACCTAAAAATCAGCTATATTGGGGAAAAAGTCAACCGTGGCCAATTTATAGTCAAACTTCGTAATTTTTTATCCACGTTAACATTCTAAACTCATATGTATCATTTGATCAAGTTTGGACCACAACTCCTTAAGAAATTTGATCAAATCTTCAAAAGGGTAAAATGGTCAAAATTAGGGTTTTGATTGGGAAAAGGCAATTTCTGATTTTTGAACTAGAAAATGATCAATTGGTTTAAGGCTTGATCTCAAGAGTCCAAACTCATCATTTTGACCTAATGACATGGCTCAAAACATTGCTCAAGTCCAATGGATTGACAGATGAATTTTCAGTCAACTGATCAAAAGTGAACTGTATACTGAAAAGTCAAACTTTGACTTGTTGGTCAAAATCAAATGTCAAAGATCACAATTCATCAAATAATGTAAAAATATGAAACTTATTCATCAAGAAATTAAAAATTCAAGATTTCATTTTTGAAAGTTAAAATTTCTAAACTTAGAAATTTTTCTAAATGTTGAAAATTTGTTATTTTTTCACAACTTTGAGCAAAATTTTCACCTTGATGCAAGATGATTCAAAAGAAACTTTCAACATGAAAGTTTTAGATCTCCATAAGATCTACAACATTTCTTTACACAACTCCTTCCAAAAGTGCTTGAATCTCAAGTTATAATTTTAAGAACACATGATCATGAAACGAAACACTTAGTGAAATTTTGCCCTAATTTGGTAAGGATTTTGACCTAACTTCATGGAACTTTTTCATATAGTTCCAAGGGGAATTTTCAAAAGTGATTCAAATAGGGGTTGTATAGCATATTACAAGCTTTACAAAATGTCCAATAACTCCTTGAGATCATTTTTGAGTAGGGAGAATCGAAGAGATGAAGTTAGGGTTTTCACACTTGAATTACAAGTCATTTTGTGATGAACAAGATTCAAAATTCAAACTTATGCTGCATAAACTCTACTTTGAAGGCCTCAAACTTGTTAGGAACTCCATAATTAATTTCTTGCATAGCTATTATAGGTCTCAATTCAAGAATTCAATGCAAGACCATGCTTTATATCCATTTTGGGAAGAAAGTGCATAATGCCATTTTGATAAAGTAGCTTTTTGCACAAAACTTGTTATTGAGCCTTGAAATTACTTTCTTCTGATGATACAAGTCCCATAACTCAAACGAAGCTTATCTAAACACTTACAATCACTCAGCCCATGCTTGTACTTCCTCTTGAAACTTGTTTTCCCACTTCTCTTGAAAATCAAGTAACATAGCAATTAGCTTGTAACTTGTACTTATGACTCTCAAAAGCACTCAAGCTTTTTGCTTATACATACACAAGTAATTTGCCACAAATCCCACGCATACTTGAGCCCTGAAAACACCAAGAACACAGAATCACCAAAAACACCTCAAAACTTGCCATTTCTGAGTTTTGAACCCAATCTCCAAATTTGCTCGTGCGTTTCTTAGCCTTTTACTTTAAAAAGCTTCTAAATAACATACACAAACAATTCCAACACCTGCAACACCAATGTAACACCCCCATCATCATCCACCATTTTCAACAACAACACCTTGCACCTTGACTTCTCCAGAACTCCTCAGGCACTTTCAGCTCAAGCTAAGCATCACATTAGCTTCCTGGGAACTTGAGGAAGCTAATTCAATCATTGGAACTCACTAAAAGCTACTCAAAATCAAAACATGATACCCTCTTGCAAGGTGGGTTTTTTGAGTTTTGAACTCTTCAAACAAGCATCATTAATGGTTTATTTGTGAATAAGAAATGTAGGTATCATTGCCCTGAAGCAAACCATGCCCATAGTTTTCATTTATGTTGCTTAAGCTTAGAGAATTTTAAGATTGAAGTTTCTGAATTTTTTAGGGTTCAGATTAGGGCCATTAAAATTCATGTTTGTCTTTGATCTATAATTTTATTGCTTTGCATTTCTGAAATCGTGAGGAAATTTGCCACAAGTTTCCTGTTTACATTTTTCATTTTTGTTGAGAATTGAATAAAATATAGAGGTTCAGGCTGGGCGTGAGGTTGAAGATGAAGTTGTCTTCAGGAACGTGTTTACCATATATATTTATGGTTTGATATTAATAAACGGATGTATAGCCACCCTAGTGGTAGAAGCGCGCGCCTGTGACTATAGGGACATGGGTTCGAGCCTCAATGGTACCCTTTTGGATTTTTTTCATATTTTTCACATATTGTGACATTTTTTGGCAGCGCTGGGCCTCATCCCCTCGGGCTTTATTTTTTTTACTTCTGACCCCCCTTGCTGGCTATTCACACCCTGGCCCATTTTATTTTCTTTTTTCTCATTTTTATTTATTTGTTTTCTTAAATATATTATCTAACACTAAAAAAATCAGGAAAAAAAACTGAAAATATTAGATTTATATTTTGATATAGTTTATTTATTTTTTTACACAAAAATTATTTTTATTTAATCATATTTTATTTATTTCACTAATTGATTTGTAAATTTAATTAGAAACTAGGTTTTTTTAGTTATTTTCTTTTACACAATTTAAATATATTATTTTAAAATATGAAAAGACCAAAAATATTTTATAATACTATAAATTATTTTTAATACAAAAATACCAAAAATATTCTTCTTATCAACTTAATTTTTTTAATAAATTAATAGATTAGGATTTTATTTAAATTCTTTTCCTAGTAAATTTAGGTTTTACTTTTTACTAATTTAATTAATTATTTTTCTTTTAGTTAATTAGGTTAAAACAAATCCCCCTTTTTCCTAAAAAATCCAAATAAAAGTCCATTTTCTTTCCATTTTATATTTTTGTATATTTATTCATTTTTGTACATTATTTATCCAAATTCAATATGGTTGTAATAGATAATTAGGTTTATTTTCTAGCAATCCCCATTTGTAATTTGTACACCCCCTCCCACGAGCATTGTCATAGTGTAGTAATTTTAAATTCCACAATTTATCGCTTTATATATAAATGCTAGTAATTAGGGTTTGTGTGGAAAGACTAAAACCAATCAATTAGAAAACCCTAATCAAAGACAAAACCAAGCATGAAAAACAATACACTTGCACACAAGAACCCTTAGGGTAAAATCCACTTGGTTGCCTTACAAAATGGCCATATTATGCATGTGAGGTATTTTAGCAAAAACAAGCAAAATAAAGATCATAGTCCCTCGATGATGCTATCTAGATTGCCTTTCAAATGATCTTAGTCCCTAAAAGAGAATGCTAAGATACCTTGCAACATTGCTAATCATGGTTACACGATGACCCACACCCGTCCCGTTAAATCCAAAGATAGGGTTACCTACCAAATTAATGGTAAGATAACAATGTCAAAGGAAAGAGGAAATGAACATGAAAGACTTTCGAGTAGGTAGAGTGCTCCTAGTTACTTGCTAACTTTCAAAACAAAACATCCTTGCTATTTTCAAAACAAACACCTACACTTTTAAAACATCTTACAAACTTGAAAACATTTTCAAAAGATCAACATCTTTGTAAACATTCTTACGAACGAGAATCATTACAAAGTTTGCCTAAACAAAGGCCTCTTTACAAAATACTTTAAAAAACCACACAAAGCATAATTTCAAACAAAATCAAGTGATCTAGCAAGTAACTAAGAGCTCATGGAAAACCATGGATGAAAAGGGTGTTAATACCTTCCCTTTTCATAATCTACCCCCCGAACTCAAGAAATAATCTCAAAGGTCTTTCCTATGCTTTTTCGCCTTTCCTTTTGGATAAAATAAAAGTCGGTGGTGACTCTTGCTAACCGCAACATTTGTGATCAAACGCAAAACACCCAAGTCAGTTCTCCCACCGCATCACACTTACCATGACTGGTTCCCTATGATTCTTATAAAGTCATGACGTATAAGTAAAATGCTACCATGATTGAGGATGGAAGAGAGGTCCTCATTCCCTCTCTTCTTTTGTTGTTAACATAGCTGATGTTAGTGGTTTGACTCACAGTGGTCATGTGTTCTCTGCTTTATCACTGAGAAAGTTTGGGAATGTCCCGAATAAAGCTCTTGTTGTAACTCCTAATCCTAGGGTAAAGAATGGATAATCCAGCCAATCTAGTTTGAATGATGATATTGATGAAGTCCTAAAGTTGATTAAGAAGAGTGAATACAAAGTGATAGACCAGCTTTTGCAGACACCTTCCAAGATCTATGTACTCTCCCTGCTAATGAATTTTAAAACCCACAAGGAAGCACTGGTGAAAATATTAGACCAGGTATTTATTAACCATCATGTAACAATTGACCGATTCAACGGAGTTGTGGGAAATATCACTGCATGTAAAAATTTGAGCTTTAGTGATGAAGACCTCCCAGAGGAAGGGAAGAACCATAAATTTACGATGCACATCTCCACGAGTTGTCTGTCAGATGGTATGTCTAATGTACTGGTGGTCACTGGTTCTTCACTAAATGTCATGCCTAAATCTACACTGTCCAGCCTCACATACCAGGGTACTCCTATGAGAAATAGCGAGGTTATCGTCAAAGGATTTGATGGCTCAAGGAAGACAGTAATTGGTGAAGTAGACCTCCCAATGAAAATCGAACTCAGTTTCAGGCACTGTCTATTGATGATGAATGTACTAAGAAGAATGGGGCATCCATTTCTTCATACAAAGATGCACAACATTTGGTACAAAGTGGTATAAGTACTGGTTGGGATGTCGTGTTGGACTTACCAGAAAACAAATTCCACAAAGGTCTAGGCTTTTCTTCCGCATCTTCCAAAGATTATAAGGGAGATACTATCATTCGTCTTATCCAAGAGACACTCTGTAGTGCATGCTTTATTTGCCCAACAACGCCCGAAGTCAACGCTATTCTTGAGGATGATCCTAAAGAGGGTTCATCAAACTTCGTGACGCATGGAAGGATTAACAAGAACTGGATCTCCATTGATGTCCCTTATGTTGTTCACATCTCTGAGTAATAATCTTGTTGTCTTTTTTCAAAACTTTTTGTTCTACACAAGGCGAAAGAGTAGTTGTAGGCCTTTGCTAAAAATAATTCTTTTCACTATTCCCAAGGTGGAAAGATCTTGTATCGGGATTTTGTTTCAAGTTTATCATCATCAATAAAATTCATGTTGTCTCATATACTGCTGTTTTTACTTTTTCTGAAAAATGGTAATCCTAGAAAACCTAAAAATAAAAAGATCACTTTAAAAAAAATCTGCAGAAACTTTTTCACTTTTTACCTATCTCTAAAGTCAAACATAAATCATGTGTGCAGATTAGATCATAAACTCATTTAATAACATAATCTTATGCCCCCTCCCAACTTTGAGTTCCTTGTGTTTGAAGTTGAGGAATAAGATATAGAAGAAATTCCAGAGGAGATTTCTCGACTGTTAGAAAATGAAGAGAAAGCCATTTAGCCTCATGAAGAGCCAATATAGGTGATTAATATAGGAACTGGGGAAGATAGAAGGGAAATCAAGGTTGGAGAATTACTTGACCCAAGAGTTAAAGAAAAGGTAGTAGAGCTTCTCAAATATTTTGTTGATGTATTTGCTTGGTCCTATCGGGACATGTCAGGATTTGACAACAATATTGTGGAGCATCATTTATCGTTAAAACCATAATATCCGCCGGTGAAATAAAAGATTAGAAGAACTCACCCTGATATGACCAAAAAGATTAAAGAGGAAGTTCAAAAACATATTGATGCAAGTTTTCTTGCCACTTCTGAATATTCTTAATGGTTAGATAACCTTGTCCCTGTTCCCAATAAAGGTGGTAAGGTCCGGATGTGTGTGTATTATCAATACTTGAACAAAGCCATTTTGAAGGATGATTTCCCGTTACCCCATATTGACACCTTGGTTGACAACAATGCAAAATTCAAAGTCTTTTTATTCATGGATGGTTTCTCCGGCTACAATCAGATCAATATTGCACCTAAAGATATGGAGAAGACTGCTTTCATTACACCGTGGGAAACATTCTGCTATAGAGTGGTGCCTTTTGGTTTGAAAAATGCTGGTGCAACATATCAAAGGGCTATGACTAATTTGTTCCATTATTAGATGCATAAAGAGATCTAGGTTTACGTAGATGATATGATTGCCAAGTCACAGACTGAAGAAGACCATGTGAAGCATTTGTTGAAGTTATTTCAGTGCCTGAGAAGTATAAACTCTGCTTGAATCCTAATAAGTGTACTTTTGGTGTTCGATCAGGAAAGTTACTAGTTTTCATCGCCAGTCAAAGAGGTATTGAGGTATACCTTAACAAATTCAAAGCCATTCAGGCGATGCCTGCACCCAGAATAGAGAAACAAGTAAGAGGTTTCCTCGAACGTCTAAACTACATATTCAAATTTATATCACACAAGACAAACACTTGTGGACCGATCTTCAAACTCCTCAAAAAGGACCAAGATTATGATGGACTGAAGACTATTAGAAAGCATTTGATAATATCAAAGAGTATCTACTTGAACATATCATTATGATCCTTCTAGTAGAAGAAAGACCACCAATTATGTACCTAAATGTGTGGGAAGATTTTATGGGTTGTGTGTTAGTTCAGCAAGACGAAACTGGAAAGAAGGAGCACACCATCTATTATTTGAGTAAGAAATTCACAGACTGTGAGTCTCTATGCTCCATGCTTGATAAAACTTGTTGTGCTCTGGCTTGGGCTGCTAAGCGTCTTAGTCAATACATGATTAATCACACTACTTGGTTAATAACCAAAATAGATTCGATCAAGTACATCTTTGAGAAGCCTACTCTGACCGGGAGAATTTCCCGTTGGCAGATGTTGTTATCGGAATATGATATTGAGTATCAAACTCAGAAGGCCATACGTATTATAGTCGAAAATTTGTCGCACCAACCTATTGATGATTACCAATTTGTCAAATATGATTTTCCAAACGAAGATGTGATATTCCTCAAGGTTAAAGATTATGATGAACTTGTGTTCGGTGAAGGTCCCGAATCCCATAGTATCAAAGAGTATCTACTTGAACCTCTCATTCTGATCCCTCTAGTAGAAGGAAGACCATCGATTATGTACCTAACTATGTTGGAAGATTCTATGGGATATGTGTTAGGCTAGTAGGATGAAACTGGAAAGAAGAAACACGACATCTATTATTTGAGTAAGAAATTCACAGACTATGAGAATCGATACTTCATGCTTGAGAAAACTTGTTGTACTCTGGCTTGGGCTGCTAAGTGTCTTCATCAATACATGATTAATCACACTACTTGGTTAATATCCAAAATAGATCCGATCAAGTACATCTTTGATAAGCATGCTTTGACCAAAAGAATTGCCCATTGGCAGATGATGATATCGGAATATGATATCTAATATTGCACTCAGAAGGCTATAAAAGGAAGTATTATAGCTGACCACTTGGCGCACTAACCTATTGATGATTACCAATCTGTCAGATACGATTTTCCAGACAAAGATGTGATGTTCCTCGAGGTTAAAGATTGTGATGGACCTATGTCCGGAGAAGGACCTGATCCCAAATTCCGATGGGGTCTAATTTTTAATGGGGTTGTTAACGCTTATGGAAGTGGAGTTAGGGTAGTTATTATTACCCTTAAAGGTGATCATATTCCTTTCTCTGCAAGATTAATGTTTGATTACACCAACAAAATGGCATAATACGAGGCTTGCATTATGGGTCTCGAAGAAGTGATCAGTCTCATGATTAAGATCCTCGATATTTATATTTATATATGGAGACTCGACTCTTGTAATTAACCAGATAAAAGGAAAGTGAGAAACCCGTCACCCTGGATTGATCCCTTACAAATATTATGCCAGGAGGTTGTTGAATTTCTTTAATAAAGTTTAGTTATACCATATTCCCCAAGAAGAGAATCAAATGGCTGATGCTTTAGCCACCTTGTCTTCCATGTACCAAGTGAATCATTGCAATGATATGCCTACAATAAAAAACATGTGTCTGGAAAGTCCCACTCATATGTTTGCAGTAGAAGAGGTCACAAACGACAAGCCGTTGTTCCATGACATTAAGTGTTTCCTTCAAAATCAAGAATACCTGCTTGGGGCATCCTATAAAGATAAGAAGACTTTGAGAAAACTATCTAGCAGATTCTTCCTGCATGGTGATGTACTATACAAAAGAAACTTTGATATGGTTTTACTGAGATGTGTATATAAATGTGAACGTGTTTATTGATGTAAGAAATTCATGAAGGGTCCTTTAGTACCCATTCCAGTGGGAATGTGATGGCTAAGAAAATGTTAAGAGTAGGTTACTATTGGATGACCATGGAATCTGGCTGTTGTAAGTATATGAAGAAGTGCCATAAGTTCCATATCTTTGCTGATAAAATTCATGTGCCTGCGACTCTTCTCAACATTCTTTCTTCTCTATGGGGCATTGATATGATCAGTATGATTGGGCCTAAGGCCTCAAATGGAAATTGTTTTATCTTGGTGGCTATTGATTATTTCATCAAATGAGCAGAAGAAACACCCTACACGAATTTGACTCGTTAAGTAGTGGTCAAATTTAACAAGAACCAACTCTTCTGTTGGTATGGTGTTCCAAGCAAGATTATCACCGACAATGGGTCAAATTTGAACAATACAATGATGAAAGAATTATGCGATGATTTCAAGATAGAACATCACAACTCCTCTCCCTATAGACCAAAGATGAATGGTGTTTTTGATGCTACTAATAAAAACATCAATAAGATTATTCAAAATATGGTTGTAACCTACAAGGATTGGCATGAGATGCTCTGTTTTTGCTCAGCATGGATATCACACATTTGTTCGCACTTCGACAGAGGAAAATTTATTTTCTTTGGTATATGGAATGGAAGCATTACTCCCCATAGAGGTTGAGATCCCATCAATGAGATTTCTAACAGAAGAAAACTATCTGAGGTTGAATGGTGTCAAAGCAGATATGACTAGTTGAGTTTGATTGAAGAGAAAAGGATGGAGAACTTGTGTCATGGCCAGTTATATCAAAAGAGAATGAAGCAGGCGTTCAACGAAAAGGTTCAACCTCATGAATTAAGAGAAGGTAACTGTGATATGGTGGTAGAACCGATTATTTAATACTGGTTTTTGCGTTTGTGTTTGCAAATGTGCGGTAAACAAGATTCACCACCGTCTTTTATTTTATCCAACAAAGGAAAAGGGAAAAAGAACATAAAAAACCTTTTTCGAGATATTTCTGAGTACGGGGGGTAGATTATAGAAAATGAAGGTGATAGCACCCTTTCTATCCATGGTATTCCATGGGCTCTTAGGTACTTGCTCATTCTTAAATTGCTTTTGCGTGTTTGTGTGTTTGAAAAAGTTTTGAAATTGCCTTAGTACGGCGTTTCACTTTATGGTAACCCTAGTATGATACGGTGGAAGAACTGACTTGGGTGTTTTGCGTTTGATCGAAAATGTTTCGGTTAGCAAGAGTCGCCACCGACTTTTCTTTTATCCAAAAGGAAAGGTGAAAAAGTACAAGAAAGACCTTTGAGATTGTTTCTTAAGTTCGGGGGGTAGATTATGAAAAGGGAAGGTATTAGCACCCTTTTCATCCATGTTTTTCCATGGGCTCTTAGTTACTTTCTAGATCACTTGCTTTTGTTTGAAAATGTGCTTCGTATGGTTTTTGAAAGTATTTTGTAAAGATACCTTTGTCTAGGCAAACTTTTGTAATGATTCTTGTTCGTAAGAATGTATACAAAGGTGTTGATCTTTTGAAACTGTTTTCAAGTTTTGAAAGATATTTGGAAGTGTTGGTGTTTGTTTTAAAAATAGCAAGGTTTTTTGTTTTGAAATGGAGCAAGTAACTAGGAACATTCTACCTACTCAAAAGTCTTTCATGTTCATTTCCTTTTTCCTTTGACATTGTTATCTTACCATTGATTTGGTAAGTAACCCTATCTTTGGATGTAAAAGGGACAGGCGTGGGTCATCGTATAACCATGATTAGCAATGTTGCAAGATATCTTAGCATTTTTCTTTAGGGACTAAGATCATTTTGAAGGCAACTTTTGATAGCGTCATCGAGGGACTATGATCTTGTATTTTGCTTGTCTTTGCTAAGATACCTCTCATGCGTAATATGACCATTTTTGTAAGGAAACCAAGTGGATTTACCCTAGGGGTGTTTGTGTGCAAGTGTAGTGATTTTCATGCTTGATTTGTCTTTGATTAGGGTTTTCTATTGATTGGTTTTAGTCTTTCCATACAAAACCCTAATTACTAGCATTTGTATATAAAGCGATAAATTGCCGAATTTAAAATTACTACGCTATTACATCATTTAGGGGAATGGGTATACAAATTACAAATGGGGAATATTGCAAGAAATTAAATCTAAATAATATTACAACCATATTGAATTTTTAATAAATGTACAAAATAATTAAATAAAATGCAAGAATGCAAATGTAAAAAAGAAAAATGTAATTTTTGTTTGGTTTTTCATGAGAAGAGGTTTTTGACTTAATTAATTAAAGTAAAATAATTAACTTAAAAAGGAAAATAATATTAAGTTAGTAAACTAAATTAATTTAAAGAAAACAAGTTTTTTAGGGTTTTTGTGGATTTAATTAAGTTAGTAAATAAAAATAATTAAAGAAAATCCCTAAATTCTAAATTGATTTTAATTTGTAAGAAAAAATAAATAATATAATAATAATTAAAATAAATTATCTAATTATTTAAAACAAAAAGGAAATTTAATTGTAAAAGGAATGTTTTTCTTTTGTTTTCATGAAGAAAAATAAAATATAAAAATGTGAAAATAATAAATAAAAATATTTTTGGGTTTTTATCTCTAATAATAAAAATTAATATTAATAATAATACTAATAATAATAATAATAAGGGCCAGGATGTATGAACAACAAGATAGGGGTTAGAGTGTAGTAAAAAAAATAAGGCCCAAAGCTAAGGAGGCCCAGGCGTTGCAAAAACATAAAAAATGTCAAAAAAGTGGGGAAAATGGAAAAACGTCACGCTGGGGCTTGAACCCAGGACCTTATGGTGACAGGAGCGCGCTTTAACCACCAGGGTGGTGATACATCCATTAACTTATGTAAAGCAACAAACATATAATCTAAGTCCTGCCGTGAATGTACTTCATCTTCAACCTCCAGCCAGAAGCCCTGCAACTTTTTTATTTCTCAACCATTTGCAAAAATATAAACATGAAAGTTGTGTAAAATTTCACCACGATTCCAGAAATGTAAATAACTTAAACTAATTCTCAAAAACAAGCATGAATTTTGAATGGTACCAAATTCTGACCTAACTTTTCCAGGATGTTCAGATTCAAAATTCTAACTCCTTAAGCAAAATAAATGAAATCTAAAGACATGGTTAGCTTCAGGACAATGATACCTACATTTCTTATTCACAAATGAACTATTAATGATGCATGTATGAAGAGTTCAAAAATCAAAAAACTCACCTTGCAAGAGGGTATCGTGTTTTGAGTTTGAGCATCTTTTAGTGAGTTCCAATGATCGGATTAGCTTCCTCAAGTTCCCAGGAAGCTAATGTGATGCTTAACTTAAGCTGAAAGTGCCTGAGGAGTTATAGAGAAGTCCAAGTGCAAAGCTCTGTTTTTGAAAATGGAGGATGGTGTTAATGGTGTTACAGTCTTGTAACAGAGTGTGGGATGAGTTCTAAATGATGTTTAGAAACTTTAGGAACCAAAAGGCTTGAAAACGCACGAGGGAGATGTGAGTTTCAAACTTTTGGTCAGGTTAGGAAACAACGGAGGTATGTGATGCATTTTTGAGTTCTTGGTGTTTTTAGGGGTCAAGCATGTGTGTGATTTGTCTCAAATGACTTGTGTATGTATAAGCAAAAGGTTGGAGAGCTATTTCACAAAGGATTTCTGAGCTATAGAGTTATAGCTAGGTTGCTTGGTTTTGAAGAAAAGTGAATGTATGGTTTCAAGAGGAAGTACAAGCATGGGCTGAGTGATTGTAAGGCTTGAGACAAACTTCTCTTGAGTTATGGGACGTGCATGATCAGAAGAAAACCATTGCAAGGCTCAAGAATAAGTTTTGTGCATAAAGCTACTTTTTCAAAATGGCATTGTGCACTTTCTTCCTAAAATGGATATAAAGCATGGCATTGCAATGAATGCTTGAGTTGAGACCTCTAACTGTTGTACAAGCAATTAATTATGGAGTTCCTAACAAGTTTGAGGCCTGTAAAGTAGAGATTATGCAGCATAGGTTTGAAATTTGAATCTTGTTCATCACAAAATGACCTATAATTTTAGTTTGAACCCCTAACTTCCTCTCTTCGATTCTCCCTACTCAAGAATGATATCAAGGATTTCTTGGACATTTTAGAAAGCTTGTAATGTTCTCTACAACCCCTATTTGAATCAATTTTGAAAATCCCCCTTGGAACTATATGAAAAAGTGACATGAAGTTAGGTCAAAATCCTGCCTAAACTAGGGCAAAATTTCACTAAGTGTTTAATTTCAAGACCATGACTTTATGAATTAATAACTTGAGATCCAAGCATTTTTAGGAGAAGTTTTGTAAAGAAATTTTGTAGATATCATGGAGATCTACAACTTTCATGATGAAAACTTCTTTTGAATCATCTTGCATCATGGTGAAATGTTTTCTCAAAGTTGTGAAAAAACATGAAGGTTTCAACACTTAGAAAATTTTCTAAATTTGAAAACTATGACTTTTCAAAATGAAATCTTGACTTTTTGATTTCTTGATGAATAAGTTTCATATTTTGACATGTTTTGATGAATTGTGATCTTTGACACTTGATTTTGACCAAAAAGTCAAAGTTTGACTTTTCAGTATATAGTTGACTGAAAATTAACTATCAATCCAATTGATATTGAGCAATGTTTTGAGTCATGTCATTAAGTAAAAATGATGCAATTGAACTCTTGAGATCATGCCTCAAACCAATTAACCATTTTCTAGGTCAAAAATCGAAAACTGCCCTTTCTCAATCAAAACCCTAATTTTGACAATTTTGCCCTTTTGATGATTTGATCAAATTTCTTGAAGAATTGTGGTCCAAACTTGATCGAATGATACATATGAGTTTATAATGTTGACGTGGATAAAAAATTATGAAGTTTGACTGTAAATTGGCCACAGTTGACTTTTCCCCTAATACAATTGATTTTTAGGTCAACTACTCAATTGACTGAGCAAAAATGTGATCCAAGGCTTGAAACTTGACATGAGTAATCTTGGGGGTCCATAATGATCCATGAAATTCATATGATGAGTTGAAAGTTCAATTAACCTTGTGCAATCTCAAACCCTAATTTTAGTCATCAGTGCTTAAGGAGGTGTCTTGAGTTGATCAACTCTAGTGCAGTCTTGAACCAAGAGAGATCTTTGTGAGAAAATATTTGATAAGTGGGAGGGAAAATTTTGGGGTACAACAACTGCCCCTGTTCAATCTTCTTAAACCTGAAGAGTTAGATTGGCGGATTTTCCATTCGTGACTTGAAGGTGGAAGATGATTGGACACTAGAGTGCCCATAAATTTGCACTCAAGGATGTGATGGTTGATGGTGTAGGGAATAAGATTAAAGGATGCCATTTGGAGAGATGATGGAAAGTTGTTAGAGATGGGCTTACAGATGCCATCCAAAAATGATTGTTGATGGGAAGGGAAGAAGTGTCAGAATAAATCTCTGCTTGATTTATACTGAAGTACTAGATGTGTTGGGTTGAGTACCAGAATAATATCCATAAACAGATTGTATTTGACTCATTTCTGAAAGTTTAATTTGAATTATTAACAGAATGACATCCGAATCTGGATCATATCTGAACTATATCTGAAAGTTGAATTTGAATGAGTATTAGAATGGCATCTGTGTCTGGAGCGTATATGAACTGTATCTGAAAGTTGAATCTGAATGAGTATCAGAATGGAATCCGTGTCTAGAGCGTATCTGATCTATATTTGAAAGCTGAATCTGAATGAGTATCAGAATGGCATCCGTGTCTGGAGTGTATCTGAAAGTTGAATCTGAATGAGTATCAGAATGGCATCCGTGTCTGGAGCATATCTAAACTGTATCTGAAAGTTGAATCTGAATGAGTATCAGAATGGCATTCATGTCTAGAGCGTATCTGAACTGTATATGAAAGCTGAATCTGAATGAGTATCAGAATGGAATCCGTGTCTGGAGCGTATCTGAACTGTATCTGAATGTTCAGATGGTCGTGTAGATAATTATCCCGACTTGTTTCAGGTATCAATCTCTGACCTTCTTGTAAATTGTTGATGATAGCCATCTGCTGACTGATCTTTCCTGAAGAGATGAAAGATTAGTCGTATGCAATGTCATAATGTATGAAATGCATTGTATAATGATGTTCTCAATAAAATGAATGATATTATATTGTATGCGTTCGTGTTGTCAATGTTATGACGTATGGATGCGATGTATGATCATGTAAGCTATGTTGTTGTAACACTGTTGGATTAGGGAAAATAAATCCCTGACCGCTGTTGGGGACGTGGAGTGTAAGTCTTCATGTTTTGAAGTGATGATGAGTTGATGAGTTTCTATTTGTTAGAGAAATAAACTCTGTTGTAAGGGAAACACCGTGTATTGCTTGTGAAAGTCCTGTTGGGGAATCCTGAGAAATTGGGCGACCTTTACCGGGGAGTGATAAACTGGAAGTTTTGTTTCGCCGGGGATGTAAGAGAGCTTGATATCATTAAGATGCGCACTGTGGGAGATTTTATGGAATAGTCTAAAGACATTATCCTATTTCTTAAAGCCATTAGTGATTGTCTTTCTATTTTCTGTTCCTCTTTGTAAACAATAGTTACGTTCAAAAATAAATCATTGGACGTTTTTGTAAACAAAACACAGAAATAAAGAAAAAACAGATAGTTTTGCACTTTCAAAGGGGTATCTTTGTATTAGCTTGAATAAGTCTTTTTTTTTTACAAAGAGACGAGAATTCTAGTAAGGGAATGTCGTCGTACAAAATGAAAATTTGATACAAAGAAAAGATAGATATGTGCAATAATCCCATGGGGTTCCCATTCTTCTATAGCCTCCGTGTCTCTGAGCGTCTTGTCCACTTACTGACTTGTCCGAAGTTGATTGGATTGATTAGACCCGTTGAACTTGTCAGTCGAAGCTAAAGGTTGTCTGTAAGGTGATCCAACGGGACATAGTCATACGCTTTAATTCCCTAAATTTTGCCTGGACCGCCCTCTCGGGTTTTCAAACCACCGAGATACCCCTTTTTGCCCAAGTCGCCCTTTCAGGTTTTCGACTTACCGGGTGTACAAATTTTTTTTGTTTTATCCCTAATTTTTGCCCGAACCCTTTTTTGGTTCGCCGGGATGCCCTTATTTTGCCTAGGTGTATCAACCTAGCGGGTCTCTTATGCGTAGTATCTTTTGACTATGTCCGAGTTCATAGGGTGCGGCAGGTCGTCGCCACCCATAGCGGTTAAGATCATTGCTCCACCAGAGAATATGCTTTTGATCATAAACGGTCCTTCGTATGTAGGAGTCTATTTCCCCCTGGGATATCCCTACAACAGTATGATGCGTTTGATCACCAGATCCCTGACTTGATACACTTGTTGTTTGACCTTTTTGTTGAAAGCTTTGATCATCCATTTTTGATACATTTGACCATGACAGACAGCAGTAAGCCTTTTCTCATCAATTAAGTTCAGTTGATCAAGTCAAGTTTGGATCCAATCATCTTCATTCAACCTTGCATCCTTTATGATTTTCAGAGAAGGGATCTGGACCTTAATAGGCAAGACAACCTTCATGCTGTATACCAGAGAGTAAGGTGTTTCCCCGGTTGATGTGCGTGCCATGGTATGGTAACCGTGGAGAGCGAATGGTAGCATCTCATGTCAGTCTTTGTATGTGACTGTCATTTTCTGTATGATCTTTTTGATGTTCTTATTTGCGACTTTGACAACGCCATTCATCTTTGGTCGGTAAGGAGAAGAATTATGGTGTTGGATCTTAAATTGCGCGCATAGTGCGGTGATCATAGTATTGTTGAGATTTGTACCATTGTCTGTGATGATCCTCTCCAGGATATCGTACCGACATATGAGATTCTGCTTGATGAACCGGGCGATAACATTCTTGGTAACGGAAGCGAAAGAAGTTGCCTCAACCCACTTCGTGAAATAGTCAATGGCCACCAAGATAAAGCGGTGTCCATTAGAGGATGTAGGCTTGATTTCCCCAATCATGTCGATGACCCACATAGCAAAGGGCCAAGGAGCCGTCAAGAAATTTAAAGGAACCGAAGGTACGTGCACCTTGTCAGAATAGATCTGACACTTATGACAGGTTCGTGAATGTTGATAGCAATCTGCTTCCATGGTAGACCAGTAATAACCTGCCCGTAGGATCTTCTTTGCCATCGTATGCCCATTGGAATGGGTGCCAAAAGTGCCTTCATGTAGATCAGCCATGATCTTTTCTGCCTCAACCTTGTCTATGCAACGAAGTAATACAGAGTCGTGTTTGTGTTTATAGAGAATTCCATTACCAAGGAAGAACTTAGAAGAGAATCTCCTTAAGAATTTCTTATAATTGACTGAAGCTCCTTCTGGATATTCTTAAGCCTCGAGATACCTCTTGACTTCGTGGAACCAAGGTCGGTCCACTATTTCTTCAATATTGATCTCGTGACAGTGAGCTGGTTCATCCATTCGTTCAATGGTGATCTGGGGAGCCTAGTTATCCCATTTGAGTTTAAACATGGATGACATTATAGCTAGTGCGTCTGGTAGCTGATTTTCTTCTCGCAGGAAATGCTCGAAGGTGATCTTCTCAAAATGTGGGATTAATGTCAACAAATGTTCTTTGTAGGGGATGAGGTTTGGGTGCTTCATGTCCCATTCTCCTTTGATTTGGATGATTATTAAGGCTAAATATCCGAATACATTTAAGGACTTGATCCCCAAATCTATGGCAGCTTTGAGACCAAAAATGCACGCTTCGTATTCTGCCAAATTACTTATACAGTTGAAGCAGAGTATTACAGTGAAGGGAGTGTGGCATCCTTCAGGGGATATGAGTACAACACCAATACCATTGCCGAGTGCGTTGGATGCCCCATCAAAAACCAGGGTCCATCGGGATCCTTGTTCAGGTCCGTCATATGGTCTTAGTTCTTCAAAGTTGTTTACCATCATGATGTCTTCATCTGGGAATTCAAACTTCATGGACTGGTAGTCATCAACAGCTTGATGATCCAGGTGATCGGCTAGCACACTGCTCTTTATTGCTTTTTGGGTAGTATACTGAATGTCATATTCCGTTAGGATCATCTGCCACCTTGCTATTATCCTAGAGAGGGAAGGTTTCTCGAATATGTATTTTATTGGATCCATCTTGGATATCAATAAGGTAGTATGGGTTAACATATATTGTCTTAGCAGGTGAGCAGCCCATGCTAGAGCGAAGAAAGTTTTCTCGAGCAGTGAATATCTTGTTTCATAGTCGGTAAAAGTTTTGCTCGGGTAATAAATAGCATGCTCTTTTCGGCCAGACTCGTCATGCTGCCCCAACACACACCCCATTGAATTTTCCAAAACAGTTAGATACATGATCAAGGGTCTTCCCTCGACTGGTGGCATCAAAACAGGAGGCTCTTGCAGATACTCTTTGATCTCGTCGAAGGCAGCTTGACACTCATCATTCCATTTGACTACTTGATCTTTCTTCATTAATTTGAAGATTGGTTCACAAGTAGCGGTCAAGTGAGAAATGAATCTGGAAATGTAGTTTAAACGTCCCAAGAATCCTCGAACTTCATTCTCGGTACAAGGAGCAGGAATTTCTTATATCACTTTCACCTTGGCAGGGTCTACTTAGATACCTTTACCACTAACGACAAACCCTAGGAGTTTACTGGACCTCACCCCAAATGTGCCTTTATTCGGATTCAACCTCAGCTTGTATTTCTTTAGTCTCTCAAAGAGTTTCTGTAAATGGTCAAGATGTTCTTCTTCAGTTTGAGATCTGGCTATCATGTCGTCCACATAGACCTCTATTTTGTGATGTATCATATCGTGAAATAGAGCTACCATGGCACGCTGATAGGTTGCCCCAGCGTTCTTCAACCCGAATGGCATAACCTTGTAACAGAATGTGCCCCACTGTGTGACAAAAGTCGTTTCTCCATGTCCTTAGGCGCCATTTTTATTTTATTGTAGCCTGAGAAACCATCCATAAATGAGAACACTTTATGTTGTGCATTATTTTCAACCAAAATATCGATGTGGGGAAGTGGGAAATCGTCCTTAGGGCTTGCCCTATTCAAATCTCTGTAGTCCACACACATACGTACTTTTCCGTCCTTTTTAGGCACTGGAACAACATTGGCGACCCATTGTGGATAGGAGGTGACGGCCAAGAATCTGGCATTGAATTGTTTCATAACTTCCGTTTTGATCTTCTCTGACATGTCTGGTCGCATACGACAAACCTTTTGCTTTACCAGAGGACAGTCTTCTTTTGTTGGTAGACGATGTACCACGATATCAGCATCTAATCCTGGCATGTCTTTGTATGACCAGGCAAAGACCTCGACATAATCATGTAGCAACTGAGTCATATGCTTCTTGACATTGGGTTCCAGATTAGCACCCACCTTGACTTCTTTCTTGTCCTCTTCGGTACCTAGGTTAACTGTGTCCATTGGTTCTTCATGGGGTTGTATGGTCCTCTCTTCTTGTTGTAGTAACCTAGCTAATTCCCCTAGAACTTCACAATCTTCCTCACCTTCGTCTTCAGCTTGGTAGATTAAATTTTCAGAGTCATAGAAATCCATAGCAGAATCGTTACCCATGGGATCCCGAATGGTTGTAGATCTGCATTTTGAATGTGAGTGTGTGTAAGAGTATAGCTATCTTTGAAAGAAATAAAAAATGTAAAAAGAAAGACAAAGAGCATAAAGTTTGTATGCAAAAACGTCAATGATTCATTGATGACATATGAAAATGAGGTAACAACCCTTACAAATGGACCGTTGTGCCTCAGGTAAGACACAAGGTTTTAAAAGTCTGAATTGTTTAATTATTACAGGTCCGACAAAATTTAAATACAATTACTGTTGGATAAAAGTAATTGGGACAAAATCTTTAGCTTCCCAGTTGCTGAGTTCTCCACTGACAGTTGGGAAAATCCAATCTTCCAGGTCATAGCTGTCCTCATCATCCTCCACTGTGTTGACTCTGTGGTTGCTGATCTTCAAGGGTGGTCCTCCAGCACGAGCACGACGTACAACTTTCTGGGCTCCTGAAGTGAAACACAAACCAAATTTGTCAGATTCGTATGGGATATCCGGGAGTTGGCCCTAAATAGTACACCCACCTTCTTCGATCACAGCCTTGGAATCTTTCAGCGAAGACATCTTTAGCGGAGGTATTGTAATATTTGGGACTTGGGAAATAGTCTTGGTTACTGCCACGATTTGTGGGACTTTCTCGAAGTGCTGAAATGGAGTTTCAACGAATTCACCATCCAATTCCACGTATCTGGAGGAGTTTAAGTGACTGACCATGTATTCCTCTTCTCCATAGACAGTAATGATTTTCCCCTCGATTGGGTATTTCAGCATTTGATGTAATATAGAGGTAACGGCACTAGCGTTGTGAATTCATGGTCGGCCCAACAAGAAGAAATAGGAAGGGAAAATGTTCATCACGTAAAAAGTTGAATCAAAGGTTTGTGTTCCAACTTTTATGGGGATGTACACCTCCCCATGCACCATTCTCTTTGAACCGTCGAAGGCCCTTACCACTATATTGCTGGGTTTTAAGGCCAAACCTTCACAGTCGAGTCTATCAAGAGCCTTCTTAGGCAGCACATTCAAAGACGAACCGGTATCAACCAAGACATGGGCCAAAGTTGTTCCCCTGCATTCGACAAAGACATGCAATGCCTTGTTATGCTTCCTCCCCTAGGTGTCAGGCCAAAATGAAAAAAGCCTAAACCATTATCAGCGGTCAAACTGGCCACGCAGTCTTGGAACTGATCAGCAGAGGTTTCTTGTGGTACATGGGAAGTTATAAGAAATTTCACCAAGGCATTTTAATGAGCCTCGAAGCACAACAATAAATCCAGCATGGAAATCTTTGATAGGGTCTGCCCTAGCTGTTTGACTATGTTGTAGTCGCTTCTCTTTATAATTTTCAGAATTTATTCCGTCTCCTTTTAGAAGGCCTCAGGGATAGATACTGATCGCGCCTTCATATGGATAGGATCAACCAGAATGCCTTTACCCCGAGTCTCGGTTGACTCGGTGGTAGGAGTATCAGCAGGTGTAACTATAGGAACTGTAGTAGTAGTAGTGTCAACAAGAATAGGAATAGGGATGATCACAAGACCGATAACAGTCTCTGGAGGAGCAATCTCTGGGGAGAATACTTTGCCACTTCGGGTTATCTTGCTGGTTCCCGCAATGTTGCTAATGTCTGGGTCAGCCTTCTCAGAAATTGAGTCTTCATCAGCCAGCCAATCCTGTTTGACGCTGTGATAGTAGACACCGCCCCCATAATTCCATGGGACAGTTTTATCTAATGAATACGAGATTGGTCCAGGCATAGTAATTATCAGTGGAGCTACTTTAGGAACTGATGTAATCCTAACGGGTCTTTTGGTGGAGACCTTGGAAGGATTGGCAGAAATGGTTACTATTGAAACATCATTGTAAGAAATGGTTGGAACGGGAGTCTTTTCAAACAAAATCTCTTTGTCATCCATTAGGCGTTGAACACCTGCTTTCAATAAATGACAGCCAGTTGGTAGAGATAAACAAAAGTGGAAGCTTTCGTCACAGCCCGAAAATAAACCGGCCCTCCATAGGTTCCTCTTGATAGTCAGGATAGGAGTAACAAGTCCATCAACAACAATAACAAACATATCATCTTCAATAGCGTTAACATCACGACCATGCTTGGGCATATGAGCAGTGATAACATTTGGGATCTCAGGAGCATCGAACTCAATTTCTTTGGCTTCAAGAAGGTCTTGCACTTTGTTTTTCAAGGCCCAACAATTGTTGGTATCATGGCTTGGACTTTCTGAATGGTAAGCACAACGAGCATTAGGATGATAGTGATGAGAGGTGGTGTTGGGATTCTTCGGAGCTTCTTTCAAAGTTACCAGATTAGATCTCAACAAATGTGGAAGGACTTGAGATAGTGTCATATTAATCTGGGTGAATTGTCTTAATGGTCTTTCTGTTCTAGGTTGATTGCTTCTTTGTTGAGTAGGTTCGAGTTTTTGGATCATGACAGCCCCCACCATTGGACAACGTTCAATTCTATCTTGATTCCTTTGGGGATACACAACAACAACATATTTCTTCCCAATAAATGGTTTTCTTACAGCAACAGAGGATGCATCTTTTTGAATCTTCCCACTCTTAATCCTAGCTTCCACTCTTTCTCCGGTCAAGATTAATTCAATAAAGCCTGCTGAGGAGCTCCCAATTAGATGATTGAAGAAAGGACCGAACATGGTGCCCAGGAACATGTCTACTAGTTCTCTTTCAGAAAGGGGAGGCTGGACTCTTCCTGCTAAGTCCCTCCATTTTTGAGCGTAGTCTTTGAAACCTTCACTTGAAACCATAGTCATACTATGGAGCTGAGTACGGGTGGGAGCAAGATTTGCGTTGTACTAATACTGTTTATAAAAATCAGTGGCAAGGTCTTCCCAATTATGGATATTGGCTCTTTCCAGTTGATAGAACCAATCTAGCTGAGTCCCAGATAGACTGTCTTGAAAGAAGTGGACCCACAAATCTCTGTCAGCAGTGTGAGGCTGTTTCTTCCTCACATAAGATCGAAGATGCATTTTGGGACACGAAAACCCGTCGTATTTAGCGAACACCGGTGCCTTGAATTTTCGTGGAATAACAATCCCATATACCAAACCTAACTCCTCAAAGTCCAACCCATGCACTTTTTGAATTTCCATTGCACTCAGTCGTTCTTCCAGATGTTTGTATTTGTCGCCGACCGGAGGATATTGCTCTTCAGAGTAATCTTCTTCTTCTTCCTCTTCAGATTCTGGCTGGAAAATTACTTCCTTTCCCTTTACTTCTTGATTATCCTTTTCACCAGATGACGTTGCAAAGTCTATGTTCCGTTTGGCTTGTCCTTGGAACCTTCTTCCCATATTCAGAACTCCGGTTATTTTCTTTGCTTTCTTCTTCTTTTCTTCAACCAGCAAAGTTTTCAAATCCTCTTGTCCTTTGGCTAGAGTCAAGAACCTCTGTTGAAACTGAGCATTCTGCGCCTGGAGGTCTTTTACTATCTGCTCGAGATCCATCTTACTGAAATAAACAGTAGAAAGATGAGGAGACTTGTTGTAAGAAACCTTCTTATGTTATGATGAATGGTAAATCTATATGCAATGATTTAAAGGAAATTAGAGATTTAAATTTGCTTTAGACCAAAAAGGAACACACGTTATATTAATAAATCAAAGCTTGAGTACATCATGCCTCTTTTGGGCTTACAAATAAATACAAAACTCTAAGATAAAAAAGTTGTACGCATCCTCTTTGGTGTGATGTAGGCGTTCAGGTTCCACTCCTCATGAAGTTTCCTAGTGAGTTCCAAAACCTTTTTCTCGCTGGCGTAGAATTGGGCCTCGAAAGTGTCTCGCTCCCCCTTAAGCTGTACCCAATCCCTTTGTAAGTATTCAAGAGAGGTGGGCATGTCAGGATGTAGGATAGTGTATGGAACATCTCCTTCCACAACATGCTCTATGATTATTGGGAGAATGGATGGGTAAGGCATTATAAGACTTTGAGCATAAGCTCGTACCCATTTGAGGTAAGGCTCAAGAGGGACAAAATTTTTATGCCCCAATGTCTTGCTATCTACCTTGTTCAACATCCTCCAAAATCGGATAAATCTCTGGCGGTGACCTTGATTGTCATTCTCGTAGTCAAATACCAAACCCTGAATGAACATCTCATGTGGGCCATCCCTTCGGGCGTAACCAAACTGTCTCAAGGCTAAGCAGGGGTTGCAGGTGATACCTCCTTTAATGCCAAGTAAAGGGACATTAGGGAATTCTCCATAATGGTCGACGATTGTAACATTCTCTATAGATCGAGAACACCAATAAATGTCTGAATGTTTGAGTGCCATCAACCTATGTGACCACCTTGAACCTTGCTTGTTATTCAATACAGATTGGGGAAGATGCAAAATAAACCATCTTTCCAAAAGAGGAGTATAACACATAAGGATACCTCTTTTCCTTATAGTGCGAGTGTGAAAAGAATGTAGGATGTCTCCTAGCAAAGTAGGCACCGGGTTACGAGACATGAAGATTTTAACGGTGTTCACATCTATGAGTTGGTCAGGATTTGGAAACAAAACCATCCCATATATGAGGAGAGCCACAATTTCCTTAAAATCTTGCAAATCCAAAGAGTTCCAACAGTTTTGGGATTTCTCAAACAAGAACTTTGCTAGGAAACCCTTGACACCACTCCTTGTTTCCTAATTGGTTGTGATATCGGATGATTTTAAGTGTAGAGCTTGAGAAATCTCTTCTGGCTTTGGATCTCTTTATGTACCGTTGAAAGGTAGTTGATTGAGAATTGGAATCCTTAAGATTTGGGAGAATTCTTCCAAAGTTGGCACAAGTTGATAATCGGGAAATGTGAAGCAATGGTGTAAAGGATCAAAGAACTAGAAGAGCACCTTCATCATGTCCTCATCAGTGTTGGAGGTGACCAGGTTTAGTATGCGACCATGTCTCTCGGTAAATGGAGAGTTTTCATGAATCCTTGATGCTATCTCTTTAAGTTGAGGAGGAATCCTTACAAGATTGACTTGAATGGTTTTTCTGTGAATAGAATCCATGTCCTATAAAACAGAACAAAGATAAATCCCAAGATCCTTGAAATGGTTAGTAAATATGAGTATGATGTCGTGATGTTTATGATGTTATGTACAAGTATATATATACAAACAAAGAAAACAAGTCCTTAGGTTTAGGCTTGCATGGAGTCTCATAGGTAAGTACCCTCTTGAAGTTTAGTTGGCTCAAACCTGTCCTATTAATAGTAGTCGGGTTCTAAGGAGCTCAATATCACCGGTTTGTTTCTTTGGGCATTGTTTCAGCTCAAGCCTCTTTAATGGAGACCTAAATATCCTAAAAAACCAAACCTTAATGAGTGTAGTATCGAGTATCTACCAACTTCAGACTGCACCAAAGCCGGTCATCTCACTACGTCCTAAAGGCCAAGTTGGTCAAGTAAAGGTTCTAAAAGTTCATCAGCGCTTCATGACATCACTCAGCGGCCCCGTATTCTCCTTGACTACTCAAGGGCTACCGGTACCCACAAATATGTCACACTAACATAGCTATTTCTTAGACCATGTCGGTATACCCTTCACATTTTCCATAATGTATTGCTACATACCTGAAAGGTATCCCAAATCCGGGTAGAGGATTCAAACCCAAACAAAGAACCATAATGTAAAGCATACAAGTTAAACAATGAAAGCAAGTAAATGTGATCTAGCCCTAAGGTAATCCCACTTTAAGAATAATCCCCAGCAGAGTCGCCAGTTCTGTGATACGGTGGAAGAACTGACTTGGGTGTTTTACGTTTGATTGCAAATGTTGCAGTTAGCAAGAGTCGCCACCGACTTTTATTTTATCCAAAAGGAAAGGTGAAAAAGCACAGGAAAGACCTTTGAGATTGTTTCTTGAGTTCGGCGGGTAGATTATTAAAAGGGAATGTATTAGCACCCTTTTCATCCAGGGTTTTCCATGGGATCTTAGTTACTTTATAGATCACTTACTTTTGTTTGAAAATATGCTTTGTGTGGTTTTTGAAAGTATTTTGTAAAGAGACCTTTGTCAAGGAAAACTTTTGTAATGATTCTCGTTCGTAAGAATGTATACAAAGGTGTTGATCTTTTGAAAATGTTTTCAAGTTTTGAAAGATATTTTGTAAGTGTTGGTGTTTGTTTTGAAAATAGCAAGGATTTTTTGTTTTGAAATGGAGCAAGTAACTAGGAACATTATACCTACTCAAAAGTCTTTCATGTTCATTTCCCTTTTCCTTTGACATTGTTATCTTACCATTGATTTGGTAAGTAACCATATCTTTGGATGTAAAAGGGACGAGCGTGAGTCATCGTATAACCATGATTAGCAATGTTGCAAGTTATCTTATCATTTTTCTTTAGGGACTAAGATCATTTTGAAAGGCAACTTTTGATAGCGTCATCGATGGACTATGATTTTGTATTTTGCTTGTCTTTTCTAAGATACCTCACATGCGTAATATGGCCATTTTTGTAAGGCAACCAAGTGGATTTACCCTAGGGGGTGTTTGTGTGCAAGTGTAGTTATTTTCATGCTTGATTTGTCTTTAATTAGGGTTTTCTATTGATTGGTTTTAGTCTTTCCATACAAAACCCTAATTACTAGCATTTGTATATAAAGCGATAAATTGCGGAATTTAAAATTACTATGCTATTACATCATTTAAGGGAATTGGTATACAAATTACAAATGGGGAATATTGCAAGAAATTAAATCTAAATAATATTACAACCATATTGAATTTTGAATAAATATACAAAATAAATAAATAAAATGCAAGAATGCAAATGTAAAAAAGAAAAATGTAATTTTTGTTTGGTTTTTCATGAGAAGAGGTTTTTGACTTAATTAATTAAAGTAAAATAATTAACTTAAAAAGGAAAATAATATTAAGTTAGTAAACTAAATTAATTTAAAGAAAACAAGTTTTATTTTGGGTTTTTGTGGATTTAATTAAGTTAGTAAATAAAAATAATTAAAGAAAAGCCCTAAATTCTAAATTGATTTTAATTTGTAAGAAAAAATAAATAATATAATATAATAATAATTAAAATAAATTATCTAAGTATTTTTAAAAAAAGGAAATTTAATTGTAAAAGGAATGTTTTTATTCTTTTGTTTTCATGAAGAAAAATAAAATATAAAAATGTGAAAATAATAAATAAAAATATATTTGGGTTTTTATCACTAATAATAAAAATTAATATTAATAATAATACTAATAATAATAATAATAATAATAATAAAAATAAAAAATAAAAATAAAATAAAATGGGCCAGGATGTATGAACAACAAGATATGGGTTAGAGTGTAGCAAAAAAAATAAGGCCCAAAGCTAAGGAGGCCCAGACACTGCAAAAACACAAAATGTCAAAAAAGTGGAAAAAATGGAAAAAGGTCACGCTGGGGCTTGAATCTAGGACCTCACGGTGACAGGCACGCGCTTTAACCACTGGGGTGGTGATACATTCATTAACTTATGTAAAACAATAAATATATAATCTAAGTCCTGCCCTGAATGTACTTCATCTTCAACCTCCAGCCAGAAGTCCTGCAACTTGTTCATTTCTCAACCATTTGCAAATATATAAACATGAAAATTGTGTAAAAATTTCACCACGATTCCAGAGATGTAAACAACTTAAACTAATTCTCGAAAACAAGCATGAATTTTGAATGGTACCAAATTCTGACCTAACTTTTCCAGGATGTTCATATTCAAAATTCTAACTCCTTAAGTTATATAAATGAAATCTAAAGACATGGTTAGCTTCAGGACAATGATACCTACATTTCTTATTCACAAATGAACTATTAATGATGCCTGTATGAAGAGTTCAAAAATCAGAAAACTCACCTTGCAAGAGAGTATCGTGTTTTGAGTTTGAGCAGCTTTTAGTGAGTTCCAATGATTGTCTTAGCTTCCTCAAGTTCCTAGGAAGCTAATGTGATGCTTAGCTTGAGCTGAAAGTGCCTGAGGAGTTCTGGAGAAGTCTAAGTGCAAAGCTCTGTTTTTGAAAATGGAAGATGGTGTTAATGGTGTTACAGTCTTGTAACAGGGTGTGGGATGAGTTCTAAATGATGTTTAGAAACTTTAGGAACCAAAAGGCTTGAAAACGCACGAGGGAGATGTGAGTTTCAAACTTTTGGTCAAGTTAGGCAACAATGGAGGGCAGTGATGCAGTTCTGAGTTCTTGGAGTTTTTAGGGGTCAATCATGCATGTGATTTGTCACAAATGACTTGTGTATGTATAAGGAAAAGGTTGAAGAGCTATTGCACAAAGGATTTATGAGTTATAGAGTTATGGCTAGGTTGCTTGATTTTGAAGAAAAGTGAATGTATGGTTTAAAGAGGAAGTACAAGCATGGGCTGAGTGATTGTAAGGCTTGAGACAAACTTCTCTTGAGTTATGGGACGTGTATGATCAGAAGAAACCATTGCAAGGCTCAAGAAAGTGTTTTGTGCATACAGCTACTTTTTCAAAATGGCATTGTGCACTTTCTTCCTGAATTGGATATAAAGCATGGAATTGCATTGGATGCTTGATTTGAGACCTCTAACAACTGTGAAAGCAATTAATTATGGAGTGCATAACAAGTTTGAGGCAGTTAAAGTATTATGTAGCATAGGTTTGAAATTTGAATCTTGTTCATCACAAAATGACCTATAATTTTAGTTTGAACCCCTAACTTCCTCTCTTCGATTCTCCCTACTCAACAAGGAGTTCTTGGACATTTTAGAAATCTTGTTATTTTCTCTACAACCCCGCTTTGAATCACTTTTGATAATTCCCCTTGGAACTATATGAAAAAGTGACATGAAGTTAGGTCAAAATCCTGCCTAAACTAGGGCAAAATTTCACTAAGTGTTTAATTTCAAGACCATGACTTTATGAATTAATAACTTGAGATCCAAGCAATTTTATGAGTATTTGTGTAAAGCAATGTTGTAGATATCATGGATATCTACAACTTTCATGTTGAAAGTTTCTTTTGAATCATCTTGCATCATGGTGAAAGTTTTTTTTAAAGTTGTGAAAAACATGAAGTTTTCAACACTTAGAAAAATTTCTAAGTTTGAATACTCTGACTTTTCAAAATGAAATCTTGACTTTTTGATTTCTTGATTAATAAGTTATATATTTTGACATTTTTTGATGAATTGTGATCTTTGACACTTGATTTTGACTAAAAAGTCAAAGTTTGACTTTTCTGTATACAGTTGACTTTTGATCAGTTGACTGAAAATTAACTATCAATCCAATTGATCTTGAACAATGTTTTGGGTCATGCCATTAAGTAAAAATGATGCAATTGTAATCTTGATATCATGCCTCAAACCAATTAACCATTTTCTAGGTCAAAATCAGAAATTTCCCTTTCTCAATCAAAACCCTAATTTTGACCATTTTGCCCTTTTGATGATTTGATCAAATTTCTTGAAGAATTATGGTCCAAACTTGATCAAATGATACATATGAGTTTATAATGTTGATGTGGATAAAAAGTTATGAAGTTTGACTATAAATTGGCCACAATTGACTTTTCCCCTAATACAACTAATTTTTAGGTCAACTGCTCAATTGACTGAGCAAAAATGTGATCCAAGGCTTGAAACTTGACATGAGTAATCTTGGGGGTCCTTAATGATCCATGAAAGTCATATGAGTCATTGAAAGTTAAATTATCCCTGTGCAATCTCAAACCCTAATTTTAGTCATCATTGCTTAATGAGGTGTCTTGAGTTGATCAACCCTAGTGCAGTCTTGAACCAAGAGAGATCTTTGTGAGAAAAATATTTGATAAGTGAGAGGGAAATTTTTTGGGTACAACACCTTGTATCAGTCCTCAAGGGTGTGATAAAGTGTTTTTGAAAACTTTAGTTTGAAAGTGTATGGTGTGAAAAAATTGATCGTTTTGAGCAAGTACTTAAAAGTTTCTACCTACTCGAAAAAGACTGTTCGTTTTCTTATTTCCTTTAGACACTATCCTACTATTAAGGCGTAGGTAGCTCCATCGTTGGAGTTTAAGGGGCAATCAAAAGGGACGATTACGGTCACTTAAGGCAACATGGCAAGAACTCTTAGTAACTGTCCTAAAACTCTAAGATCACTTTTTTACCGAGGTAACGTCGAAAGGGTCATCGATGGATTAGTGATCTTTTGAATTAGAGTACAACCACTAAAAATTGTCACGTTTCGAGAATAGTGACCGTTTTCCGAAGGCAACTGAAGTGGGGCATACCCTAGGGGTGAGCATGTGCAAGTGTTTGATTTCAATTTATTTATCTTTGCACAATTATTGTGTTCTACTGTTTTAAACATTTGATTTATCTTTTGCATATAATTCTATTATACATACATCTAACAGTTAATAGTAGCGAAAAGATAAAATGCGAGAATTTTAAACCTGGCTATTACAAGGCTTTGGGGAGGGGGTTACATAATCAAACTTGGGGGAAAATGGAAAATAAAAAAGAAAAAACAATAAATGAAAACCTAATTCACCACTATTACAAACCATTAACAGTTACATTAATTGGAAAATAAAATGAAAATAAATAAGCGCGCAAAAAAAATAAGTCGGGGATAAAATCTAAGTCCTAAAAAAAATTAACAATTAAAGAGAAAATATTTTTGTCATTTTTTTATATTAAAAAAACTTTGAAAACTTAACCTAAATCTAATTAATTTTTATTTAATAAAAATTATCAAGTTATAATAATCAAAATTAATTAATTAAACTTTTTTATAAAATTAATTTTAATTATCAAACCTAATTCTATTTATTGATTGTTTTTTAGTTTTTTTTTAAATTATTATAGAAAATGAAATTAAGACAATTAAAATAAAATGATAGTAAAGAAATAAAAAAAATGAAATGAATGGGCCTGGTATTGTTTGACCAACTGGGGGTGTGAATTGAATATTTGCAAGGCCCAAAGGTGCTGGCCCAAATGCCAGCGTATTCCAGCATAATCAGCCTTCAGGGAGTGCACCATGGATCTTCAATTCTGGAGCATTGGATCTGCTTTGAGACGATCCAAAGGGTGGGATCTGAGGACGTATGGTGGATGCTTGGCTAGGAGATGCATTGGATTTGCTGAATAATTATTGGAAAAATAAATTGCTGGACCTGGGGCTCGAACCCAGGTCATCTCCTTTACACATGCACTAGCTTACCAACTGGGCTGTCTTGGTCATTCAAACATATAATGATATTAATATATCATATATAAAAAACAAACATTAATTGAGAAAAAAACAAAAACACGCGCCAATTTGATTCTTCCAATGGTGGACTGACACCTAGTCTTCTTCCTCCTGCAACCGTCACTTTAGAGACCAAACTTTTACCTACGGACAAATTCGTCACTATAAGCTATAGTGATAGTTTTTGTCCGTGGCTACAAACCTGCAAAACTTGAAAATGCAGCACAAGCAAGATAAATCCTAACCAAAGGCATAGATCTCTTGCATGCATTCCCCTGAACACAAAGATGCCCTCGATTTGGCCCAATTTTACCTCTACATAAAATTCCCAATTTGAGACCTTGAAACCCTAACAATGGCTTCATACGATTCCTGCATCTATACTCAAATTAAAGCATTCAAATACATTGCATACATGATAACAAACATAAATATAGAATTGAAATATGTTTATGATGCCAGAATTTAAGGAATCGAAATAAAAAAAGTGCAAACCGTGAGGTAGTGAGAACGTGTTTCAGATTGTTTTGAGGCTTGGTGATGATTGGAATCAGTCCAGGGGACTTCCAGAAACGTGTTTGGACACTTGTTTGGGATTGAAACAAGCTGGAAGTGGAAATTCGAATTTGACAACTTAGTGTTTTTCTTCAAATTGGACAGGGGTTCTCTAGATCCTCTTTCTCTGTTTGAAGCTTGCCAAAAGCTTGTTTATATAGAGAGTGGTGAGAGAACACGAAAATTCCATGCTTGTAACAGCTAGGGACAAGTTCTTGAATGCCATGAATGGCAATTTGTAACCTTGGCCAAAGTCATGGTATTTTGTCCAATTTTGAATTTTGAATGAGTGCAAACATCTTGGCCTTGTTGTACACAAAAATTGGGACCTCAACATGCATTAAAGCAAGCCTTAAACATATTATTTGTAATAATCTTGATTTATTTGATTTTTAATTAAATAAAATTAATAGAAAATGCAAATAAAGTCAAGACTATGCAAAAATGTTTTTAGGAGTCCTCTATGATCTTAGAAACATGTTTGACGTTCAAGAATTTGAGCCATTGCCTTAAAAATTCAAATTTGCCCAATGCATATTTCTTGAAATTTCCCAAATTTTCCCAACTTGGGTAAGCCATAACTTGCTCAATTTTTACCTTATTATGATGATCTTGTACTTTTTGGAAAGCCTAAGATGTCTAATTCAATCCCTCTTTTGATCAATTTTGCTTTTGAAGATGTTATATTGATGTTACAGGTCTTGGCAAAAAGTGGCTTTTATTGACTTTCTAAAAATGACTTGTAATGTATGAACTTGTATCTTTCAAATGGTGCATTTCTTGGACTTGAGGGCTGAAGAGAAGTTGTAGGGAATTGGATTATCTTCAAAATGAGTTTTGGTTGTAAAATTTCTGATAAATTATGAGAAAGTTATGCTTGGTCAAAGTTTGGTTAACTTTTCCTATAGAAACCCTAATTTGCTATTTTTGACTTTTGATGTATTAGGAGCATTTATTGAGTAATCATGATCAACCCTTGATGAAATTATGGATATCACTTCAAAATGCTTATGTTGACCAAAAATCTTGAAGTTTGACTGTATATAGGTCACAGTTGACTTTTGACCTAGCACAATTGATTTTCCAATACTTGAGCAACTGTCTGAGCAAACTTATTGAGCAAAGCATGAAACTTGGCATGGATGATATTGAGGACATGTTAGGAATTGGTAAGCATTGGATACCATTGGAGCTCAAATATCTTGATGAAAATGGAAACCCTAGTTGGGGGCTCATTGCCTTAGGAGGAGAATTTGCCTAATCAATTCTTGGGCATCCTTGGGGAAAATTGAGGATCTCAATATACATGTGTTGAGTAAAATGAGAGGGAAAATTTTGGGGTACAACAGTAACCTTGTGCTTAAATGGATATTATCTTTTTAACCTTACTCCAAGGGCAAGTGAGATCTTAATTTTGAAGTACTATATGTAGTTAAAATAGACTTCTCTGACGGTGCAATGACTTTTATGACTATGGATGGTGAGGAGCTACCGCACCCTGTTGTAATACAGTGGGAGAACTGACTTTTGGTTTTGCATTTTATCGCAAATTTTGCGGATAATAAGATTCGACATCTACTTTTATTTTATCCAATAAAGGAAAGGGTGAAAAGAACAGGAAATATCTTTTGAGAATTTTCAGAGTAAGGGGGGTAGGTTATGAAAAGGGAAGATGTTAGCACCCTTTTCATCCGTAGTTATCTACGGGCTCTTAGTTTCTAGCTCACTTTGAAAATGCTTTTTGTTTATGTAAGTTTGAAAAAATATTTTGAAAAATGCCTAAGCGCGACAAACTTTGTAATGATTCTCGTATCATTGAGAATGCATACAAAGTGTTTGCTTTTGAAAATATTTTAGAAGAGAGTGTAGGTGTGAGAAATGTTTTTGATTTGTGAGAAAGCGAATACGAGCTATCTACCTACTCAAAAAGTCTTTGTTCTTTTCCTCCTTTAATTTAGATAGTTTTATCCTACCATTAGTTAGTAGGAAGCCCTATCATTGGATGTTTGAGGGACATGCGTGGGTCATTGTATAGTCACGAAGGCAACTCGTGGGATAATTTAGAAATTATCCTAAGGGACTAAGATCGTTTAGCTAGGCAGCATCAAAGGGTCATCGAGGGACTATGATCTTTTAACCAAAGGATCTTTGCTAAAGCGTCCCACGTTCGAGGGACATGACTGTTTATATCTGAGGCAACAAGTGAGGGTCACCCTAGAGGTGCGCGTGTGAAAAGTGTTTTGATTTCAATTATTTGTCTTGAGATTAGGTTTTCTAACGTTTGTTTTTATGTCTTGCCATGAACGGCTAATTATTATATAGTTAATTATATACATGCATTCATACATAAGTGCGAAAAGTAAAAATGCGAGAAATTGAATCTATGTTATTACAATGCTTCAGGGATAGGGAATTACAAACCATAAAATAAGGAAAAGGAAAAAACCTAATTTATCTATTACATACCATTGACAGTTACAATATTGGAAAATAAGGCGAAAAAGTAAATGAGCGCGCGAAGATTGAAAAGGGAAAAGATGTTAAATAAACCTAAACAATTTCTAAGCGTTTAAGAAAATATTTTTTGGTGTTTTTTGTTTTGATTTAGAAAAATATTTTTAGTAGGTAATCCTAATTCTAGTTAATTTACAATTTAATTAATAAAATAAAAAAAGTGTGATTAAATTAATTAATTTTATTTAATAAAAATTAAATTAATTAATCAAAACCTAAAATCTATTTTTAATGATTTTTTGTGATTTTTGTTGATTAATTAAATTTACTTAAAAAAAAGAAAATAGTGAATTACAACAAAAAAGAAAACAAATGGGCCTGCAAGAATAGAAAATAGGGGGGCGGTGCAAATCAGAAATCCTTATGCCCATTTCAAGGAGCCCAAGTTGCTGCGCTAGATCTAGTGAGGAATATTCCTTGGAGTTCATCATGGGCGTGAGGTTTGATTCACTAGATCTGGATCCATTGAGATCTACTGGCTGTTAGATAAGGTATACCATGCGCGTGTTGGACATGACATGTATGGGATCTGCAAGGAAAATGTGGAAAAATAATATACCAAAGGCAGGGATCGAACCCCTGCCCTGGAACACCAAATCCTTACTCACACATACGCTTTCCGTTGGGGAAGTCATTTCATCTGATACATATACCAAACAAAATCAACAAAATCCTTGAATGAAGTATATGACTGGAGAAGCGCCGGAGCCCTAGCTCCGGTCGTCTTCTCTCGCGAACCAAAATCCTAAAACCTGCAAAAAGGTCAGAAATTAAAACAGAAACACATGCTACCCCCTAATTCAGGTATGGAGGATTCAATGGTGAGGTTATTTTGACCTGAAATGCACTATAAATAGAGTAATAACGAAAATGCAAACAAACACGGTCTCAATGGCAGGTAGCCATGTTTACGTTTAAGCTAGCATGTAAGGCTTAGTTTCAAACCTAATCAACATCCTGGGAACATCTAAACACAAAACGTTAGTAAACAATGCATGGATTTAAGATTTCAAAATGTAAGAAATTTACCAATCGAAGAATAGTGGATATGCTTCTTCTAGGCAAGGTTGGAAGCGTTCTTGGCCTGGGTATACTCTTGAGAATGTAAGGAAGGCAAATGAATGCCTAAAATTTGTTGAGAGTGGCTAGGGAATGGGTTTTTAGGTTGCCCTAGCTCGAAATATTTTTGAGAGTTTTTGTGTTCTCTTTAGGCAGCTTGCTCGTGTCTTTGGATCTGATGTTGTTGTGCATAAATAGATGAGTGAAATGACTCCAATAACATGGCAAGAAATCAAGTCATAAAGCTATGTTTAAACAAGAATCAAACACTTTGAAAACTTGCTATTATTTTAATAATTCTTTCCTCTTTGAGCTTTACACGAATTTGGCATGTTGTAACAGGCTAGAATGTGTTGTATTGGGCTCTAAGAAACCACTTATGCGCCTGGCCCATTTACCTTGCACTTCATTTAACTTATTTTGCATTTATTTGAATAAAAACAAAATAAATATAAATAAAATAATAAGAAAATACAAGAAAAGGTAGGAGTGAGCTTAGGAGTCTTTCACAAGGTCATGGACATGTTTGAAGCCCAAAAAGTTGGGTCACAAGTCCAAAATTTCAAGTTTGCACATTTTGCATTTCATGTATTTCCTCAAAATTTCCAAACTTGTGCAACTCATAACTTGCTCAATTTTCAAATTTTAAAGTTGGTCTTAGACTTTTTGAAAATCTTAAGATGTCCTCTACAATTTCTCTTTTTATCAGTTTTGCATTTGGATACTTTATCTTGATGTAAGATGCCTTGACAAAAACTGTCTTTTTGTTGACTTTTGAAAATGACTTGTAATGTATTAGCTCATATCTTTCAAATGAAGCACTTTTTGGACTTGAGCATAAATGAAAAGTTGTATATAATTGAATTTCCTTCAAAATGAGCTTTGGTTGGGGAAAATTTGAGGAAGCATGTAAAAGTTATGCTTGGTCAAAGTTCAGTTGACTTCTTCTAAGGAAACCCTAGTTTGTCAGCTTTTGACTTTTGATGATTTGAGGGGTTTCCTTGAGGAATCATGACTAAACCTTGATAAAATGACGAATATCACTTCAAAATGTTAATGTTGGCAAAAAAACCAAAAGTTTGACTGTATGTTGATTATAGTTGACTGTATGAACCTTTTTGGAGACCTATGGAGAACCATGGAAATCATTTGTGACCCTTGCAACCCACACTTTCTTGAGGAAATCAAAACCCTACTTGTAGACTCCTTGCTCAGGAGGAGGTTTGGATTGGTCGACCTTTGAGATTCTTGAGCATTTTGAAAACCATTGAAAGAGTGTCTTGAAGAAAATAGGAGGGAACATTTTGAGGTACAACAGCTGCCCCTGCTCAATCTTCTTAAACCTGAAGAGTTATATTGGCATGTCCGCCATTCGTTACTTAAAGGTAGAAGATGATTGAACACTTAAGTGCCCAGAAATTTGCACTCGCCGGTGTACGAAGTGAAACTGTTAGTTGATTATATCGGGAATGGGATTATAGATGCCATTTGGAGAGGTGACGGAGAGTCGTCAGAGATGGGATTATAGATGCCATCCAAAGTAACTGTTGATAGAAATTATACTAAGTCTACGCCCGAATTCAACTGGAAGAAGTATTAGAGTAAATCTATGCTTGATTTAATCTGAGCCAGAAAATGTCTACGACTGTCTTCAACTGGAGGAAGTATCAAAATAGATCTACACTCGATCTAATTTAAGCCAGAAGATGTTTAAGGGAAGAAGTATCAGAATAAATCTATGCTCCATTTAATCTGAGCCAAAAATTGCCTACGACCATCTTCACTTGGAAGATGTATCAGAATAAATCTACGCTCGATTTAATTTGAGCCAGAAGATGCTCACACCCGACTTTAACTGGAAGAAGTATCAGAATAAATCTACGCTGAAGTTTAGTCTGAGCCAGAAAATGTTTATGACCGTCTTCAACTAGGGAAGTATCAGAATAGATCTATGCTCGATCTAATCTGAGCCAGAAGATGTTTACTGGAAGAAGTATCAGAATAAATCTATGCTCGATTTAATCTGAGCTAGAAACTGTCTACGATCGTCTTCAACTGAAAGATGTATTAGAATAAATCTACGCTCTATTTAATCTGAGCTAGAAGATGCTCACGCCCGACTTTAACTGGGAGAATTATCAGAATAAATCTATGCTCGATTTAATCTGAGCCATAAAATGTCTACGGTTGTCTTCAACCGGAGGAAGTATCAGAATATATCTATGCTTGATCTAATCTGAGCAAGAAGATGTTTATTGGAAGAAGTATCATAATAAATCTATGCTCGATTTAATCTAAGCTAGAAAGTGTCTATGCTCGACTTTAAATAGAAGAAGTATCAGAATAAATCTACGCTTGATTTTAATCTGACCTAGAAAATGTCTACGACCGTCTTCAACTGGAAGAAGTATCATAATAGATCTACGCTCGATCTAAATTGAGCCAGAAGATGTTGTCTTTGAGAATGACCTTCTGATGAAATTGATTAAGTAGCCATTTGTCAGATGTAGCTTCGAGAAGATTGTCTGGTCATATAAGTAGTTGGTAATGTTTGTCTGTTGATTAATCTTTCCTGAAAAGGTAAAGAGTTGGCTGTATGCAATGTCATGATGTATGAAATGCATTTTGTAATGATGTTATAAAAAATAAATGAGACTTTGTTATATGCGTTTTGTATGCCTATGCTATGTCGTTTGAAAATGATGTATGAATGTGAAATGTTGTTGAAGTGTATTTGTAAACTCGAACATCATCTTTGTTTGGGGAAAATAATTCCCTAACTGTTACCGGGGATGAAGAATATGTGTATCTTCGACCTTGATGGGGATTCACGCTTGTTGCTTGGGGAAACTCCGCTGGGGGAATATTGATTCCTATTTGGGGATAAGAGTCCACGAACATTGGACGTCCACTGCTCTACTGGGGAATTTAATTCTTATATACCCTGACTGGGGATAAAAGAGATGGATAACCTTTCAAGGTGTTGCCTGGAGGATTTTTTGATATGGATACCGACTCATCTGGAAAGAATAAGGTTGAACGGTATCTGATCCAGTTTAAGATTCAGTAGCAACTCTCTGGGGATAGAAAACTGAACTGTCCTTTGTTGGAGGTGGGAATCTTATCGGTAATTTGCGGTAGAAACAGACTTAAGCTAGGGAGATTGAACTTTGTTATGGAAATGAACCTTATTGGGGAAATAAACCCTGTTGACGGAGAAATACTCTGTTGAGAAGACACCCTTGCTAAGGAAATGAGTTCTGCTGGAGAGAAGAAATTTGCAGGGGGTTTTACAGTTTTGGAAGAATAAACTCAACTGGGGAAGAGAATTTTTGTAAACTATACTGATGCTATAATCTCTGATGGATATTGGGACTCCGTAGGTTGGTAATTTTTATCGGGGAAAAGATCATATTTCTTTATCTGTTGGGGGGATTTGCTAGTGAGTATGATAAGACTACTCTGTGGGGATAATCTCATAGAAGTGGCTTTGTGGGAATTTTTGGACAGCTCGAACGTTTTCCCAACTCCTAGAGTCTTGAGTAAATGCTTATTCATGTTTTTATGCATATATTTGTTAACAGCTAATCATATTCATATGCATATACTCATTCAATTTTAGTCATTGGACGTTTTTCGCAAACAAAACAGAAAAAGTAAAAACAAAAAGTTTGAATTTTGAAATTTGTATTTTTATTGATAGTTTGCCCATAAACATGCGATTTTGTACAAAGAGACAGAAATCCCAATAAGGGGAAATTGTCGTGAAATGAAAATAGTACAAAGTGAAAACGAGATAATAGCTATGTGAGAATAATATCGTCGGACTCTGCCATTGCCCCTATGTCTTCAAGCATCTCATCCTTCACTATTGGAAGAAAGTGATTGAATTGATCTGTAACATTTGAACTTGACTTTAGTAATAAAGCTTGCGGTAAGTGATCCAACGGGACATAGTCGTACGCTTTAATCCCTAAATTTTTCCTGGACCACCCTTTTGGGTTTTCAGCCCACCAGATACCCTATTTTTCCCAAGCCACCTTTTTCAGGTTTTCGACTTGCCGGGTGTACAAACTTTTTATATATATCCCTAATTTTTCCCGAACCCTTTTGGTTCGCCGGGATGCCCTTATTTTTTCCTAGGCTAGTCAACCTAGCGGGTTGTTTTAATGCGTAGCATCTTTTAACTATGTTAGCATTCACGGGGTGCGGAAAATCTTCACCGTCTATGGTGGTAAGTATCATAGCACCGCCCAAAAATACCTTCTTGACCACAAATGGCCCTTCGTAGGTGTGAGTCCATTTTCCCTTGGGATCACCTTGCGGTAGAATGATGTGCTTTATTACCAAGTCACTAGCCTGATATACCCGATGCTTTATTTTCTTGTTGAATGCCTTGATCATATTCTTCTGATACATCTGACTGAGACAGATGACCACAAGCTTCTTCTCGTCGATCAGATTCAACTGGTCTAACCTGGTTTAAATCCACTCATCTTCGTCTAGGTCTGCCTTTTTCATAATTCTCAAAGAGGGAATCTGAACTTCGACAAGTAAGACAGCTTCTATACCATACACCAGAGAGAAAGGGGTTTCCCCAATTGATGTTCTAGCCGAAGTGTGATAGCCATGAAGAGAAAATGGTAACATCTCATTCCAGTTTTTGTAGGGCACTATTGTGATACCGTGGGAGAACTGACTTGAGGTTTTGCGTTTGTTTTCGCACTTGTTCGGTTTAGCAAGAGTCGCCACCAACTTTTTATTTTATCCTAAAGGAAAGGTTAAAAAGCACAGGAAAAACCTTTTGAGATGTTTCGTGGGTTCGGGGGGTAGATTATGAAAAGGGAAGTGTGATCGGTGGATCTGGAACTGACTGTTTAACGCTGGTTCGCGAAATGTCGCGGAAGCAAGAGTCTCCACCGTCTTTTATTTTCTCCAATATGGAAAGGACAAAAGCACAGAAAAATTCCTTATTGAGATTGCTCTCGGTTCGGGAGGTAGATTTATAGAAAGGGAAGGTGTTAGCACCCTTTCTATCCATGGTTATCCATGGGCTCTTAGATACTTGCTCATTTGTGTTTTCAAAATGTTTGTTTGCTTTTCAAGGTGAGTGGGTTTGAAAAAGTTTCTTTGAAAGTTTCAGATCGACTCTTGTATCAGTCCTCAAGAGTGTTTGAAAAGTTGTTTTGAAAACTTTTTGCAAAGTGTCGGTGTGAAAAGAAGTTTTTGATTTGTTTTGAATTAGAGCAAGTATCTACGAGTCATCTACCTACCCTAAGGAATTAGTCTGTGTAAATGTCCTTAAGGTAGTGCCATCCCACCATTGAGAGGTAGGTAGCACCACCATTGGAGGTGTTCGGATCAATTCGAGGATTAGGGACAGTGTGGTCACCAGAGCAATAGGAGGACACCTTAGAAGCTACCCCCATGCCATGTTCATGGACATGAGGACTTACTAAAACATCCTCTACTCGACGACCACGTTTCGAGGGGCAAGGCAACAGTGAGGCGTACCCTAGGAGTGGTGTGTGATTTGTGTGTCATTTTCAGTTATATTTGTCTTGTCATGCATTGGTGACCTACGCTTTGATTTTATTTGGGCATACATTCTTTCATGTGATAGTTAGCAATTTAAAGGTGCAGAAATTAAAATGCAGGAAAATAAAGGTCCTACGCTATTACAAGGCGCGGGTCTACATCGCCAAATTAAACCGAGACCCGATTTGAATAAAAGTACGGAAAGTAAATGTCCTAATTATCTATTACAAGGCTTTGGGGAAAATACATTATGTTCATAAAAGAAATAAAGATAAATGCGCGAAAAGAATTTAGAATCGAGGGTGCGAGGGCGTTGGACCCTTTAAAGGAATTAAATTGAAATTAAAATTAATTAATAATTAATAAGGCAAAGAAGTTATTTTTGGTGTTTTTTGTATTTTATGGAAATAAAGAAAATTAATTGGAATTAAAAGTTAAATAAAAAACCTAGTTCTAAATTGTTTTTAATTTATTAAAGAAAAATGTTTAAGTTTGACCTAATTTAACCCTAATTAATTAATTACAAGTATTTACAAAAATAATTAATGGTTAATAATAATTATAATAAGAAAAGATGAAATTATTTTATTGAGAAAAAGAATAAAAATCTAACCTAATTTCTACCTTTTTTAATTATTTAGAAAACAAATTAAAATTTAAACCCTAAATTAAAACTAAATTGATTATTAGAATTTTTATTTACAAAATATTGATGAATTAAAAATTAAATAAGACATATTTTTATTTTTATGATTTTCTGTTTTTTTTCGTATTTTTATGTTATAAAAAATTAATTTGAGGGATTAAAAGAAAACATATAAATTAAAACAAATAAAAAAAAGAGAGAAAGAAAAGAGAAAAAATACAAACAAGAGGGGGGTTTCTGGCCCCTTTGGAGGTGTTGTTGGAAGGATCTTGGCCCAATAACCCCAGGCCCTTTTGACTTTTCTGGCTTGTGTGTGGAGGTGTTGACTGGTGTCCATGGTGGACTTCACATGATGGCCATTGGATTGATCTTCAGGGGCATGTGGCGTGCCAAGAGATGGAGTTGTATGGTGGTCCCTTGATGAAGCACTGCATAGAAATATATTGCAAGAAAAATTATTGAATAAAGTGGGGGACCTGGGAATCGAACCCAGGTCCCAATGCTTGAAGGACACATTATTCACCAACCCAGCTAGTGCGTCTCTTTGTTTATTTAGTGGATGCTGATTAACATATGCAAAAAGTAAGCGTTATACTGGACAAATAAAAAAGGGCGCCAGTTATTCAAACTGGCCAACCATCATTCAACACGCCAGCACCTTCTTCTTCCTTCTTCATTTTGTACCTGCAAATAAAAGCAAATAGCGGGGGTTTTAAACCCCCACTAAACAAGACCAGGAAAAATAACGATTAAGCAATGGGCAATGATAAATTGGGCGCGAGGTGTGAGAACGAATCGTCTGGGCATCCTGGTTTCAATGGTGTAGGTTTCATGGCCTAATTTTTCCATATACTCAAAGCCCCAAATGAAAGCTTCTGAAACCCTAACATGCATCCATGGTAACTTTGCATACAAGTGTCTATAATTTAATTGGATGATACAATTAGCTTTAGAATGACCAGATTAGTATAAATCAAGCATTACAATGTATGAAAAATGCATGCAAATCAAAATACGAATATGAAGAATATCATGAACAGGGCGACTGTGTTCTACCAGTTCTTCAGGTTAGGGGATGTGATTTTGATTGGAAAAGATTCCTGGATGTGTAAGCAAGCTATTGGAATGCTTCTTAGGCCTTGAAACGTGCTCTATGTGTGTTTTCAGTTTTGAGAATTTTGTGAAAAAATGCAAAGTTGTTTGGTGTTCTTGGGCGCAGCTTGCTTGTTCTTCTGATTAGGGTTGTTTGTGCATATATGAGGAGTGAATTAGGTTAGAAAACAAAGCCCAAAATCTATTCAATCAATGTTTTTGAATTTGTGATTTTCATGAATCTTTTTCAATCTTTTTGTCATGAAGAACATGCCTATTTGCATAAAATATTTCCTTTTTTGATGTGCACGAAATCTTGAGTGAATAAGGAGTGGAAATGCTGCATAAAAAGATTTGAAAGGTGGCATTTAGTATTTTTTTCATATTTAATTTTAATTAAGTGAATTAATAATAATAAAAATTCAAATAATTAATAAAAAAATAAGAAAATAACTCCCCTTTGGGTCAATGTGTCGTGCATAGCTTTTGGGTGATGATTCTTGGAAGAAATTGTGGCCCATTAGCAATTTTGAGGCAATTGAAGCAAAGTTGACTTTTCAAAATTCCCAAAAATTGCCCAACTTCCACAAGGCATATCTTGCTCAATTTTTAAGATTTGATCATGTTCTTGGACATTTTGGAAAGGTCTTGAAGTCCTCTAACCAATTGCTTTGGTCCCATGTAATTCTGATTTACCAATCTCAACTTATGGTCTTTTACTTAAAGTGCCTTTTTGTTGACTTTTGAAAATGACCTATAATGTTGAGATTGATAACTTTTTGTGAGAGCATTTCTTGGATTTGAAGTGTGAAGAGGAGTTGTAGGAAATGTCATTCTCTTCAAAATGAGCTTTGGATGGAATTTTTCTGATAAACCATGTGGAAGTTATGCCTTGGTCAATTTGCAGTTGACTTTTCCAACTGTCCAAAAATAGAAACTTTTGCATCTTGAGACTTTTTGAGCCATGCCTTGAGAATCATGATCAAGAATTGATCAAATGATGTTTGTGGCTTCAAAATAAGATGTTGACCAAAAATTTTGACTTTTGACTGTCAAATGACCATTTCGCCCCTACAGTTGACTGTTGAGCAATTAGGGTTTTTGACTGTGCAATTTTGTGCTGTAAGTCTTGAAACTTGACATAAGGATGCTTGACAATGTTTATAGGCATGTGGGACTTGTTTGGACCCTTGGAAGCTTCAATTTCTTTGCCAGAACCAAAACCCTAATTTTTGACTGTTAGGAGGCCATTGGACTGTGCAACCCTTGGGAGATTTTGAAGCATGCTCTTGGCAAATCTTGAAGAATATGGGAGGGCAAATTTTGGGGTACAACAGTTGCCCCTGTTCAATCTTCTTAAACCTGAGGATGTAGATTGGCTGGCGTGCCTTTCGTAATCCGAAGGTGGAAGATGATTGAACACTAGAGTGCCCAGAAATTTGCGCTCACATAGTAGTGTGATGGTGGGAATGGGCTTATAGATGCCATTTGGAGATTGATGGATAGGATGATGGGCTTATAGATGCCATGCTGAGAGGTGATGGATAGGTGGATGGGCTTATAGATGCCATCTGGATGTCGATCGCGTAAGAGATTCCTTAGCGAGAACTTGCGTACCTGAAAAAGAAAATGATTACCTTGCCTGTTACAGGAGCTGGTCTTCAGACTCTTTGTGTAGATGTGCCCTGACTGGTTACAGGAATCGAATCTTCAACCTCTTCAGACGTGCCCTGGCGAGATACAGGAATCGAGTCCGGAGCTTCAAAGGTGATGAATGAATCAGGGATGGTTACTACCTCAACGAGACGATGAGAGAACCTGGGGCGATTACTACCTCAACAGTAACGATGAGAGAACCTGGGGTGATTACTACCTCAACAGTAACGATGAGAGAATCTGGGGCGATTACTACCTCAACAGTAACGATGAGAGAATCTTGGGCGATTACTACCTCAACAGTAACGATGAGAGAATCTTTGGCGATTACTGAGTCTTCATTAGGAAAATCTTTAGGAATCGATTTAACTGGACCAGAGAAAGCCTTTGACTGGATAAGAATCAGAAAAATCTTTAGGAGTCGATTTAACTTAACCAGGCAAGGTCTTGGAATCTTCAACTGGATAAGAATCAGGGAGATCTTGGGGTCGATCTGACTGAACCAGAGAAGGCCTTTGACTGGATAAGAATCAGAAAAATCTTTAGGAGTTGATTTAACTGAACCAGGCAAGGTCTTGGAATCTTCAACTAGAATAAGAATCAGAGAGATCTTAGGGTCGATCTAACTGAACCGGAGAAGGCCTTTGACTGGATAAGAATCAGAGAAATCTTTAGGAATCGATTTAACTGAACCGGACAAGGTCTTGAAATAACTTCAACTGGATAAGAATAAGGGAGATCTTAGGGTCGATCTGACTGAACCAGAGAAGGCCTTTGACTGGATAAGAATCAGAAAAATCTTTAAGAGTCGATTTAACTGAACCAGAGGAGGTCTTGGACATAGCTGAGAACTTGACTGGATCTTTCCTGAAAGGTAAAGGTCAGTCATATGTAATGCATGATATGGATCAAGCAATGATGTTCTCAACATAAGTGAGATTGTAAGATATGATGCGTATATGCATGCTATGATGTATGGAAATGTGATGTTCATGAATGTATGTTTTTGTCTAGGAAAGTAAATCCTTGACGGGTGCCGGGAAGTCACATCCTGGGCTGATGTTGGAGAATAGTGCTTTGTTGTTTCCGCTGGGGATGATAGTTGCAAGAATACCGGTAGGAGAAGATAACTCCGTTAGGGAATAAACTTGATGAAGAGATTACTCTGTGGGGAATAACTACTCTAGCGATCTTGTTGGGGAACAGTACTCTGTGGGGAGAGAGTTATGCTGTTGAGATGTTGATGGTAACTCCGCTGGGGATACCGTTGTTATGTTGGAAGTGTTAATATACTTCGCTGGGGATAGGAAGACTTCGCCGAGGACGATCTTTCCGTGGCTTTTGGCTGAGGATAACCCAGTTATACCCTGGTAGGGAAATAACCTTTGAATGAAGCTGGGAGACGCGTTCGTACTCTGTAGGGGGGAAGCTTCCAGAATCTACTGGGGATAAGCTTCATGCTGGGGAGATGATTCAAACTTTCCTGGGGAAATCTTGATTGGACTCTCCTGGGGAAATTTTTGAGATGTATTGGGAAAATGGCTCCGCTGAATGTCTGGTAGACCGCCGGGGAACAATCTTAGATCAAGACTGCCGGGGATGCTTGTTAAGAATGTCTGTATGTGCTGGGGAATGTTGAGATCTGCTGGAGGATACCCAACTTCCTTAAGGCTGATTGTATAACTTTGCTTGGGGAGAGTGCATTGACTTGCTGACTCACTCTCTGGGGAATTTAAGATATACTGGTTATGTTCTCCGGCCGAACTTACCTTGGTACCTTGGTGGACAAAACAATTAGATCGCTTAGACCACTCATTATTGCCCCTGTTTCTAATGTTACCTGTAATTAATCCTTTGTTTCGTATGCAAACATTTATGAGTTTAGCAATTATTGTCAAATGCATATATCACAAATTGAACCTTGGACGTTCTTCACAAAACAAAACAGAAAAAAGGAAAAAAAAAGACAATTGACAATTGATCTGAAAAGTGATTTTATATTGATTTTTGAATTGCCTGTAAATAGGCGTTTTTATGTACAAGAGGTTGACGTCCTAGTAAGAGAACGCCGCCGGACAAAAGAGTTTATACAAATTTGTACAAAGGAAAATAAAACAGCTATGTGAAAAGAATGATCCCACTGGGTTCCAACTCTTTTATCGCCTTTATATCTTCGAGCGTCTCATCACTTGATGACCTAGCTGAAGATGAAGCTGATTGATCAATGCCGTCTGAACTTGATGTTGATACCGGATTCTGGATGCAAAGTGATCCAATGAGACATAGTATTACGCTTTATCCCTAACTTTTGCCTGGACCGCCCTTTCGGGTTTTCAGTCCACCGGGATACCCATTTTTGCCCAAGCCGCCTTTTCAGGTTTTCGACTTGCCGGGTGTACAGATTTTTTCATTTCATCCCTTCATTTTGCCCGAACCCTTTTGGTTCGCCGGGAAGCCCTAATTTTTGCCTAGGTATGTCAACCTAGCGGGTCTTTTTTCATACGTAGTATCTTTTTACTATGTCTGCATTGGCGGGGTGAGGAAGGTCGTCACCATCCATGGTGGTTAGAATCATGGCTCCTCCTGACAACACATGTTTAACCACAAATGGCCCTTCGTATGTAGGGGTCCATTTTCCCCTTGGATCACTCTGAGGAAGGATGATATGCTTGATTACCAGATCCCCAACTTGATACTCTTGTGGTCTGACCTTTTTGTTAAATGCCCTGATCATCCGTTTTTGGTACGTCTGACCATGACAAATAGCAGCAAGTCTCTTTTCGTCAATTAGATTTAATTGATCAAGTCGTGTCTGGATCCAATCGTCTTCGCTCAGATCTGCCTCCTTCATTATCCGGAGAGAGGGTATCTGTACTTCGATCGGTAAGACTGCCTCCATACCGTAGACCAAGGAGAAAGGAGTTGCCCCGGTTGACGTCCGTGCTGAGGTACGGTACCCATGTAGAGCAAACGGTAACATTTCGTGCCAACCTTTATAGGTCACTGTCATCTTTTGCACAATTTTCTTGATATTCTTATTCGCTGCTTCTACAGCCCCATTCATCTTCGGCCGGTAAGGAGAAGAGTTGTGGTGCTGTATCTTAAACTGCTCGCAGAGCTCAGTGATCATCTTGTTATTGATATTGGTACCATTGTCCGTAATGATCCTCTCAGGGACGCCTTAACGACAGATCAAGTTATGCCGAATGAACCGTGCCACCACATTCTTGGTTACTGTGGCGTAGGAAGCTGCCTCAACCCACTTCGTGAAGTAATCAATCGCTACCAGGATGAAGCGATGCCCGTTGGATGCCGTAGGTTTAATCTCACCGATCATATCTATTCCCCACATTGAAAAAGGGCAAGGTGCAGTCAGAACATTTAGAGGAACTGGAGGAACATGCACCTTGTCTGCATAAATCTGGCATTTATGACACGTCCGAGAGTGTTGGTAGCAGTCGGCTTCTATTGTGGACCAGAAATACCCTGCCCGAAGGATCTTCTTTGCCATAGTGTGTCCACTGGAATGTGTTCCGAAGGTACCTTCATGTAGCTCTGCCATGATCCTTTCTGCTTCAGTCTTATCCACACAACGCAGTAAGGTCGAATCATGGTTTCGCTTGTACAGAATGCCATTGCTGAGGAAGAATTTGGCTGTGAATCTTCTCAGAAATTTCTTATCGTTGACAGATGCACCTTCAGGGTATTCCTGAGCTTCCAAGTATCTCTTCACCTCATGGTACCAAGGTTTCTCAGTTACTACCTCAGCTTCCAGATCACAACAGTATGCCGGTTCGTCCAGTTTCCAGATGATGACCCGGGGAGCCTCATTGTCCCATTTGACTTTGAACATGGAAGACATCGTAGCTAACGTGTCCGCCAGCTGATTCTCCTCTCTTGGGAAATGTTCAAAGGTTATCTCTGTGAAGTGGGGGATCAAGGTTAACACACATTCTTTATAAGGAATAAGATTCGGATGTTTCGTATCCCTTTCTCCTTTGATATGATTGATCACGAGAGCGGAATCTCCGAAGACACTCAGAAACTTGATCCTTAAGTCAATCGCAGCTTGAAGACCCATGATGCATGCCTCATACTCCGCCATGTTGTTGGTGCAGTTGAAACATAGCCGGGCAGTGAGTGGAGTATGAGTGCCTTGAGGGGATATGATCACAGCACCGATACCGTTACCCAAAGCGTTGGAGGCTCCGTCAAAGTGCATAGACCATCGGGATCCTTCCTCAGGTCCTTCATCCGGTCAAGGTACTTCACAATCAGTCACTATCATGATGCTCTCGTCTGGAAACTCGAAGTTCATTGACTGATAGTCGTCTACTGCCTGGTGTGCCAAGTGGTCTGCCAATACACTTCCCTTGATCGCTTTCTGAGTCGTGTACTGGATGTCGTATTCCATCAAGATCATTTGCCATCTTACTATTCTCCCAGACAGAGCAGGCTTCTCGAATATGTACTTTATTGGATCCATCTTAGAAATCAGCAAGGTAGTGTGAGTCAGCATATAGTGTCTCAGCCGGCGAGCAGCCCATACCAAAGCGCAGCAAGTTTTCTCGAGCAGTGAGTATCAGGTCTCACAGTCGGTAAACTTTTTGCTAAGGTAATAAATGGCATGCTCTTTTCGGCCAGACTCGTCATGCTGCCCCAGCACACACCCCATTGAGTTGTCAAGTACTGTCAGGTATAATATCAGAGGTCTCCCTTCAACCGGTGGCATAAGGATGGGTGGTTCTTGGAGATACTCTTTGATTTTGTCAAAAGCGACCTGACATTCATCATTCCAGCGTACTACCTGATATTTCTTCAGCAGCTTGAAGATTGGTTCACAGGTAGCGGTTAGGTGCGAGATGAATCGAGCAATGTAATTCAGGCATCCTAAAAAGCCTCTGACCTCTTTCTCTGTCTTAGGAACTGGCATCTCTTGAATGGCTTTAACCTTGGCAGGGTCCACTTGAATACCCTTGTCACTTACGACGAAGCCTAGCAACTTTCCAGATCTAACCCCGAAGGTGCACTTGTTCGGGTTCAACCTCAGCTTGTACAGTTTCAGACGGTCAAACAACTTCTGCAGATGGTCAAGGTGTTCCTCCTCAATTTGGGACCTTGCAATCATGTCGTCAACATACACTTCTATCTCATGATGGATCATGTCATGAAATAAAGCAACCATGGCACGTTGGTAGGTTGCCCCAGCATTTTTCAACCCGAATGGCATGACCTTGTAGCAGAAGGTGCCCCACTGAGTAACAAAGGTAGTCTTTTCCATATCTTCAGGAGCCATCTTGATCTGATTATAACCTGAAAAACCATCCATGAAAGAGAACACCTTGTGCTGAGCAGTATTGTCAACCAGGACATCAATGTGAGGTAGAGGGAAGTCATCCTTGGGGCTGGCCCTGTTCAGATCCCTGTAATCAACACACATTCTGACCTTATCATATTTCTTTGGCACTGGCACCACATTGGCAACCCACTGAGGGTAAGAAGTCACTGAAAGAAAGCCGGCATCGAACTGTTTCATAACCTCAGCTTTGATCTTTTCAGACATCTCTGGACGCATACGGCGGACCTTTTGCTTAACCGGAGGGCAGTCTTCCTTGGTAGGCAAGTGATGGACCACAATGTCGGTATCCAACCCAGGCATGTATTCGTATGACCAAGCGAAGATCTCCACATAATCATGTAACATCTGAGTCAACAGTTGCTTCACGCTGAGCTCTAGGTTGGCACCAATCTTGAATTCCTTCCTATTTGTCTCAGTACCTAGATTTATCGTTTCCATTGGCTCTTCATGTGGTTGAATTGCCCTCTCTTCCTGGAGTAACAGTCTTGCAAGCTCGCCAGGCACTTCGCAATCATCTTCACCTTCGTCTTCAGCTAAGTTGATCGGATTTTCGAAGTCATAACTGGCAGTAGCAGAGTCGTTACCAGTGAGATCCAGAGTGGATTGAAACCTGTATGGGTGAGTGTGTGTAAATACAACTGTTTTGCAATATATAAAGAAAGGAAAGAAAGAAAAGGAGCATAATATTTGAAATGCGAGAAAACGTCCAAGGTCTTTATTCATGATATATGAAATGACAATTAATATGCCCTCACAAATGAAGCCACGGTGCCCCAGGTAAGACACCGGGCCATAGAGTTTCAATTCATTGTTTATTACAAATAACAAAAACAAAGGAATTCATTACTGCGTAACGAAAGTAACAGGAGTATGATCTTTTGCACTCCAATTGCTAGGTCCATTGTCGGCCGTCAGATAAATCCAGCTGTCGAACTCAGATTCTTCCACTTCGTCCTCATCCCCAATAGCATTCACTCCATGAGCAGGCAGGGGAGCTGTCACTACATTGGGCTTCTCAGGTGCCTCAAACTGTACCTCCTTTGCATCAATAAGGTCTTGCACCTTATTCCTCAGGGCCCAGCAGTCATCAGTAGAATGCCCCGGGCTATCGGAGTGATAAGCACAACGAGCATTTGGATTATACTTGGGGGAGGCAGTATTCACAACCTTTGGAGCCTCTCTGACAGTCACCAAGTTGGTGGATAGCAACTGCGGCAAGATTTGTGATAGGGTCATACTCAAACGGGTAAACTCTCTTCTGGGTCTTTCAGCCCTTTGTTGATTAGTTTGCCGAGGAGCGGCAACAGGTTTAGCAATCACCACCGCGTTGACAGATTGGCGGCGCTCTGGTTTATCTTGCCTCCTAGGCCCATACACAGCACTGGCCTCCTTCTTAAAAGGTTTCTTCTCAGAACTTGAAGACGCACCTTTATGAATTTTACCGGACTTCATGCCATCCTCTATTCTTTCCCCAGTAAGAATAAGGTCAGTGAACCCAGCAGATGAATTACCGATAAGATGATTGAAGAATGGCCCGGAGAGGGTCCCCAAGAACATATCTACCAGCTCACGGTCAGTTAACGGAGGCTGCACCCTGCCAGCCAGGTCCCTCCACTTTTGTGCATACTCTTTAAAACCTTCGCTTGATCCTAGCGACATACCCTGGAGTTAGGTACGTGTAGGAGCAAGGCCGGCATTATATTGATACTGCTTGTAAAAAGCAGTAGCCAACTCCTCCCAGTTACGAACCTTGGTTCCATCCAGCTGATAGAACCATTCGAGATGAGTCCCTGAAAGACTCTCCTGGAAGAAGTGGATCCACAAGTTCTTGTCCACTGTGTACGGCTGAATCTTCCGCACATAAGATCTGAGGTGTAGCTTGGGGCAAGACGCCCCGTCATACTTGGTGAAAGATGGTGCCTTAAACTTGTGAGGAATGATCACACCAGTAGATAAGCCCAAGTCTCCGAAATCCAGCCCAGGCACTTGTTGGATCTCCATGGCATTCAGTCTGTCTTCCAACTGCTTGTATCTGTCTTCAGCAGGAGGATACTGTTCCTCATTAAAATCAGTCTCGTTGTCAGAGACTACTGGACTAGGAGCCTTTCCCCCTGGGGACTGTCTTTGCCTACAGAAGAACCAGCTTCCTCATTCTGCAGAGTATTACCAAACCTCCGGCCCGAGTTGAAAAGAACATTTCTCTTCTTCTTCTTCTCCTTCTTCAGGAGCAAAGCCTTCATCTCTTCTTGGCCTTGAGCCAAACCCATGATCAGCTCTTGAAATTGTGCGTTCTGCGCCTGAAGGGCCTTGATAGACATCTCGGTTGATGATTCAGGGTTCATTATGCTGAAATAAACAGCGAAGAACAGTAAGCAACCTGAAAAGAAGAATACCTGCTATGCACATGATGAATGGGATGCGTATGATTTATGTTTTCAAAGACAATCGGGAATCAACTTTGTAAACAAAAAGGAACACACTTCATTAGATTCAACTTTGAAATTTAAATTGTTCAACAGGTTGTCCTTAGGCGTTACATAAAATGGAAATACTGAAAAAAGGAAATAAAACTGTAAAAGAACATCCAGAGCTCTTCATTGATCCCAGGGTCTCCTCTTCTCAGTACGGATGTAGTCATTCAGAGCTCGCTCATTCTCCAACTGCTTTGTCAGCTTCTAGATCTTCAATTCCTGCTTGTTGAACTTTTCCCGATAAGAATCCCGTTCTTCTCGCAGTTGCGACCAAGACCTCTTTAATGTCTCATAATCAGTAGGTATCTGAGGAGGGAGGACAGTTGGAAGAGCCCCATCTTTGTCAGGGTACTCAAGAATAACGGGTCTGACAGCTTCGTATGGCATACCTAACTTCTGAGCACGGATGCAAACCCATTTGTAGTAGGCTCCCATAGGTAGAGAAGTCTTTGGCCCTAACTCTTGTGGGTCAGCTTTATGAACTCTGTCCCAAGCTTTGATGAACCTACGACGCAGCTCGTCACTATCCACCTGAAACTCAAAACTGATGTGAGGCACCAACATCTCATGAGGCCCTGCTCTTCTGGCCCTTCCAAACTGACGGAGCGCTAGACATGGATTGTAAGAGATTCCTCCTTGAGTACCAATCAGAGGAACATTAGGGTATTCTCCGCAACGATCAATAATAGCTATCTCATCCAAACCTCTGAGAGTCCAAATGATGTCCTTATCAGTGAGAGACATTAACCTGTGAGCCCAACCTCTTCCTTCTTGGTTCTTCAGCACGAACTTAGGGAGGTGCGAAATAAACCACCTCACCAACAAAGGGATACAACACCACAGAGTTCCTCGTCTTCGGGCAGTACGAGCATAAAGTTGTTGCAAGATATCACCCAAGAGAGTGGGCACAGGGTTCCGAGACATGAAGATCCTTATGGCAGTGACATTGATGAAGTTATCAGGATTAGGAAACAAGACTAGGCCATAGATTAAGAGAGCCAAGATGTCTTCATATGCCCTAAAGTCCAAGTCATTCCAGAAACTGTTAGCTTTACCAACCAGAAACTTGGCCAAGAAACCCTTAACTCCGCTTCTAGTCACCCAGTTGTCCATTACTTCTTGATGGGTCAAGGGAAGAGCTGCAGCAACCTCCTCAAGCCTAAGAGTCTTTTCCCAACCAGTGTAAGGAGTCTGATCCAAGATAGGGATACTAAGCAAATCAGAGAACTCTTCCAGGGTAGGGACCAGCTGGAAGTCTTGAAAGGTGAAGCACTGGTACAGAGGGTCATAGAACTGGGTCAGGACACTCATCAACTGTTGATCCCGCTTTGCAGTGACTAAACTGAGAAGAGAACCATGCCTCTGGATGAAGGAAGTGGTGTTTGGAATTCTGCTAACCAATTCTTCAAGCAACTCAGGTGGGTGAACAAAGTTGAACCGGATAGTATTCCTTCGTATAGGCATCATGATGTCCTACAAAACAGAGCAAAGGTGAAACCCTCTTGTCTTTGAAATGGTCAGTCCTTATGCAGGATGCATGCAATGCTCATGATGTTATGATGTTATGATAAAGCACACCACAAATATTTACAAAGGCAAACATGATAAGGCACACAAGTCACACAAGACAAGCCCTTAAAGTTTAGGCCAGCATGAGGTCTGGGTATTACCCTCTTTCAGTTTGTTGGTTCATACCTGTCCTATCAAAAGTAACCGGGTTCTTAGAGGATCCCAATATCATTGACTACCCTCAATCGGTCATAACTCCAGCATCGCAATCTTTTCTTGCGGCCAGAACCATCACGAGAGTTTAGCCTCAATGGGCTTAGCTTACTGCTACTGTTCTATTGGCCAAGTTGTGTCATTTAAGGTTCTAAGGTCTGTTCGTGCTTAATGACTCCTCAGAAGACCCATATTCTCCTCGTTGCAACACAAGGGATATCGGTACAGACCAAGGTGCCACACCAACGTAGCCACTGCTTCACCCATGTCGGTCTATGCCGGACAGGTCCCTCACAGCTTATGCTACCTAAACAGGGTATCCCCAGATCCGGGTTAGGATCTATGTAACTCCGATGCAACCCACAATTTAAAGCAAACAAGTCAAAACAATTGAAAACACAATTATGAACTATCCTAAGGTACACCTCACTTTAAGATTCCCCAGCAGAGTCGCCAGTTCTGTGATCGGTGGATCTGGAACTGACTGTTTAACGCTGGTTCGCGAAATGTCGCGGAAGCAAGAGTCGCCACCGTCTTTTATTTTCTCCAATATGGAAAGGACAAAAGCACAGAAAAATTCCTTATTGAGATTGCTCTCGGTTCGGGAGGTAGATTTATAGAAAGGGAAGGTGTTAGCACCCTTTCTATCCATGGTTATCCATGGGCTCTTAAATACTTGCTCATTTGTGTTTTCAAAATGTTTGTTTGCTTTTCAAGGTGAGTGGGTTTGAAAAAGTTTCTTTGAAAGTTTCAGATCGACTCTTGTATCAGTCCTCAAGAGTGTTTGAAAAGTTGTTTTGAAAACTTTTTGCAAAGTGTCGGTGTGAAAAGAAGTTTTTGATTTGTTTTGAATTAGAGCAAGTATCTACGAGTCATCTACCTACCCTAAGGAATTAGTCTGTGTAAATGTCCTTAAGGTAGTGCCATCCCACCATTGAGAGGTAGGTAGCACCACCATTGGAGGTGTTCGGGTCAATTCGAGGATTAGGGACAGTGTGGTCACCAGAGCAATAGGAGGACACCTTAGAAGCTACCCCCATGCCATGTTCATGGACATGAGGACTTACTAAAACATCCTCTACTCGACGACCACGTTTCGAGGGGCAAGGCAACAGTGAGGCGTACCCTAGGAGTGGTGTGTGATTTGTGTGTCATTTTCAGTTATATTTGTCTTGTCATACATTGGTGACCTACGCTTTGATTTTATTTGGGCATACATTCTTTCATGTGATAGTTAGCAATTTAAAGGTGCAGAAATTAAAATGCGAGAAAATAAAGGTCCTACGCTATTACAAGGCGCGGGTCTACATCGCCAAATTAAACCGAGACCCGATTTGAATAAAAGTACGGAAAGTAAATGTCATAATTATCTATTACAAGGCTTTGGGGCAAATACATTATGTTCATAAAAGAAATAAAGATAAATGCGCGAAAAGAATTTAGAATCGAGGGTGCGAGGGCGTTGGACCCTTTAAAGGAATTAAATTGAAATTAAAATTAATTAATAATTAATAAGGCAAAGAAGTTATTTTTGGTGTTTTTTGTATTTTATGGAAATAAAGAAAATTAATTGGAATTAAAAGTTAAATAAAAAACCTAGTTCTAAATTGTTTTTAATTTATTAAAGAAAAATGTTTAAGTTTGACCTAATTTAACCCTAATTAATTAATTACAAGTATTTACAAAAATAATTAATGGTTAATAATAATTATAATAAGAAAAGATGAAATTATTTTATTGAGAAAAAGAATAAAAATCTAACCTAATTTCTACCTTTTTTAATTATTTAGAAAACAAATTAAAATTTAAACCCTAAATTAAAACTAAATTGATTATTAGAATTTTTATTTACAAAATATTGATGAATTAAAAATTAAATAAGACATATTTTTATTTTTATGATTTTCTGTTTTTTTTCGTATTTTTATATTATAAAAAATTAATTTGAGGGATTAAAAGAAAACAATTAAATTAAAACAAATACAAAAAGAGAGAAAGAAAAGAGAAAGAAATACAAACAAGAGGGGGGTTTCTGGCCCCTTTGGAGGTGTTGTTGGAAGGATCTTGGCCCAATAACCCCAGGCCCTTTTGACTTTTCTGGCTTATGTGTGGAGGTGTTGACTGGTGTCCATGGTGGACTTCACATGATGGCCATTGGATTGATCTTCAGGGGCATGTGGCGTGCCAAGAGATGGAGTTGTATGGTGGTCCCTTGATGAAGCACTGCATAGAAATATATTGCAAGAAAAATTATTGAATAAAGTGGGGGACCTGGGAATCGAACCCAGGTCCCAATGCTTGAAGGACACATCATTCACCAACCCAGCCAGTGCGTCTCTTTGTTTATTTAGTGGGTGCTGATTAACATATGCAAAAAGTAAGCGTTATACTGGACAAATAAAAAAGGGCGCCAGTTATTCAAACTGGCCAACCATCATTCAACACGCCAGCACCTTCTTCTTCCTTCTTCGTTTTGTACCTGCAAATAAAATCAAATAGCGGGGGTTTTAAACCCCCACTAAACAAGACCAGGAAAAATAGCGATTAAGCAATGGGCAATGATAAATTGGGCGCGAGGTGTGAGAACGAATCGTCTGGGCATCCTGGTTTCAATGGTGTAGGTTTCATGGCCTAATTTTTCCATATACTCAAAGCCCCAAATGAAAGCTTCTGAAACCCTAACCTGCATCCATGGTAACTTTGCATACAAGTGTCTATAATTTAATTGGATGATACCATTAGCTTTAGAATGACCAGATTAGTATAAATCAAGCATTACAATGTATGAAAAATGCATGCAAATCAAAATACGAATATGAAGAATATCATGAACAGGGCGACTGTGTTCTACCAGTTCTTGAGGTTAGGGGATGTGATTTTGATTGGAAAAGATTCCTGGATGTGTAAGCAAGCTATTGCAATGCTTCTTAGGCCTTGAAACGTGCTCTATGTGTGTTTTCAGTTTTGAGAATTTTGTGAAAAAATGCAAAGTTGTTTGGTGTTCTTGGGCGCAGCTTGCTTGTTCTTCTAATTAGGGTTGTTTGTGCATATATGAGGAGTGAATTAGGTTAGAAAACAAAGCCCAAAATCCATTCAATCAATGTTTTTGAATTTGTGATTTTCATGAATCTTTTTCAATCTTTTTGTCATGAAGAACATGCCTATTTGCATAGAATCTTTCCTTTTTTGATGTGCACGAAATCTTGAGTGAATAAGGAGTGGAAATGCTGCATAAAAAGATTTGAAATGTGGCATTTAGTATTTTTTTCATATTTAATTTTAATTAAGTGAATTAATAATAATAAAAATTCAAATAATTAATAAAAAATAAGAAAATAACTCCCCTTTGGGTCAATGTGTCGTGCATAGCTTTTGGGTGATGATTCTTGGAAGAAATTGTGGCCCATTAGCAATTTTGAGGCATTTGAAGCAAAGTTGACTTTTCAAAATTCCCAAAAATTTCCCAACTTCCACAAGGCATATCTTGCTCAAATTTTAAGCTTTGATCCTGTTCTTGGACATTTTGGAAAGGTCTTGAAGTCCTCTAACCAATGTATTTGGTCCCACGTCATTCTGATTTACCAATCTCAAGTTATGGTCTTTGACTTAAAGTGCCTTTTTGTTGACTTTTGAAAATTACCTATAATGTTGAGATTGATAACTTTTTGTGAGAGCATTTCTTGGATTTGAAGTGTGAAGAGGAGTTGTAGGAAATTTCATTCTCTTCAAAATGAGCTTTGGATGGAATTTTTCTGATAAACCATGTGGAAGTTATGCCTTGGTCAATTTGCAGTTGACTTTTCCAACTGTCCAAAAATAGAAACTTTTGCATCTTGAGACTTTTTGAGCCATGCCTTGAGAATCATGATCAAGAATTGATCAAATGATGTTTGTGGCTTCAAAATAAGATGTTGACCAAAAATTTTGACTTTTGACTGTCAAATGACCATTTTGCCCCTGCAGTTGACTGTTGAGCAATTAGGGTTTTTGACTGTGCAATTTTATGCTGTAAGTCTTGAAACTTGACATAAGGATGCTTGACAATGTTTATAGGCATGTGGGACTTGTTTGGACCCTTGGAAGCTTCATTTTCTTTGCCAGAACCAAAACCCTAATTTTTGACTGTTAGGAGGCCATTGGACTGTGCAACCCTTGGGAGATTTTGAAGCATGCTCTTGGCAAATCTTGAAGAATATGGGAGGGAAAATTTTGGGGTACAACAGGAAGGTATTAGCACCCTTTTCATTCATGGTTATCCATGGGCTCTTAGTTACTTGGTTTTAGATCACTTGCCTTTGATTTTCAAATTGTTTGAAATTGTGGTATGTGTGTGTGTTTTTGAAAATGTTTTTGAAGGAGACGCCTTTGTTTCGGCAACCATTGTAATGACTAGTGTTTGAGTATATACGAAGGTGTGTATCTTTTCGAAAAGATGTTTCAAATGTTTTTTGAAAGTTTGTTTTGAAAGTGTTTGTGGAGTGTGGTTTTGAAAAGTAAGCAAGTTTTTTTTGCAAGTTGATTCAAGTAACTAAGAGTTTTGTCTACCCCTATTATACTCAAAGGCTTTTCTCATGTTTCAACCCTTTCTAACAATTTTGTTCCACCATTGCATTTGGTGGACAATCTTGCGTTTAGGATGTTTAACGGGACAGGCGCGGGTCATCATATGGACCATGAATGCAATGGTGCCAAGTGTCTTTGGAAACTTGCTTGAAGGGACTATGATCATTCCGTTTAGGCAACTTTCAAAGCGTCATCGAGGGACTTATGATCATTTGAATTGTTTTGCCAAAGAAACTCGACGTGCAAGCATGGCCCATTTTGGAAGGCAACAAGCGGGATTACCCTAAGGGTGCAAGTGTGATTATGTATTGATTTCATGTATTTATCTTGTATTAGGTTATCTAGTGTTTGATTTTATGTACATACAAACCCTAGGTCTAACCATGGTATATTTGAAAGAGGTAAATTGCGGGAATTTAAAGTCTACGCTATTACAAATAAGTATCCGGGAGTGGGGGTACAAATTTACAAATGGGGATGAGACTTATATGGGAGAGTAGTGTCCAAATAATTACAACCAAATCGAATTGCGATCAAAATGTAATATGTATCAAATGTACAAGATAAGCAAAATGTAAACGTATCAATGTATTTGTGTATCATAAATGTGTAAGTGTATGTGTAAATGTATGAGGTTTATTTACAAGTTGAGATGTGAACTTAATGAAAAAATTAAGTGTTTTGTTTATTTAATGTTATCATTGTATTCTTGTTAATGTATTGTTTTAATCACGTTTTGTATTTTGTTAATTATGTACAAAGAAAATATTTTAAGAAAAGAAAAGAATGTTTTAAGTTCTATTTTTTTATGTATTAAAAAAATTAATGTATTTTAATTAATTATGTACAAAATGTTTTAGTTAAAAAATATTCAACCTAAAAAATCTATTTCTTTATGTATATTTTTTTTATAGATGTTTTAAACAAGATTTTCATTTAAATAAAAGAGTTTTAATACAAGAAAAGAAAAATGTTTTTAAATGTGAGAAAATTATTATGTTCATTTTTTTTTAGTTAATATTCTATACAAGATTATAACTATGTTATGAAAAGAAAGTATTGTTAATGAGATTTGATGTAAAAATAAAGTTAGTATATTAAGTTATTTTAACAAAGTAAATTATAAAAAGATTTAGTGTAATCCACAAAAAGTATTAAACAAAATAGAAAACAGATTTGGAATGGGCTAAAGGGGGTTTTGGCCCATACTTAAACAATCAGAAGGAGAAAAAAAAGGGGGGTGCGCGCTGGATTGCAATGGGCTTAAGCGTTGATTAGAATGGGGCAAGGCCCAACGCAAACATGACATTCTTGTTTAGGGTTTCAGTTAATGCGTTTCATTTGGAATTCTAGGGTTTGTGAGTTACGAACGGCACTCATCTTCCTTCGAGTTTCTTCGTCTTTCTCAAGCTACTGAATAAAATTTCTTCCTCGCCCAAGTTGCTAGGCGTTGCCTCCGTTTCCATCTTCTCAAGGTTAGGCCAAACGGTGACGACATGAAAGGTATGAGGTAACGCTTTTGTTGTTTGTAGGGTTTCAGCTCATGTGTTTATTAGCTCTGATTGATTTTATTATCTATTTCTGTTTGAGATGTGTGAAAAAGAATAGAAGACTATACCTTTGGGAGAATGGATGGAGGAGGACGGCGGCGCTTTCGGTGGCTTGACGGCGAGGGGATGGTGATGATGAAGCTAGCTTTTCCTGGTATTTTTGTTTCACTTCTTTAGGCTTCGTGATGAACAACTGAAAGCCTTTTGTATAATGGCTTCCTTTTTCTCTTATGTCTCTTTGCCTCGTATGCTTGACCCTATTGGCTTCTGTATGTTGGCTTCGCTTATGCTTATTCTGAATTGTCTCTGAATATTTATTTATTGCTGATATGCTTTCATCTGAGATGCTTCTAGATGCTTCTTTATCTTCTTCTTCTTGTTGCCTCGTATGCTGGCTTGATGCCTTGATGCCTGCCATGTGATGAGGCTTCCTCTGAGGGCCTCTTTGCCTCGTATGCTTGCTTGATATGTTTGGTTGCCTTGGATGATTGTTGGTATTGAGTTGAATGCTATTATGTCTGATTTTGGACCCTGAGATCTCTTAGCTGCTTATTGCTTGTATGCTTGCCCCAATGATGAACACAGTTCTGAGGGGGGCCTGTTGGTTAGGCTTATGTATGTTTGGATACTGGTTTAGGCTTGGATATGCTGGTTGATGGCTTTGGTTGGATGCTTGACAAGGCTTGACAGGTTAGGACAAAGGCTTTGTTATTCCACAGGCTTCAGGCTACTGGTTTAAGGCTTGGCAGGTTTAGGACAAAGGCTTTGTGTTACTCAACAGGCTTCAGGCTTCTGGTTTAAAGCTTGGTGTTTAGAGGCTTTTTGACTTTGTTGGTTGTTTTAACTGTGTTGAAGCAGGTTTTAAGGTTTTTGCACAAGTTATGGTGTTTTTGAGCTTTATCAGCTTTGAACTGATTTGGCTTTAGGTTTGAAGCTTGTGTTGAAAACTGTTTGAGGCTTTTGGTCTTAGACAGGCATGAGGCTTTTTGAATCAGGTAAGGCTTATGCTGTTTTGAGGCAAAGGCTTATGCAGGTTTAGTGTTTAAAGCTTTATTTGGTTTGCAAGGTTTTGAAGTGTTTTTTTCGTTTGTGGAGGCAGCCTGCTCTCTTTGTTCTCTATAGTTTGGTGGTGTTTCTTCTTTTTGATATTTTTCTGCCTTCTTTTTTCACCGTGTTATTGCAGTTCTGTTTTATATCTTTTCTTGCCTAAAGCCTGAGCCCTGTAAGCCTCCTTCTTTTCTTTCTTCTTCTCTCTCTAGTACAAATTTAAAGCATTTTTTATTGCTTATGATTTGTCTTATGCTGAAAAGGTGACTGGTGGAAAATGATGAGAATGGATGTTGCTTGCCAAAGTTGCTTAGCTCTGCATACTTCCTTCTTTCCTGCATACTTTAATGACAGCATTTTGTACTTCTTGATATCTTGAGATACTTCTATATCTTTGGGCAGATCTTGACAGCTTTTTGGTTTAGTTTGAAATTGTGATTCAGTTCAATTTAGACTTTTAATAACTTATGAACTATGCAGCTTTGTTTGACCCCTTTTGAATTTGTGCATTTTACAACTTTGTGCATTTCATGTTTAGCAAGCATTTTTCATCCCTCTTTGTGAACCGGGAGAAATCTCGTGATTTGCAGAGAGGGCGAACTGATTCCGGCTAGTCTCCTTTAATGATGAATTTTAACTGTCTACCTTTAATTATTTTATCTGCTTTGACTTTTCTTTCTTTTCTTTGTTTTTGCAGATAAAATCAAATGAGCAGAGGGAGCATTTGGATAGAAGATGAAGACTTAGAAATTAGGATGAAATTTTATTTCAATTGTAATCATTGTAACTATTATTATTATGAATACTTTGTAAATAAATAATGTATTCAAATAACAATTGTAACAAATAATTAAAGATGAATAAAATCCAATCTTGATCAGTTAATTCTTTTTCTTCTTTTCAAATGTTTATTTAATTGATTATAACCCTTAAATTATAATAAAATGGAAATAAATCCCAATTATTCTAATCTTAGAATAAATAAACAATTGATAAACATTGTGGTCTTGACATCAATCAATAATAATCCTGGCGCTTCAAATATCCAATGCACAGTTAATCAAAACAATATCCAGATATTTATCTTTTTACTGATCAAATCAAGCACTGTATATTATCAATTTAAGTACCTCAGCTTTTATCTCATCTGAAATCAAATGCCTTAGCCTTTACTGATTAAACAAAACACTGCAAATTTCTTGATTCAAATGCCTCAATCCAAATCTCAGGGTAAACCGAAAAGAACTGTAAAATTAATTCTTTCTGATAAAATGCGCACAAAACCCTGATTCTTGATTAAATGTCAAAGAAGCGCTCGCCTGATTAAAACCTGAGCCAAACTCAAACAAAACCCTAGCAATTTGCTTGAACTGTTCCAGAGCCATGAATACCCTAATTTTGTCTGACTGACGAGAAAAGTCTGTTTGACCGATTCTTGAACCAGTCTGAAAAATCAGGAAGAGTTCGAAGCTGTGATTTCTTGTGGAAAAATGCGAGGGAAAATTTTGGGGTACAACAGTTGCCCCTGTTCAATCTTCTTGAACCTGAAGAGTTAGATTTGCAAACTTGCCTTTCGCGACTCGAGGGTAAAAGGAGATTGGACACTAGAGTGCCCTAAAATTTGCACTTGGTGATGTGATGGTAGAGGGAATGGGCTTACAGATGCCATTTGGTGATGGGCTTAGAGATGCCATCTGGAGATGTGACAGAACCTTGTCGGGGGATGGGCTTAGAGATGCCATCTGGAAATGGGCTTAAAGATGCCATTTGGAAATGTTGGTAGGAGGATGGGCTTATAGATGCCATCTGAATATGGGCTTAAAGATTCCATTTGGAAGTGTTTGTTGAGGAGGATGGGCTTATAGATGCCATCTGGAAATGTTGAACTGCATGTCCTTGGTGAGTGGACGAGTATCAGAAAGGTATCCATGTTTTGGAACGTCTCCGAACTGGGGGTATGAACAAGCGATAGATTGACATCCATATTTGGAGAATCCGTAAACTGTTTTCAGGAATTAGAGTTGAATAAGCAATAGAGTAGCATCCGTTGTTGGGAAGCGTCCGTAAACTGTTTTCAAAAGTTGCATCTGAACAAGTGATAGATTAACATCCGTTGTTGGGAAGAATCCGTAAACTGTTTTCAGAAGTCTTGAAGTGAAGAAGGAACCGGTGTAGGGTTTCTTGATGATGCGTTCGTGTAAAACTGCATCTAAATGAATCTGGAATAAGTATCAGAATGTCTCCGTGTCTGGGTCACATCTGAACTATCTCTGGGTGAAGTTGGAATAAGTATCAGAATGTCGCCATGTCCGGGTCACATCTGAGCTATCTCTGGAAAGAATCTCGGAAGATGATGATCTTTTTCTGTCGACTGATCTTACCTGAAAAGGTAAAGAGTTAGTTGTATGCAATGTCATGATGCATGATGCAATGTATATTATCAATGTTTATGATATGAATGTGATGGATGCGCAGGTAAGCTGACGAGCTGTCTTGTTGAGGATAGATGAATCCTAGATGGCTGGAGACAAAAGAATCTTGACTGTTGTCGGGGAAAGTAATTCCTTGACTGCTGCTGGGGAGGGCAAGAATCTTTTGATCGTAAGAAATCCTGGGACCACTATCGGGGAATCCAGAACTTGGGTTGTATGCCAATCTACTGGGGAATTCCTGACTTGAGGAGATCTTCACTGAGGAATATTCGAATATCCTGTGAGGAACTGAGGATGAGAGTCTTCACTCTGCTTGGCGATTGATAGTTGGAATTTTTAGCTCCGCTGGGGATCTTGAAACTTGACTCTGAGGGGAGTTAGATTCTGTAAGGCTCTATGGCTGGGGACTGCAAGAATCTTCTGATTGCTGCAGGTGTTGATCTGGAATAAGTTACTGAATGTCGCCATCTTTGGGTCACATCTTGAACTATCTCTAGAAGCAAATCTGGAATAAGTATCGGAATGTCGCCAAATCTTGGGTCACATCTGAACTATATCTGGAAGGAAATTCTGAATAAGTTGTAGAATGTCGCCAAATCTTGGGTCACATCTTGAACTATATCTGGATGCAAGTCTGAATGAGTTATAGAATGTTGCCAAATCTTGGGTCACATCTGAAACTATATATGAAAGCAAATCTGAATGAGTTATAGAATGTCGCCAAATCTTGGGTCACATCTTGAACTATATCTGAATGAATCTGGAATAAGTGTCGGAATGTCGCCAAATCTGGGTCACATCTGAACTACATCTAGAAGCAGGTCTGGAATAAGTTACAGAATGTCGCCAAATCAGGGTCACATCTGAAACTATCTCTAGAAGCAGGTCTGGAATAAGTTATAGAATGTCGCCATCTAAGGGTCACATCTGAAACTATCTCTAGAATGAAAATCCGGAATAAGTTATAGAATGTCGCCATCTCTGGGTCACATCTGAACTATCTCTAGAAGGAAATCTTGAATAAGTGTCGGAATGTCGCCATATCTGGGTCACATTTGAACTATCTCTAGATCTTGATTTTGTTGAGGGTCAGAAATTGGGAGTTTTAATTGTCCGTTATTCTGTTGGTGGTTGCAATTTCCAGCAGGTGATGAAGGAATTGCTGAACACTCTTGACATTCGAATGCCCCAAGTGATGATTAAGGAGTCTTGAATCATATTACTCTGCAGATTGAGAGATTTCTTGAAATCTTGACTGGACTGCCCCAGGTTAACTGAACTTTGAAAGATCTGTTGAAACCTTGACTGGATTGCCCCATGTGTGCTGGACAGTGACATGCCATGCCCCTTGTTGATGGGAGATTTGTAATGGAAGTGCCGTCCTTTTGAAGTGATTTTAACTCACTGAGAGAGTTTTCGTTCCTCCGAACATTCGTTGTATGAATTTATTCGCTGTCAAACAAAAAGCCAAATGCAAACAGTGATATTCAAGCAATGCAAAGTTTATGTTTGTCTCAAAGTTTTGAAAAATGCGTTTTTTAGCAGAAAACTTTTTATAAGACAAATCAACACAAGATTTTAGAGCAAAGCCTTACAGGAGTCAGGATACCTTTTGTAATAGTATGCTTTCGAACTAACCCATGCTTCAATTAGGACGTTTGAAGGGTTGTAACGTGGCCTGGTTCACGGTTTAAGAAACAAAGGATAAAGGCTCAAAGTGTATTTGTACCCACCCGCTCTTCGTGATGTTCTTCAACCCTAAGCTCAGTTAGTTGTGCGTCGCACTCTATTTGAGTTTGGAACGACTTTTGGGTGATGGTTCACCAGTTGAATTGGGAGACAGTCATCATCTCCTTTTTCTTTGCAACATTTTTCATGTTGTTGAGGATTTGTAATGACCTCTTTATTTTGATTTTGATTTGTTATCCCTGACTTTTGCCTGACTGTCTCTGTTTTTTTTTAGATCACCGTCAGCGGGATGCCCCAGCTTTCTTAAGCCTCCTTTACAGGTTTTGGCTTGGTGGGCTTTTCTCTTTTGAGAGATTGACTGCCTATGTGATAGGGAACCACCCTTGTCTTTTGATTCCAAAGGAATGCTTCTTTTTTTGACGTCGTTCGTTGTGTTACGAACTGAGAGTTTGCGACTTCAATGCACATTTTCTTTTGAATTAACTGAGATACTACCCTGCCCCAGGTTTATATCAAGGGTTTCGATTTGTTTAGAACAGAAAAACTCCTACTTCTTTGGCTCGAAGGGGTTGACTAGGGATTATATTCCTTATAACTCCAGTTTTTGGGAATTGAAAGAAATGCCTGTACATCATCAGCAAGGTCCGTTCAAAAGCATATCGCATGAGATTACGGTATTGTTTCGTCATCCTCCCTCTAAAGGCTTGCATCTTTTTATCAAGAGTTAAATATCATGAAGAAAGCATAAGAGTAGTGAAAACGAATGGATGAATTCAAGACAAACATATGCAATGCATTAATGAAACAAAGTTTGACATTAAAAGATAATTGTTTGAATAACAAAAGATTACAACTTTGCAAATTCAAAATGAAACAAACACAATCTCAATGAGCTGGCATAGGAGCAGTGATCATGATGGGGCCTCTGGAGGGCCAAACTCGATCTCCTTGGCATCAATCATGTCTTGGATCTTGTTCTTCAGAGGCCAACAATTGTTGGTGTCATGCCCCGGGCTATCAGAGTGGTATGCACACCTTTCATCGGGATGATAGGTAGGAGCAGAAGTATTTGGGTTCCGGAGAGGAGCCCTCAATGTAATCAGATCCCCCTTCAACAAGTGTTGTAGTGCATGAGATAGTGACATGTTGATCTTGGTGAACTGTCTCCTAGGTGCGACCTCCTTATGCTGATGCCCCTGTCTTTGTTGAGCAGGCGTAGGACTAGAGATCAAGATTGCTCCTACGTGTTGGTCATGACGACCCTTTTGACTGTTCGCAGCATTGGACTCTTTCTTTCCGTTGTAGGGAATTATCTGAGTATCCGAGGATGTAATTCCTTGGATCTTTCCACTTTTGATGCCAGCTTCGACCCTCTCGCCGGTCAGTATTAGCTCGGTGAACCCGGCTGAGGAGCTTCCAATTAAGTGATTAAAGAAAGGCCCCATCAACGTCCCCATGAAGATGTCAATCAGCTCTCTGTCAGTTAAAGGAGGTTGCACCCTGCCAGCCAAATCTCTCCACTTTTGGGCATATCCCTTGAAGCTCTCGTCGGAACCCATGGTCATTCTCTGCAATTGCACTTGAGTTGGTACAAGATCAACATTATACTGATACTGCTCATAGAAAGCAAAAGCTAAGTCCTTCCAGGTGTGGATGCAAGAACTCTCCAATTGATAGAACCACTCGAGTTGAGCTCCCACCAGGCTTTCTTGGAAGAAATGGATCCAAAGCCTTGGATCAGCTGTGTATGGTTGAATCTTGCGAACATAAGACTTTAGATGCATCTTAGGGCAAGAGACTCCATCGTACATGGCAAAGGTAGGGACCTTGAACTTTGGCGGGATGACCAATCCAGGAACTAAACCCAAGTCTCCTAAATCCAAGCCAGGTATTTGTTGGACCTCCATAGCATTGAGGCGATCCTCTAACTCTTTGTACTTGTCATCAGTGAGAGGGTATTGTTCTTCGGAGTAGTCAGCTTCCTCTTCATCAATCTCCACATTGTGGTCTTCTTCAAGACTATCCCCTATGTTGGATGGAGTTGCAAGGTCCAGGGTCTTAGGTCTTCTTCTCAAGTTCAGGATGCGGGCTGCCTTCTTGGACTTCTTCTTCTTGTCTTTGAGAAGAAGAGCTGTCAGATCTTCTTACCCTTTACCCATAGCCAGCAGCATTTGTTGGAATTGAGCATTTTGAGCTTGAAGATCTTTCACCGTTTGTTCGATATCCATCTTACTGAAATAAACAGTAGGAAGAATAAGGAGACCTGTATGGGAGAAACCTGTTATGCAATGATATGTGTGATATATATGCAATGTTTTCAAGGATCTCTTGGGGTAAACACAAGAGAATGTTAGAGATTGAACTTCGATCTTTGATTGGAGAACTTTGCACCGGTGGATGTCTCTCCACGAGAATCAAGCTCACCATGTCAAGTGGGTCATAGCCCCTGATTCAAGTTGTTGCACTTGATCTTTGATGGCATTTGCTTAGAGGAGGAAACCTCTTGCCCTTGGGTAGACGTTTGGTTCAACGTAACCCTGCATCAAAAGAACCCTCGAGATCCTTGAAATGGTTATTGAAAATGCTATGGTATGATGTCATGTACATGTATGCAAAAGCAAATGAGTGCATATACAGGTAATCATATTCACACAAAGCAAACAAGTCCTTAGGTTTAGGCTTGCATGGGGTTCAGGTAAGTACCCTCTTGAAGTTAGTTGGCTCATCCTGTCCTAAAATAGAAACCGGGTTCTAAGGAGCTCAATATCATTGGATTGTTTTCCATGTTCATTGTTTTGGTTTAGCCACTTAACTAGTGACCAAAATATTCCAAGAAAACAACCCTCAATGAGTGTAGTATCGAGTATCTACCAACTTCGGACTGCACCAAAGCCGGTCATCTCACTACCCCTAAGAAGGCTAAGATGGTCAATTAAGGTTCTAAGGGTTCGTTAGTGCTTCACGACATCACTCAGCAGCCTCGTACTCTCCTTGAATGAACTCAAGGGTTACCGGTACTCACAAATATGTCACACTAACATAGCTTACTGCTTCAACCGTGTCGGTATACCCCGCACAGTTTCCATAACGTATTGCTATCTATGAATGTTTCCCAAATCTGGGTGTAGGATTTCAAGCCCAAACAAGAGAACCACAAAGGTAAAGCAATCAAAGCGAACAATTAATCATGCAAGAGGGTGATCTAAAACCCTAAGGTAACCCCACTTTTAAAATTATCCCCAGCAGAGTCGCCAGTTCTGGGATACCATGGGAGAACTGACTTGAGGTTTTGCGTTTGTTTTTGCACTTTTTCGGTTTAGCAAGAGTCGCCATCGACTTTTTATTTTATCCTAAAGGAAAGGTTAAAAAGCACAGGAAAAACCTTTTGAGATGTTTCGTGGGTTCGGGGGGTAGATTATGAAAAGGGAAGGTATTAGCACCCTTTTCATCCATGGTTATCCATGGGCTCTTAGTTACTTGGTTTTAGATCACTTGCCTTTGATTTTCAAATTGCTTGAAATTGTGGTATGTGTGTGTGTTTTTGAAAATGTTTTTGAAGGAGACGCCTTTGTTTCGGCAACCATTATAATGACTCGTGTTTGAGTATATACGAAGGTGTGTATCTTTTCGAAAAGATGTTTCAAATGTTTTTTGAAAGTTTGTTTTGAAAGTGTTTGTGGAGTGTGGTTTTGAAAAGTAGGCAAGTGTTTTTTGCAAGTTGATTCAAGTAACTAAGAGTTTTGTCTACCCCTATTATACTCAAAGGCTTTTCTCATGTTTCAACCCTTTCTAACAATTTTGTTCCACCATTGCATTTGGTGGACAATCTTGCGTTTAGGATGTTTAACGGGACAGGCGCGGGTCATCGTATGGACCATGAATGCAATGGTGCCAAGTGTCTTTGGCAATTTGCTTGAAGGGACTATGATCATTCCGTTTAGGCAACTTTCGAAAGCGTCATCGAGGGACTTATGATCATTTGAATTGTTTTGCCAAAGAAACTCGACGTGCAAGCATGGCCCATTTTGGAAGGCAACAAGCGGGATTACCCTAAGGGTGCAAGTGTGATTGTGTATTGATTTCATGTATTTGTCTTGTATTAGGTTATCTAGCGTTTGATTTTATGTACATACAAACCCTAGGTCTAACCATGGTATATTTGAAAGCGGTAAATTGCGGGAATTTAAAGTCTACGCTATTACAAATAAGTATCCGGGAGTGGGGGTACAAATTTACAAATGGGGATGAGACTTATATGGGAGAGTAGTGTCCAAATAATTACAACCAAATCGAATTGCGATCAAAATGTAATATGTATCAAATGTACAAGATAAGCAAAATGTAAACGTATCAATGTATTTGTGTATCATAAATGTGTAAGTGTATGTGTAAATGTATGAGGTTTATTTACAAGTTGAGATGTGAACTTAATGAAAAAATTAAGTGTTTTGTTTATTTAATGTTATCATTGTATTCTTGTTAATGTACTGTTTTATCATGTTTTGTATTTTGTTAATTATGTACAAAGAAAATATTTTAAGAAAAGAAAAGAATGTTTTAAGTTCTATTTTTTTATGTATTAAAAAAATTAATGTATTTTAATTAATTATGTACAAAATGTTTTAGTTAAAAAATATTCAACCTAAAAAATCTATTTCTTTATGTATATTTTTTTTATAGATGTTTTAAACAAGATTTTCATTTAAATAAAAGAGTTTTAATACAAGAAAAGAAAAATGTTTTTAAATGTGAGAAAATTATTATGTTCATTTTTTTTAGTTAATATTCTATACAAGATTATAACTATGTTATGAAAAGAAAGTATTGTTAATGAGATTTGATGTAAAAATAAAGTTAGTATATTAAGTTATTTTAACAAAGTAAATTATAAAAAGATTTAGTGTAATCCACAAAAAGTATTAAACAAAATAGAAAACAGATTTGGAATGGGCTAAAGGGGGTTTTGGCCCATACTTAAACAATCAGAAGGAGAAAACAAAGGGGGGTGCGCGCTGGCTTGCAATGGGCTTAAGCGTTGATTAGAATGGGGCAAGGCCCTACACAAACATGACATTCTTGTTTAGGGTTCCAGTTAATGCGTTTCATTTGGAATTCTAGGGTTTGTGAGTTACGAACGGCGCTCATCTTCCTTCGACTTTCTTCGTCTTTCTCAAGCTACTGAATAAAATTTCTTCCTCGCCCAAGTTGCTAGGCGTTGCCTCCGTTTCCATCTTCTCAACGTTAGTCCAAACGGTGACAACGTGAAAGGTATGAGTTAACGCTTTTTTTGTTTGTAGGGTTTCAGCTCATGTGTTTATTAACTCTGATTGATTTTATTATCTATTTCTGTTTGAGATGTGTGTAAAAGAATAGAAGACTATACCTTTGGGAGAATGGATGGAGGAGGACGGCGGCGCTTCCGGTGCCTTGACGGCGAGGGGATGGTGATGATGAAGCTAGCTTTTCCTGGTATTTTTGTTTCACTTCTTTAGGCTTCGTGATGAACAACTGAAAGCCTTTTGTATAATGGCTTCCTTTTTCTCTTCTGTTTCTTTGCCTCGTATGCTTGACCCTATTGGCTTCTGTATGTTGGCTTCGCTTATGCTTATTTTGAATTGTCTCTGAATATTTGTTTATTGCTGATATGCTTTCATCTGAGATGCTTCTTTATCTTCTTCTTGTTGCCTCGTATGCTGGCTTGATGCCTTGATGCCTGCCCTGTGATGAGGCTTCCTCTGAGGGCCTCTTTGCCTCGTATGCTTGCTTGATATGTTTGGTTGCCTTGGATGATTGTTGGTATTGAGTTGAATGCTATTATGTCTGATTTTGGACCCTGAGATCTCTTAGCTGCTTATTGCTTCTATGCTTGCCCCAATGGTGAACACAGTTCTGAGGGGGGCCTGTTGGTTAGGCTTCTATATGTTTGGATACTGGTTTAGGCTTGGATATGCTGGTTGATGGCTTTGGTTGGATGCTTGACAAGGCTTGACAGGTTGGGACAAAGGCTTTGTTATTCCACAGGCTTCAGGCTACTGGTTTAAGGCTTGGCAGGTTTAGGACAAAGGCTTTGTGTTACTCAACAGGCTTCAGGCTTCTGGTTTAAAGCTTGGTGTTTAGAGGCTTTTTGACTTTTTTGGTTGTTTTAACTGTGTTGAAGCAGGTTTTAAGGTTTTTGCACAGGTTATGGTGTTTTTGAGCTTTATCAGCTTTGAACTGATTTGGCTTTAGGTTTGAAGCTTGTGTTGAAAACTGTTTGAGGCTTTTGGTCTTAGACAGGCATGAGGCTTTTTGAATCAGGTAAGGCTTATGCTGTTTTGAGGCAAAGGCTTATGCAGGTTTAGTGTTTAAAGCTTTCTTTGGTTTGCAAGGTTTTGAAGTGTTTTTTTCGTTTGTGGAGGCAGCCTTCTCTCTTTGTTCTCTACAGTTTGGTGGTGTTTCTTCTTTTTGATATTTTTCTGCCTTCTTTTTTCACTGTGTTATTGCAGTTCTGTTTTATATCTTTTCTTACCTAAAGCCTGAGCCCTGTAAGCCTCCTTCTTTTCTTTCTTCTTCTCTCTCCAGTACAAATTTAAAGCATTTTTTATTGCTTATGATTTGTCTTATGCTGAAAAGGTGACTGGTGGAAAATGATGAAAATGGATGTTGCTTTCCAAAGTTGCTTAGCTCTGCATACTTCCTTCTTTCCTGCATACTTTATTGACAACATTTTGTACTTCTTGATATCTTGAGATACTTTTATATCTTTGGGCAGATCTTGACAGCTTTTTGGTTTAGTTTGAAATTGTGATTCAGTTTAATTTGGACTTTTAATAACTTATGAACTATGCAGCTTTGTTTGACCCCTTTTGAATTTGTGCATTTTACAACTTTGTGCATTTCATGTTTAGCAAGCATTTTTCATCCCTCTTTGTGAACCGGGAGAAATCTCGTGATTTGCAGAGAGGGCGAACTGATTCCGGCTAGTCTCCTTTAATGATGAATTTTAACTGTCTACCTTTAATTATTTTATCTACTTTGACTTTTCTTTCTTTTCTTTGTTTTTGCAGATAAAATAAAATGAGCAGAGGGAACATTTGGATAGAAGATGAAGACTTAGAAATTAGGATGAAATTTTATTTCAATTGTAATCATTGTAACTATTATTATTATGAATACTTCGTAAATAAATACTGTATTCAAATAACAATTGTAACAAATAATTAAAGATGAATAAAATCCAATCTTGATCAGTTAATTCTTTTTCTTCTTTTCAAATGTTTATTTAATTATTTATAACCCTTAAATTATAATAAAATGGAAATAAATCCCAATTATTCTAATCTTAGAATAAATAAACAATTGATAAACACTATGGTCTTGACATCAATCAATAATAATCCTGGCGCTTCAAATATCCAATGCATAGTTAATCAAAACAATATCCAGATATTTATCTATTTACTGATCAAATCAAGCACTGTAGATTCTCAATTTAAGTACCTCAGCTTTTATCTCATCTCAAATCAAATGCCTTAGCCTTTACTGAGAATTTTTTTTATTAATAACCATGTATTAAAAAAATATTTCGCAAATAACCGGGTTTCGGAAAAAATTACGCAAATAACCATGTTTGAGATGGCTCCATAAAGGAGGAGCCATCTCATTTGGCGCATCCTCCTATATTTATAAGGGAGGCGCCATCTCATTTGGCGCCTAAGGGCAAATGGCAAGCCCTAAGCCAAATGAGATGGCGCCTAAGTGCAAAATTAGGTCAAAAAAAAATTTTTTTTTTCCTTCCCTGCGCGTTGCGTATTAGACAGAGATAACCAAAATTGATTTTTTATTTGGAAAAAAATAATTACATTCAACTGTTTTACATTTAAATAACAGTAAAAAAATAGATACAAAAAATACTGGAAAAAAAAAAGATACATCAATGATCCCCAGGAACCCGGTAATGACCCCCAGTTCCGCATCCCCGTCCTCGCCTTTCTCTTGCTGGGTGCCGTCTCGTTTCCTGTTGCGGCAAGGTCGATGGCCCAGCGAAGTCAATGCGATCCGAATCCATAAAATCAGTAAGATCTCCATATCTCGAAGATCCGCTCTGGTACAGTCGGTTACCCATGCCCTCGAAGTTTGGTCGTGTTGGCGGTGGGTGGGGTTCCATGGTTGGTCGGTAGCATTGGTCGTCTGAGTATGGGGGGTAGAAAGGAAATGGATCTTGGGGTGTTTGGTACTGTGGATGTTGGGTTGTTTGGTGATATGGTGGTTGATGGTAGGTTTGGTCGGGTTGGTCGTAATCTTCTGACATTCCCATATCAGGGCTAAGGCTGGATGTTGAGGGCCCCATATTGGGATATGTGGAAGACTGAAATTGTGTATGGGGTATGTGGGTTTGCTGGTATTGGGGTTGGTATTGTGGTTGGGTTTGAGGCATATCTGGGTATTGGTAGTTTGGCGGTGATTGTGGTTGGTAGTACGGCATTTGGTTGTAGTTGTGTTGTGATGGGGAATGTGGTTGTGTGTTTGTTGGTCTGTTTCTTCTTGGGGGTGGGTTTGAGGTTGATGGATTTTGGGTTTGTTGGTGGGGAATCGAGGGTTGTGCCCATTGTGTGCGTGGGTCAACCAAGTACCTCGGATGAGACACGTGCATATCTGGGTTACTAACCGACCTGTACCACGACATATATTGATCGGTGTGTCGCATGTTACCTTGAGTAAGGAAAACAGGGGATTGCAAGATGTAACGGTGACGCCTTTGCCACATTTTACACCATTCTGGAGCAAAGTCTTTCCAGTTGGTTAGATTCCACTGGGCGTCGACCCTTTTTAGATGCCAGGGGGACAAATCTGTTGGGTCAGTTGGTATCTCTTGGATCATTCCGAACTGCATCTTCACACGGTCGCTGTGGTGCATCTCCACAATGTTGAACCGAATGAGTGCAGTCTTTGCAGTCCAAGTTGCTGCATCCTCTGGATTTGGAGAATGGTCCAAACCCAAATATGGTCTCCAGACGAACTGCGATAAAATTTAAATCAGGTAAGCGCAAAAGTAATGTATAAATAAATAAAATGAACAAAAGTTAAAAGCTACGACTTACGTCATCTGGGCCTAGGTGATCCAACAGATTCCGGTAGAGTGCGACATTGAATCTAGGATTCTTGCCGTAATCCATACCCCTCACGCAGTACCTATAGGAAATGAGAAACATGTTATTTTTAGCATATATTTTGGAAAGAGAAGAATAGTTATAAATGCTATAACTTAATGACTTACTTTGTTGCGTAAGGGAAACCAAAAGTGTTGTTGTTGATGGGGTTTAAGGACTCCATCCTCCACCAACCCCAGGCTTGTAGTAAAAATGCGCACCCATAAAACGTACATTTTTCCTTGACTACGTTTTTGCACAAGGAACTGTACAGGTGGGCTAATACTGCAGAACCCCAACTAAATTTTCTAGTTTTATCAAAATTGGTTAGTAAATGTAAGTACATGAAATTTACACTATTTCCCGTACTTTCGGGAAATAAAAAAGTACCAAAAAGTATCATAATATACGTTCGGGCTTTTACTACTCGGTCATTTTCTGAGGAATTTTCATTTAATTCCATACTTGCATAATGCCGTTTCAGGTCAGTGAGTAGTATTCCCTGCCCTCTTGCTCCACCACCTTCTACTATGTCCCTACCCAACAGTTCTTCACATTGTGAGTTTGGTTGCTGAACCGACCCGTTCACCGCTTTACCGTCAATAGGGAGGCCCAGTAGCATGTAGGAATCTTCGAGAGTGATGGTACATTCACCTATTGGTAGGTGAAATGTATGGGTCTCCGGTCTCCACCTCTCCAACATTGCAAGGATGAATTTGGAGTCAATGGTGCAGTTGGAGATCTTTATCACGTGTCCAAAACCTGCATATTCCAGATAAGGGACGATAAAAGGGTCGAGGGCCAGGTATTTGTGCGAACGGATTCTGAATCTTTGTGTATCCTGAGATCATAATTAAACAAGAGTAAGATTAATTAAGATGAACAACACGTTTTTTAAAGTATGAAAAATGTATAACCAAAGAAGAGACTTACAAATGCAGCAATGTTTTCCCTTGTGCCTCTGTGAGTATCTCCCATTGTTAGAAGGGCCATTCTTCAGAACGCTTGAGTGAATGAAAGACTTAGGAAGAAATAAGGAGTATGATAGACTTAAGAAATATTTCGTAGCAGAGAGTGAGAGAGTGAGAGTTGTGTGGGTGTGAGATATGTTTCATAAGGTATGTATTTATAGGCAAATAATTCTGATGTAGTGGTTGCATGCCTGCGAGGTGTCACATTTGCATGCTTAGGGAGTTACACATATGCATGCATGCATTTACAAATAATGTAAGGTGTCACTCTTGCAGGCTAGGTGGCAGCCCATGCATGTATCACGATTGGACAGTAAGGGAGGCGCCATCTCACTTGGCGAAATAGTACAAAAATGGATGTTGTCGCCACCCCATTTGGCGAATAAGAGGTGTCACGTTTTACAGCATTGTCTCAGGCTACGTGACAGCCTTTGGGATTCCTTTCTCTGTTGCATGCAGGGCCATTGGAGCTGATGGGTGGCAGGCTTAGACAAAACATTTTTGTGTGTAAAATAGGGCCAGGCTAGGTGGCAGCATAAGCCCATGCATGTATCACGATTGGACAGTAAGGGAGGCGCCATCTAACTTGGCGAAATAGTACAAAAATGGATGTTGTCTCCACCCCATTTGGCGAATAAGAGGTGTCACGTTTTACAGCATTGTCTCAGGCTACGTGACAGCCTTTGGGATTCCTTTCTCTGTTGCATGCAGGGCCATTGGAGCTGATGGGTGGCAGGCTTAGACAAAACATTTTTGTGTGAAGAATAGGGCCAGGCTAGGTGGCAGCATAAGCCCATGCATGTATCACGATTGGACAGTAAGGGAGGCGCCATCTCACTTGGCGAAATAGTACAAAAATGAATGTTGTCGCCACCCCTCTTCACCACAATTTGTTGTCAAAGCACATTTCAACGGTGAGACATACATGTGTCCCACAGTTGGGTTTTTGTTTAGAAACACCGACAATGTCCGATTTCTCTTAAACGGGAAAGCAAATTTCACCTACTTTAAGAAAAGATTGGAGGCCAAACTTGAACGAGGCCCGGTATCCCAAATATTTTATCAGAGTCCAGTCTTTTTTGGAAACAACCAAGTCATATTTTATAAGGTTGCAATTCAAGATGACGAGGATTTCCAGAACATGATTTCCAGCCATGTCTATTCTGGAAACGACTCTATTGAGTTGTACGTTCTGTTTCAAGAGCCTCCGGTGACACAGGAGGTAGAGCCTCCGGTGACACAGGAGGTTGATCCTTTGGAGAATGAGCAAGATGAGGTGGATGCAGTTGATGATGAGGAAGAAGATAACGAGTTAGAGTTCGATGAAATGGTGAACGACGATTCTGACGATGATGGCATCCCAAGTATTCCTACCGACAAAATCTACACACCACCTACGCACATGACAAACTTCAACATGGGCGGAGATGAACCTTCTACGGACTTGTTTTTCCAACCGTATATGCAATCAGATGAAAATTTAAAAGAGAAGGACAAGTTCCGTAATAGAGAGGAATGCATAAGGGCCATCAAAAAATTTCACATGCTCAACTCGGTTGATTATAAGGTGGATCGTGTAAACCCGGAAAGGTACAAGATCAAGTGTGTCCACCCTGACTGCATGTTCAAGCTGACCCCTTCATACAGACTAAGGGGTGACTGCTGGGTCATAGGTTCCATGACTACCCATACTTGTGTAAGTTCCACTCAATCACAAGACCACCGAAAACTCAACCATGATCTAATATGTCAAGAAATCCTACCCTTGGTCAGCAACGACCCTTCTTTGAAGGTGATAACAATCATCTCCCACATCACCACGGTTTTTAACTACACTCCGTCTTACCGTAAGGCGTGGTTAGCAAAGACTAAGGCAATTGAAAGGGTGTACGGAAACTGGGAGGAGTCATACCGAGAACTTCCCCGCTACCTAAATGCACTCAAGACATATTCTCCAGGTAGTGTTTATGTTCTGGAAACATTGCCAGCGTACGCTCAAGATGGTAGTCTACTACATGGCAACGGAATATTCAGTCGCGTCTTTTGGGCTTTTCAACCATGCATCGCAGGGTTTGCATCATGCAAACCAATTCTACAAATAGACGGGACTTGGTTGTATGGGAAGTACAAAGGCACGCTTTTGATGGCAGTTGCACAAGATGGCAACAATAACATTTTCCCCGTTGCGTTTGCCCTTGTCGAGGGGGAGACCGGTGGTGCTTGGAGCTTTTTCCTGAAAAATCTTCGTACACACGTGGCTCCTCAACCAGATCTCTGTTTGATCTCGGACAGACATGCCTCCATTGAAAGTGCCTATAATAATCCGGCAAATGGTTGGCATGACCCTCCTTCTACGCATGTCTATTGCGTCAGGCATATCGTCCAGAATTTCTCGAGGGAGGTCAAGGACAAAACATTGAGGAAAGCGGTGATGAATGCGGGATACGCACTGACACAGCCCACATTCAAATATTACCGTAACGAGATCCGTTTGTCTAACCCAGAAGCCGGTACGTGGATCGACAATATACCGGTCGAAAAGTGGACTAGGTCATACGACAATGGCCAAAGATGGGGGCATATGACAACAAATCTGATTGAATCAATGAATGGGGTATTCAAGGGCATACGAAACCTCCCCATCACTGCCTTGGTGAAATCCACATATTTTAGGATGGCTGCGTTATTTGCCAAAAGAGGTGAAATGTGGTATGCGGTCTTGCAATCAGGACAACTATGGAGTGAAAGCTGTATGAAATACATTAAGGCTGAAAGTGCTAAAGCCAACACTCACATGGTTACACGGTTTGACCGCCATAGCCACAACTTCATTGTGAAGGAGACAATTGACCACAATGAAGGCCTGGCAAGACAAGAATACAGGGTCATTTTACCTTCTCAATGGTGCGATTGTGGCAGGTTTCAAGCTTTTCGTATGCCTTGCTCTCATGTCATTGCCGCTTGTGCACATACCCATCAAGACGCGCTTCAACTGCTCTCAAACGTTTATAAATCTGAAACGTTGCTCACTGTTTACAACAACAACTTTCCTTTGGTGGCAAAACCGGACTATTGGCCTGAATACAACGGTGATATAGTTTGGCACAATGACCAAATGCGAAGGAACAAGAAGGGTCGTCCCAAAAGCAGGCGCATAACAACAGAAATGGACGATCTTGACAGGTTGGAAAGAAAGTGTGGTTTATGCCGTCAGGTCGGACACAATCGCAAAAACTGTCCGAATCGGGCGTCTGGCTCGACCACATAAATTTTGTAATACAATAAATCTTTTCAATATTTGTGTTGTAAACATTATGGGTTTTCCGTTAATAAAACTGTTCACACAATTTAAGAAATTCAATATAGGAAATTACATTAGGGTTTTCGCGTACAACAATGATTAACGATAATCAATATAGGAAATTACATTAGGGTTTTCGCATACAACAATGATTAACGATAATCAATCTAGGAAATTACAACTGTTAACACAATTTCATCTGACCCATGCATCATCAGCATTACATCACTGTCTGTTTTGACTTCCTCCAACCACACATTAGGTCTTCCTGTCGCATGCGAGGTTGTTGTTCGTTTTCGCTGGATCCTTCGAATTTTTTCCCCCTCGGCGATGTCTCCATCTAGCCACCGCATCAACTCCCGCTTCAGACGCTCCATGGAGTGAATGTGCCAGAATTTCATTTTAATCGCGGGTTTCGTGGCGGAGAATATAACGTAACCATCTCTGCTAAAAATCATAGGCGACGTCATTACGTAAATAAGGGAGTACAAAATAAAAATACAGTGCGAGAAAGTGTGAGAAATTTCAAAGAAACGGACGAATTATTTATAAAACAGCAAAAAACCCTAGTTTTGCCCTAGGCGCCAAGTGAGATGGCGCCTCCTCTCCTTTTTAAGGAGCATGCGCCATCTCACTTGGCTAAAAGCCAATGGAGGCGCCAAGTGAGATGGCGCCTAGGGCAAAACCCTAGGTGCATGCGCCAAATGACTTGGCTCCTCCTTTGTGGAGCCATCTCAAACATGGTTATTTGCGTAATTTTTTCCGAAACCCGGTTATTTGCGAAATATTTTTTTAATACATGGTTATTAATAAAAAAAATTCCTTTACTGATTAAACAAAACACTGCAAATTTCTTGATTGAAATGCCTCAATCCAAATCTCAGGGTAAACCGAAAAGAACTGTAAAATTAATTCTTTCTGATAAAACGCGCACAAAACCCTAATTCTTTATTAAATGTCAAATAAGCGCTCGCCTGATTAAAACCTGAGCCAAAATCAAACAAAACCCTAGCAATTTGCTTGAACTGTTCCAGAGCCATGAAAACCCTAATTTTGTCTGACTGACGAGAAAAGTCTGTTTGACCGATTCTTGAACTAGTCTGAAAAATCAGGAAGAGTCCGAAGCTGTGATTTCTTGTGGAAAAATTTGAGGGCAAATTTTGGGGTACAACAACTACCATCTTCTGTATAATCTTCTTAACATTTTTGTTGGCGGATTCCACCGCGCCATTCATCTTTGGTCGATATGGAGAAGAGTTGTGGTGCTTGATCTTGAAATGTATGCAGAATTCAGTATTCATAGTGTTGTTGAGATTTGTACCATTGTCTGATAATTCTCTTAGGGATTCCATATCGACAGATGAGGTTGTGCTTTATGAATCGGACGACCACATTCTTAGTAATAGAGGCGAAAGAAGTTGCTTCAACCCACTTTGTGAAGTAATCAATGGCAACGAGGATGAATCGATGTCTGTTAGAGGAAGTAGGTTTGATATCTCCAATCATATCAATGCCCCACATCGTGAATGGTCAAGGAGTAGTCATGACCTTCAAAGGTACTGGAGGCACATGAACTTTATCATCATAAATTTGGCACTTATTACAAGTTCTCGAGTGGTGGTGACAGTCAGTTTCCATAGTCGACCAATAGTAACCAGCTCTCAAAATATTTTTAGCCATAATATGCCCACTGGAGTGAGTACCAAAGACACCTTCATGCATATCTTGCATAATTTCTTCTGCTTCCTTCTTGTCCACACAACGAAGTAGAGCCGAAACATGATTGTGTTTGTATAGGATTCCATTGCTCAAGAAGAACTTTGCCGAGAACCTCTGTAGGAATTTCTTGTCATTGATCGATGCTCCTTCAGGGTATTCTTGGGCCTTAAGGTACCTTTCACTTCATGAAACCAAGGTTTTTCTTCTACTCCATCAGTATCAATTTCGCAACAGTGTGCCGGTTCGTCGAATCTTTCAATGGTAATTCTGGGAGCCTCATTGTCCCATTTGACCTTGAACATGAAAGACATGGTAGCCGATGCATCCGCCAACTGATTCTCTTCTCTTGGTATATGCTCAAAAGTAATCTCTTCGAAATACGAAATCAAGGTTAGCACATGTTCTTAGTAAGGGATAATATTCGGGTGCTTCGTATCCCATTCTCCCTTGACCTGATTGATTACCAGGGATGAGTCCCCATATACGCTTGAGAACTTGATTCTCAGGTCAATAGCAGCCTTAATACCCCTGATGCATGCTTCATATTCATCCATATTGTTGGTGCAATCAAAACAAAGTTTGGCCATGAAGGGAGTATGATAACCCTGAGGAGAGATAATTATAACACTGATTCTGTTGCCAAGTGTGTTGGAAGCTCCGTCGAAAACCATAGTCCATCGGGATCTTGGATCAGGTCCTTCATACGGTTCAGGTTCTTCACAATCTGTTACTAGCATAATATTCTCGTCCGAGAATTCGAAATTTATAGACTGGTAGTCGTCTACAGCTTGATGTTCCAAATGATCTTCAAGTACACTTCCTTTGATTTATTTTTGAGTGGTGTACTGAATGTCGTATTCCGTTAAGACCATTTGCCGTCGGGCTATTCTTCCAGAGAGAGCTGACTTCTCGGATATGTACTTGATGGGATCCATTTTAGAGATAAACAAAGTAGTATGGGTCAACATATATTGTCTTAGTCGGTGAGCAGCCCATGCCAAAGCGCATCAAGTTTTCTTGAGCAGTGAATATCTTGTTTCATAGTCGGGAAACTTTTTTCTAAGGTAGTATATTGCATGCTCTTCTCGACCAAACTCGTCATACTGGCCCAGTACACACCCCCATTGAATTATCTAACACTGTTAGGTACATGATTAGAGGTCTTCCTTCGACTGGTGGCATCAAAATTGGAGGTTCTTGTAGGTAATCCTTAATTTTATTGAAGGCTATTTGACAATCTTCATTCCATTTTACTACTTGATCTTTCTTCAACATCTTGAATATTGGTTCATAAGTAGCAGTCAAATGGGAAATGAATCGGGCAATGTAATTTAGTCCTCCTAAGAAACCTCTGACTTCCTTCTCAGTACAGGGAGTCGGCATTTCTTGAATAGATTTAAGTTTTGCAGGATCAACCTCAATACCTTTACTGCTGATAATGAAACCCACGAGTTTACCAGATCTCACCCCAAAGGTGCACTTGTTTGGGTTTAACCTTACTTTATACTTTCTCAGTATTTCAAACAATTTACGCAGATTATTAAGATGCTCTTCTTCCGTCTGTGAACTTGCTATCATGTCGTCGACATAGACCTCTATCTCGTGATGGACCATGTCATGAAATAAGGCTACCATGACATGCTGATAAGTTGCCCCAGCGTTCTTCAACCCGAAAGGCATGACCTTGTAGCGGAAAGTGCCCCACTGTGTGATGAAGGTAGTTTTCTCCATGTCTTTTGGCGCCATCTTGATCTGATTATAACCCGAGAAACCATCCATGAAGGAGAAAACCTTATGCTGAGTGGTGTTGTCGACCAAAACATCAATATATGGCAGAGGGAAGTCATCTTTAGGGTTCACCCTGTTCAGATCCCTGTAATCGACACACATATGTACCTTGTCGTCTTTCTTTGGTACTGGAACAACATTAGCAACCCATTAATGATATGATGTCACTGCTAAGAAACATGCGTTGAATTGCTTCATAACCTTGGCCTTGATCTTTTCTGACATTTCAGGACGCACGCGACGAACCTTCTACTTGATCGGAGAACAACCCTCTTTCACTGGAAGATGATGAACCATAATATCAGTATCGAGCCCTGGCATGTCTTCGTATGACCAAGCAAAGATTTCAACATATTCATGTAACATCTAGATTAGCCTGTTCTTGACAATGCTCTCTAAGTTTGCACCTATCTTGACTTTTTTTCTGTCTGTCTCGGTACCCAAGTTCACCACTTCAACTGGCTCTTCATGTGGTTGGATAACTTTTTCTTCTTGTATTAAGAGTTTGGCAAGTTCTCCAGGTATTTCACAATCTTCCTCACCTTCGTCCTCGGCTTGGTAGATTGGATTTTTAAGTCATAAGCAGAAATAGTAGAATCATTATCAACGAGATCCATAGTAGATGAAGATATGCAATGTAGTGTGTAGGTGTGTGTAAGAACACATAGCTATTTTTAAAATGCAATAAGATAAAAGGAAAAAAGAGATCACAAAATTTGCATGCATAACATCCAATGTTTTTATTGAATGAACAATATTTATGAATTATCAACCCTTAACAAATGAACCATTGTGCCCCGAGTAAGACACAAGGTTTAAATTCATTGTTTATTACATAACCAAAATCTTTTAAAAACAATAATACAGGAATGTAGATATTACTCCTGACTAAAGGAGATAGGGAAAATGTCTCCTGCTTTCCAATTATCAAGTCCATCACCAATGGTAGGAAATATCCAGCTATCGAAATCACAATCAGTGTCAGCATCTTATATAGAATTGACCATGTTGTTGCTGTTACGGAACATGGGTCTTCCAGACCGAGCGTGACGAACAACCTTTTTACCTTTTGCAGTAAAGCCCAAACCAAACTTGTTATATTTATAAGGGATATCAGGAAGCTGACCATAAATAGTACTACCACCTTCTTCTATAGTAGCTTTGGCGCCTTTTAAGGAAGCCATCTTGTGCGGAATCTTAGTGATATTTGGAATGGTAGAAAGATATTTAACAGCAGTAGGGGAAATCACTTTAAAGGTCTGATAGGGAGTCTCGATAAATTCCCCGTCCATCTCCATATATCGGAACAAATTCAGGTGGCTGACCATGTACTCCTCTTCTCCACAGATAGTAACAACCTTTCCTTTTACTAGGTACTTTAGTTTCTGGTGAAAAGTGGAGGTAACAGCCCCTGCCCCATGGATCCAGAGATGTCCCAATAGACAAGAATAGGCCGACGAATGTGCATTACATAGAAAGTGGACTCAAATATCTGTGAACCCACATTGATTGGAAGGTCCACTTCTCCATGCACCATTATTCTGGACCCGTCAAAGGCTTAAACTATGATACTATTTGGCTTTAACACAACCTTATCATAATCCAGTCGATCAAGAGCGCCTTTTGGTAGAACATTCAGAGAAGATCCAGTATCGATTAACACATGAGCCAACATAGTGCCCCTGCATTCAAGGGAGACATACATGGCCCTATTATGATTTCTCCCCTCCAGAGTCAAGTCAGCATCGGAGAAACCTAGTCAATTATCAGTTTTCAAACTAGCCACGTAACTTCCAAATTGATCAGCCAAAATTTCTTGCAGCACATGAGCAGTCTTCAAGAATTTAACTAAAGCTTGCGCATGGGCTTCAGAACACTGTAGTAACGATAACATGGATATTTTGGACGGGGTTTTCCCTAGCTATTCAACAATCCTATAATCTCTTATGCGAATGATCTTCAAAACCTCTTCCAACTCTTATCCAGAGGTATCTTTGACTGTAGCTTCTTTTGGCGCCTCCGTCTAGGCAGGCTCTATCATTGGCTCTTTACCTCGAGCCTCAACAGTTGACTTGGTAACAGTGACTTGAACAGGTGGAGAGATTTCCAGGGAGAAAGTTCTTCCGCTTATAGTAATTTTTCTAGTCCCCGCAATATTGATAATGTTGGGATCAGCCTCTTCATCATCTTCATCGGACAACTCTTGTTTAATGTCATGGTAATAGACGACGGACCCATAATTCCATGGAATAACTTTTTCCGAGGAATATGGGATGGGTCCAGGTGTTGTAATAATCAAAGGAGCAACTTTTGGATTGGTAGTAATCCTTACAGGGCCCTTGGAAGTGATCCTGAAAGGAGTACCAGATACGACAGACAAATCTTTGCACAAATTCTCAGCATTCAGAACTTTCTCAATCAAAATTACATGTTCATCCATCAGGCGCTGAACGCCTTCCTTCAATAACCCGCAACCATTGGGTTGGACTGTACAACAATAAAATTCTTCAACATAACCCAGAAATAAATCGGCTTTTAACAAAAAAAAAATTGATTGTTGAGAGAGGAGTAACACATCACTTACAAAGGTAACATACAGAACATCTTCAATAGCACTTACGCCCTTGTCATACTTGGGCATAGGTACAGTAATCACGTTTGGAGTCTCCGAAGGATTGAACTCAATTTCCTTATTATTGATCATGTCCTAAATCTTGCTCTTCAGGCCCAGCAGTTGTTGGTGTCGTGCCCAGTGCTGTTTGAATGATAAGCACACCTCGCATTTAGATTGTACTTTGGAGAGGATGTGTTGAGATTCTGAGGAGGATCTCGTGGTAAAATGAGTTCAGCCTTTAACAAATGTTGTAATGCCTGAGATAAAGGCATGCCGATCTTGGTAAATTCTCTTAACAAAGCGTCTGGCCTTCGTTGGTTACCCTGCTGTTGTTGAATCGACGTTGTATTAGAGATTAATACCACTCCCACAGACTGATGGCAGTCACTTTTACTATGCCCTTTCTGGATAAAGACAACATTGACTTCTTTTTTACCAATGAATGACTTCTTTATAGCATTAGAAGATGCAACCATTGTAAATCTTCCTACTCTTGATACCACTTTCAACCCTTTCTCTAGTCAGAATCAACTCCGTGAAACCAGACGACGAGCTTCCAATCAACAAATTAAAAAATGGGCCTATCAGAGTGCCCATGAACATATCCACCACCCCGTCAATCAAAGGAGGTTGCACCCTTCCAGCTAAATCTATCCATTTTTATGCATATTCCTCGAACCCTTCATTCGAGCCCATGGGCATATTTTGCAATTGCACAAGGGTTGGTGCAAGGTCAACACTATACTGATACTACTTGTAGAAAGCAGCAACCAAGTCTTACCATGTATGGATGTTGGTTCCCTCCAGCTGATAGAACCATTCAAGTTGAGTGCCAGCCAAACTCTCTTGAAAGAAATGGACCCATAGTTTCCGGTCAGCAGTATGAGGTTGAATCTTTCGAACATGCGGCCTCAAATGGAGTCTGGGACAAGAGACCCCATCATATTTAGAAAAGGCGGGGACCTTGAATTTATGTGGGATAACCACCCCTGGGACCAGACCTAATTCACCAAAATTCAATCCAGGCACCTTCTCGATTTCCATATCCTTGAGTTTGTCTTCCAACTTCTTGTATTTGTCATCTACATGAGGGTACTGTTCGTCAGAGTAGTCTTCATATTCATGAACATTCTCATAACCCTGGTTATTCCTTCCTTCATGCTTGATGCTTCTACCATCTTTTTCTTGGTGGTCGTCTTCCTCAGAGGAAACATCATCCACCTGAATTTGTTGAGCCGAACCTTTGCACCTTCTCCCCATACTGAGGAAAGCAGCCGACTTCTTGGTCTTCTTTTTCTTGGCTACGCGTGCCATCAGATATTTCTGCCCCTGGGACAGACTCAGAAGAGCCTTTTGAAACTATGTGTGCTGAGCCTGGAGATCCTTGAAAGTTTGTTCCAGGGCCATCTTATACTGAAATAAACAGTAAGTAGATGATAAAACCTATATGAAAGATCTGTTATAAAATGATCATGATATGTAAAATGCAATATTTTCAAGGACCTTAGGAGGTTTAAATTTGCTAACCAAGAGGAAACAAAAACAAAGATTTTTATTAGTAAGTTCAAATTACAATTGCCTTTTAGGCTTACAATGAAAACAACAATATCTCAAAGAGATAAAAAAAGTAAACTCCTAAGACCTAAGACTCAAGCTTCCCATGGACGCTTCCTCTTTGTGTTGATGTATGCATTGAGAATTTTATCCTCGTGAAGTTTCTCTGTAAGCTCCAACACTTTCTTTTCGCTTGCATATAATTGAGTCTCAAAGGTGTCCCATTCTCCCTTGAGTTGAATCCAAGACTTCTCCAATTTTTCAAGGTCAATGGGCATGTCTGGATAGAGGATGGTGCGAGAAATGTCTCCTTTGTCAATAGGCTCCATGATCACTGGTAAGACAGCTGGATATGGCATCATGAGGTTTTGAGCGCGAGCTTATACCCATTTGAGACAGGGCTCCAGAGGGATGGAATTCTTATGTCCTAAAGCCTTACTATAAATGTTGCTTACCATGCCCAAGCATGTATGAACCTTCGACGATAACCTTGAGGATTGTTTTCATAATCGAACACAATACCCTGGATAAGTGCGTCATGAGGACCATCTCTTAGAGCATAACCAAATTGACATAGATCCAGAGAAGGGTTGTAAGTAATACCTCCCCTAATACCAAGGAGTGGAACATTAGAGAATTCCCAATAACGGTCAATGATAGTGATATCCTCATGAGATCGGGAATACCAGTATATGTCTTTATGAGAAAGTGACATTATTCTTTGCGACCACCTCAAACCTTGTTCATTCTTCATTACTGATCAGGGAAGGTGCGAAATAAACCACCTGCATAGTAGAGGAATACAACACATGAGAGTTCCTCTCCTCTTCATAGTACGAGTGTGAAGAGAATACATAATATCTCCGAGCAAGGTAGGCACAAGATTACGAGCAAGGAAAATCTTAACGGCATTCACATCTATGAGTTTGTCTAGATTAGGGAATAGTACCAACCCATAGATTAGAAGGGTCAAGATCTCCTCGAAAGCCTGAAAACTCATAGCATCTAAAAATATTTGAGCCTTCTCTATCAGAAATTTAGCCAGAAAACCTTTGACTCCACTTGTTGTTTCCCAATTGGATATTATGTCGGACCGCTTCAGATGTAAATCTGCTGCAATAACTTCTTATTTCAGAGCTTCCTCTAAACCGGTGAAGGGTATCTGTTTAAGAATGGGTACTCCTAGTTATTAAGAGAAGTCCTCTATTTTGGGTACCAACTGATAATCGGGAAAGGTGAAGTAGTGATGTGAAGGGTCAAAGAACGGGAATAGAACACTCACCATATCTTTGTTAAAACCTGAGCTAACCAGACTGAGTAGTCGACCATGCCTTTTGATAAATGGAGAACTTCCGAGAACCCTTGAGACTAACTCTTTATGTTGAGGAGGCACCCTTACAAAGTTGATCAAGATAGTGTTTCTGCGAGCGGAGGCCATATCCTGTAAAACAGAACAAAGATAAATCTCTTGGTCCTTGAAATGGTTAGTGAAAATGCATATGGTATGATGTTATGTTCGAACAATTTAATCATACACAAACAAAACACACAAGGCCTTAGGTTTAAGCTAGCATGGAGTTTGTAGGTAAGTACCCTCTTAAAGTTTTAGTTGGCTCAACTTATCCTAAAAGCAGTAATCGGGTTCTAGGAGGCTCAATATCACTGATCTTTCTCTCGGGAATTGTTTCAACACAAGCATCTGATTTGCGACCGAAATATTCCAAGAGTCCAACCTCAATGGTTGTAGCATCGAGTATCAACCAACTTAAGTCTGCACCAAAGTCGGCTATCTCGCTACCTTCTAATGGCTAAGTTGTGTCAACTAAGGTTCTGCGGTCAGTTAGTGCTTTATGACCCCACGCGTCAGCCCATCATTCTCCTTGACTTAACTCAAGGGACACATGTACGAACCAATGTGTCGCACTAACGTAGCCATCGATTCAACCATATCGATATACGCTGTACAATCTTCACGGTCTATTGCTACTTACCTAAAATGCCCCAGATCCGGGTATAGGATCTTTAAAAGAGTAACCTAAAACAACCCTTAAAAATAAATCAGGAAAATCAAACAAGAAAAGAAAATAATGGGCGATCTAGCTCTAAGGTAACCCCACTTTAAATTATCCCCATCAGAGTCTCCAGTTATGTAATACGGTGGGAGAACTGACTTTTAGTTTTTCATTTTATCGCAATGTTGCGGATAGCATGAGTTGTCACCTACTTTTTTTTATATCCAATAAAGGAAAGGTTGAAAAGAACAAGAAAGACCTTTTGAGAATTTTCTGAGTAAGAGGGGTAGGTTATGAAAAGGGAAGGTGTTAGCACCCTTTTCATGCGTAGTTATCTACGGGCTCTTAATCGCTAGCTCACTTTGAAAATGCTTTGTGTTTGTGTAAGCTTGAAAAAATATTTTGAAAAATGAATAAGCGTGGAAAACTTTGTAATGATTCTCGTATCGTTGAAAACACATACAAAGTGTTTGCTTTTGAAAATATTTTAGAAGAGAGTGTAGGTTTGAGAAATGTTTTTGATTTGTGAGCAAGAGACTATGAGCTATCTACCTACTTAAAAAGTCTTTGTTATTTTCCTCCTTTCCTTTAGATAGTGCTATCCTACCATTTGTTAGTAGGAATCCCTATCATTAGATGTTTGAGGGACAAGCGTGGGTCATCGTACAGTCACGAAGGTAACTCGTGGGATACTTTAGCAATTATCCTAAGGGACTAAGATCGTTTACTGAGGCAGCATCGAAGGGTCATCGAGGGACTATGATCTTTTAACCAAAGGATCTTCGCTAAAGCGTCCCACGTTCGAGGGACATGACTGTTTATATCGAAGGAAACAAGTGAGGGTCACCCTAGATGTGCGCGTGTGCGAAGTGTTTTGATTTCAGTAATTTGTCTTGAGATTAGGTTTTCTAACGTTTGTTTTAATGTCTTACCATGCACGCCTAATTATTATACAATTAAATATATACATGCATTCATACATAAGTGCAAAAAGTAAAAATGCAGGAAATTGAATCTACGCAATTACAATGATTCGGGGACAGGGAATTACAAACCATAAAATGGGGAAAAGGAAAAAACCTAATTTATCTATTACATACCATTGACAATTACAATATTGTAAAATAAGGCGAAAAAGTAAATGAGCGCGCGAAGATTGAAAAGGAAAAAGATGTTAAAAAAACCTAAACAATTTCTAAGCGTTTAAGAAAATATTTTTGTGTTTTTTGTTTTGACTTAGAAAAATATTTTCAGTGATTAATCCTAATTCTAGTTAATTTACAATTTAATTAATAAAATAAAAAAGTGTGATTAAATTAATTAATTTTATTTATTAAAAATTAAATTAATTAATTTGTAGGTGTTTAGGTATTGGCTTGCATTTTTGGTAAATCCCAAGTGTATGTGTGAATGTCATGACTGATGTCATAACATTATAGTTCAGTTTGTACTGACTCATTAGGTACCTTTGCAGAAAAATATTGTAATTCAAATACTGATGTTTATAAGTGTGTATCTGAGCATTTTGCAAAATGATCACATTTTGCTAAATCAGTAGACAGGTTTTCTCAGATGTCATAACAGATGTTATGACATCCTGTTCTGAACTAACAGGATTGCAGGATTGGATAAGTCTGAGTTTTTTCAGGAAATAACTCAGTCCTTCCTGAACAGAATCCTGCGTTTTCTGAGGGGTAACCTAGCTCAACCCTAACCTGGTTAATAAAGTCCTGTGACCTGGTCTTTAGGTCAAACGGAATTAACCCTAGGTTTTTGGAAACCCTAACTGAAGTTGCAGCTGCTATATATTCAACAGAGCTGCTGTTTTTCAAGGATGGCATTTATTGATTAGAAGATCACTTGTAATCTGTATAGATTTGATTATTGTACTCCAAGCAATTATCATTGTGATAAGTGCCTTGGAATAGGTTTCAAATTGTAAGGGTTGTGTAGCACTCTAAGCTTTGAAGCAAGAGTGTTTGAATGTTCCTTGACTAAAGCTGTGAAGCAGAGTCAAGTTAGTTGTGTACATCACTCAAAGCTATGAAGCAAGAGTGATTGTGTTGCTTGATTAAAAAGCTGTGAAGCTTAATCAAGTGTTTGTTTTTGAAGAGTGTCTTCATCAATTCTTAAGTCAAATTGGTTTATGTATCACTGCTGTGATTGAGGGGGAGTGAGTAGGAACTCAGGTTTAAGTTGTACTTAGATTGGAATTGCATTGGGTAGGTCTTAAGTGAAGGAGATAAACTGGTTGGTTAATTCCTGAATTAAAATCTCTTATAGTGGATTTCCTCCCTGGCTTGGTAGCCCTCAGAGTAGGTGTTGTTGCACACTGAACTGGGTAAACAATTGACTGTGTTCTTTATTGCTTTTGTATTTACTGTCATATAGTAAGTCAGATACGGTGTCATAACATTGAACGTGACATTGAGTATCTGCAGCCAGAATTTCAATTGGCATCAGAGCAGGCACCCTGCCTGTATTACTGGGTGAGATCTAGGGATATCACTTTCTGGCACTATGGACAAAGAAGGAGTTTTTGGAAATAGACCACCCATTTTGGACGGAACCAATTATGACTACTGGAAACCTCGTATGATTGCCTTCCTAAAATCTCTGGACAAAAAGGCTTGGAGAGCTGCTGACAAAGGATGGATTCATCCCTCCATAACTGAGATAGATGGGACAATCAGTCTGAAGCCTGAGGAAGATTGGAGTAAAGAAGAAGATGAGTTAGCTCTGGGAAATTCAAAAGCTTTAAATGCCTTGTTCAATGGAATTGATAGAAACATTTTCAGACTAGTACATCAATATGAACTGGCCAAGGAAGTTTGGGACACTCTCAAAACTACTCATGAGGGCACTTCCAAAGTAAAAATGTTAAGGCTTCAGATGTTGACTACCAAATTTGAGAATCTAAAAATGATGGAAGATGAAACCATTCATGAGTTTCACATGAACATCTTGGAGATTGCCAACACCTCAAGAGCACTGGGAGAAAAGATGTCAGAAGAAAAACTGGTGAGGAAGATTCTCAGATCCTTGCCTAAAAGATTTGCAATGAAGGTAACTGCCATAGAGGAAGCCCAGGACATTAGCAAGTTGAAAGTGGATGAACTTATTGGGTCTCTTCAGACTTTTGAGATGGGGATCACTGATAATGGTGACAAGAAGAACAAAAGCATAGCACTTGTATCCAACACTGATGTTGAATACAAGGAGGATGAAGAAGAAAACATATCAGAAGCTATTGCCATGCTTGGAAGACAGTTCAACAGGCTCATTAAAAGAATGGACCCAAAGTCAAGGTCTAATGTTCATAACATTCCCTCTGACATTGACAGTTCCAGCAGAAGACCAAGGTCAGAAGATAAGGGAAACCAAGGCAGAGGTATTCAATGCCATGGATGTGAAGGATATGGACATATTCGAGCTGAATGTCCTACCTTTCTTAAGAAACAAAAGAAAGGAATGACTGTTACTTGGTCTGACTATGATTCAGAAAGTAATTCTGAAGAAGAATCTGCCAAACTAGTTACTGCCCTAACTAGTGTTTGTACTTCTGAAAGTGACACTAGTGATGAAGAAGTGACATTTGAAGAACTGGCTGATACCTACAAGAAATTGTGTATCAGAAGTGCTGAAGTCTGTGTGCAGAATGAGAAACAATCAAAACTCATTATAAAGCTGGAGGCTGAAAAAAGGGCAAATCTTGAAACTATAAGTCATCTAGAAGGAGAAGTTCAATTGCTGAACTCACAACTGAATCAAATGACCAAATCTGTCAAGATGTTGACCAATGGAACAGACAAATTGGAAGAGATCCTTCAGGTTGGACAAAATGTGGGAAATAAATCTGGACTAGGATTTATGGAAGCAAAGAAATCTGGTACTGGTAAGCAAATGTCAAAACGGATGTCTCAACACAACTCTCAACATCAGGAACAGAGACATATGAAGAAAAGGTACCAAAGATGGAAATGTCATCATTGTGGGAGATATGGTCACATAAAGCCCTTCTGCTTCAGACTACATGGATATCCTAATCAGAACTCAGGTGTCAAACCTAAGTCTAAAAAGGTACCACATGCTCCTAAATGGAAGAAAAAGGCTACTGCACTGATAGCTCACACTTCCCTGAGGGTCTCTACAAAGGAAGATTGGTACTTTGACAGTGAATGTTCCAGACATATGACTGGATTCAAAAATCTCCTCAATAATGTTATGCCTCACACCACCAGTTTTGTGACCTTTGGAGATGGTGCTAAAGGTGAAGTCAAAGGAGTTGGTAATTTGGACTACCCTGGAGTTCCAAGTCTGAATAAAGTACTGCTGGTAAAAGGGTTGACTGCTAATCTCATTAGTATCAGTCAATTATGTGATCTAGGATTCAAGGTCAACTTCTCAAGATCTGAATGTCTAGTAATTAATGAAAAACTAGAAGTTGTTATGAGAGGAATCAAATCCAAAGATAACTGTTACGTGTGGCAGCCTGAGAACACTGATATCTCCACTATGGGTCAAATCATCAAAGAAGAAAAAGAGATGAAACTGTGGCAGCATAAGCTTGGTCTCCTTCATCTAAGAAGAATGAAAAGAGCTATTTCTATGGAAGCTGTCAGAAGAACTCCAAAACTACAGGTTGATAATATCTGTGATGTGGCAAATAAAATTGAAGAAGAATGTGTTGTCAGAACCTTAAGTCATCTTGACAAGGATGTTGGAAATAACAAGTCTAATAAATTCTGTTCTCAAAACATCTGGTCAAAACGGATGCTCCCTGAGTACAATGTTACACAAGATGTTGTGATATTGTGTTATGACAATCTGAAAACAATCAACATTTCCTTGAACCCTATTGACTTTGAAGAGAAGAAGTCATTTAAACTGGAACATAGTTTCTCTAAGCTTCAGCTGACTGATTCTTCTACCAAGGCTCTTGTTGGAAATAAACTTGAAAATTTGAGGGGCAGGTTAGGTATTCACCAACATGAGAAATTATAGCAATTAATTTTGCTTAAAACAAGGGTTGAAGGGATTAATTTTATTAAGTCTATATTTAGTGGGTTAATCATATTCTTTCACAATTCCTTCAAAAGCTTTAAGAAGTTGAAGAGACTCCCTTTTATCCCCTACCTCTCTCATCCTTGCAACCTGTTTCCTCCTCCCAATCAAAGATTTTTCTCAAACTGCTACCATTACTCAAAGTCAATCAAAATGTCTCAGACATCGTCTTCAACCATGGCGACTTCGTCTTCCTCATCATCGTCATCATCTGACCAAGATTCTAGGGCAATCACTACATGCATAGAATCTGAAGTTCTTGAGGTCACTCCTCTCAGGGAGATGGCAACTGACCCAGCCAGAGTCAAAAAGCTCAGAACCAGACATGCAGGAAGAGCTCAAGCTACAGCCTCTGGTAATTCTTCTCATCCTTCGTCTTCTGTACCTAATAGAGAAGGATCAGTTCAAGTACACCAAGCTATTGCTAGGCTGGTTACTAGTATACTGAGTGGCAACCAATCTGTACCGGGGATTTCTATCCCTTTAAATCAATCAGAAAGTCCAAATGTGGAAGGTTCTGAAAATGTAGATGTCACTGAGAATGTTGTGACACCAAAAGACAACATTCAGAACCCCTCTGAAAAGGCTGCTGATCCACCTATCATTGATGTGGATGAAGATTACTCAGATAATGAACTGATTGCTAATGTGAACCCTAGCATAGCTAGGAGATTGATGAAAAGAAAGAGTAGTCAGAATGATAAACTTGATGTTAAGAAATCCAAGGCTGAAGGCATGGCTGAGAAAAGTATTCAGACAAAAGGGAAGAAGGCCCAAGTGCATACTGCTAGACAACCAATCTCTAAGAAGAGTAAAGAACCTGAAACTTCTGATTCTGATGAGGAATCAGAATTTGAGATTGATATTGAAGAAACTCCCATCAAAAGGAAGCTCCCCTCCAGCAAGATTGCTAGAGTGCCTGAAGTTCCAACAGACAACATCTCTTTTCATCATCCTGACAATGCAAACAGATGGAAGTATGTTTGCTTAAAGAGAATAGCCTTAGAGAGAGAACTCAACAATGATGCCTTGGAGTGCAAAGACATCATGGATCTGATCAAGAATGCTGGGCTAATGAAGACAGTAATAAAGTTTAACAAATGTTATGAAAATCTGGTCAAGGAGTTTGTAGTTAACTTGTCAAATGATTGTGCTGATGGAAGGTCAGCTGGCTTTGAAAGTGTTTTTGTTAGAGGAAGAAGGGTCAAGTTCTCTCCATCAGAAATCAACAAGTTTCTTGGAAGAACAAATAAGGACTGTCCTGATCTAGAGGCAACTGACAATGAAGTTTGTCTAACCATCACAGCCAGGCAAGTAAAGTGCTGGCCCTTGAAAGGGAAGCTGAATGCTAGTAAACTCAGCATGAAATTTGCCATCTTGCATAAAATAGGTGCAGCCAACTGGGTGCCTACAAATCACAAATCAACTATCTCCACAGGATTGGGGAGATTTATCTATGCTGTGGGAACCAAGACTGCTTTTGACTATGGGAGGTACATCTTTGAACAAACTTTAAAGCATGCTGGCAGTTATGCTGTCAAAGGACCAATTGCCTTTCCCTCCCTCCTTTGTGGAATCATCCTTGCACAATACCCTGATATCCTTGTGGCAAGAGATACGGTCTGCAAAAGAGCTCCTGCCCTTGGCCTGCACTACAAACTGTTTCAGGGATCTCATGCTCCAGACATTGTCATAACATCAGCTGAGACATCGTCTGTAAAGACCCAGTCCAAGACATCAGATGTCATAGCTGTTTTAAAAGAACCTTGCAAAGAGCTGGATGCTAGAAAAAGGACCCTAGAAATTCTAATTTCCAGGCTAGAAAAGGAGGAAGCTGAAGAAAGCAGAAGGGAAGAAGCTGAAGGACATCTCAACATTGAAGAAACTAGCTCCTCTGAGTCTGATGACAGTGCTTGAAGGTTGATTGTTGTTTGGTGGTGTTGCTGGTTGGTTGCTGATATCTGGTCGAGTTTGGAAGTGTATTCTGTTGTTTTCTGCTGCTGCTCTTATTATTTTGTTTTGGATAACTGTATAATTTTATGAACATGTATCTTTGGCCCATTTGTGGCTAAAGAGGGGGAGAATATTTTGGTACTTACTTAATTAGTACTTGACATTCTATTTTTCTGCTGTCACTTATTTCTGCTGCTATCTATCTCTGATTGTTTAGGGTCTTTAGCCAAAAATCTGCCAAAGGGGGAGTTTGTAGGTGTTTAGGTATTGGCTTGCATTTTTGGTAAATCCCAAGTGTATGTGTGAATGTCATGACTGATGTCATAACATTATAGTTCAGTTTGTACTGACTCATTAGGTACCTTTGCAGAAAAATATTGTAATTCAAATACTGATGTTTATAAGTGTGTATCTGAGCATTTTGCAAAATGATCACATTTTGCTAAATCAGTAGACAGGTTTTCTCAGATGTCATAACAGATGTTATGACATCCTGTTCTGAACTAACAGGATTGCAGGATTGGATAAGTCTGAGTTTTTTCAGGAAATAACTCAGTCCTTCCTGAACAGAATCCTGCGTTTTCTGAGGGGTAACCTAGCTCAACCCTAACCTGGTTAATAAAGTCCTGTGACCTGGTCTTTAGGTCAAACGGAATTAACCCTAGGTTTTTGGAAACCCTAACTGAAGTTGCAGCTGCTATATATTCAACAGAGCTGCTGTTTTTCAAGGATGGCATTTATTGATTAGAAGATCACTTGTAATCTGTATAGATTTGATTATTGTACTCCAAGCAATTATCATTGTGATAAGTGCCTTGGAATAGGTTTCAAATTGTAAGGGTTGTGTAGCACTCTAAGCTTTGAAGCAAGAGTGTTTGAATGTTCCTTGACTAAAGCTGTGAAGCAGAGTCAAGTTAGTTGTGTACATCACTCAAAGCTGTGAAGCAAGAGTGATTGTGTTGCTTGATTAAAAAGTTGTGAAGCTTAATCAAGTGTTTGTTTTTGAAGAGTGTCTTCATCAATTCTTAAGTCAAATTGGTTCATGTATCACTGCTGTGATTGAGGGGGAGTGAGTAGGAACTCAGGTTTAAGTTGTACTTAGATTGGAATTGCATTGGGTAGGTCTTAAGTGAAGGAGATAAACTGGTTGGTTTATTCCTGAATTAAAATCTCTTATAGTGGATTTCCTCCCTAGCTTGGTAGCCCCCAGAGTAGGTGTTGTTGCACACTGAACTGGGTAAACAATTGACTGTGTTCTTTATTGCTTTTGTATTTACTGTCATATAGTAAGTCAGATACGGTGTCATAACATTGAACGTGACATTGAGTATCTGCAGCCAGAATTTCATAATCAAAAACTAAAATCTAATTTTTTATGATTTTTTGTGATTTTTACTGATTAAATAAAATTACTTTTAAAAAAATTAAAACAAAAAAGAAAACAAATGGGCCTGCAAGAATAGAAAATGGGGGGTGCGAATCAGAAATCCTTAGGCCCATTTCAAGGAGCCCAGGTTGCTGCGCTGGATCTAGTGAGGACCATTCCTTAGAGTGCGTCGTGGGCGTGAGGTTTGATTCACTAGATCTGGATCCACTGAGATCTACTGGTTGTTAGATGAGGTACACCATGCGCGCGTTGGACATGACCTATACGTGATCTGCAAGGAAATATGGAAAAATAATATGCCAGAGGCAGGGATCGAACACCTGCCGTGGCACACCAAAGCCTTACTCACACACACGGTTACCGCTGGGGCAGTCATTTCATTCGGTACATATATAAAACAAAACAACAAAAGCCTTGAATGAAGTATATGACAGAAGAAGCGCTGGAGTCCTAGCTCCGGGCATTTTCTCCGGCGAACCAAAATCATAAAACCTGCAAAAACGTCAGAAATAAAAATAGAAACACATGCTACCCCCCTAATTCAGGTATGGCGGATTCAATGGTGAGGTTATCTTGACCTTAAATGCACCGCAAACAGAGTTATAACAAAAATGCAAACAAACACGGTCTCAGTGGCAGGTAGCCATATTTACGTTTAAGCTAGCATGTAAGGCTTCATTTCAAACCTAACCAACATCCTGAGAACATCTAAACACAAAACGTTAGTAAACAATGCATGGATTTAAGATTTCAAAATGTAAGAAATTTACCAACCGGAGAATAGTGGATATGCTTCTTCTGGGCAAGGCTGGAAGCGTTCTTGGGCTGGGTTTACTCCTGAGAATGTCAGGAAGGCGAATGGATACCTGAAACTTGTTGAGAGTGGATGAGGAATGGGTTTTTGGGTTGCCGTAGCTCGAATTTTTTTTAGAGTTTTTGTGTTCTCTTTAGGCAGCTTGCTCGTGTCTTTGGATCTGATGTTGTTGTGCTTAAATAGAGGAGTGAAATGTCTCCAATAACATGGTAAGAAATCTATTCATCAAGCCATGTTTAAACAAGAATCAAACACTTTGAAAACTTGCCATTTTTTGAATGATTATTTCCTCTTTGAGATTTACATGAATTTGGCGTGTTGTAATAGGTTGGAAAGTGTTGTATTGGGCTCTAAGAAACCACTCATGGGCCTGGCCCATTTACCTTGTACTTCATTTAACTTATTTTGCATTTATTTGAATAAAAACAAAATAAGTATAAATAAAATAATAAGAAAATACAACAAAGGGTAGGAGTGAGCTTAAGAGTCTTTCAAAAGGTCATGGACATGTTTGAAGCCCAAAAAGTTGGGTCACAAGTCCAAAATTTCAAGTTTGCACATTTTGCATTTCATGTATTTCCTCAAAATTTCCCAACTTGTTCAACTCATAACTTGCTCAATTTTAAAATTTTAAAGTTGATCTATTACTTTTTGAAAATCCCAAGACGTCCTTTACAATTTCTCTTTTTATCATTTTTGCATTTGGAGAATTTATCTTGATGTAAGTTGCCTTGATAAAAAAAAGTGTCTTTTTGTTGACTTTTGAAAATGACTTGTAATGTATTAGCTAATATCTTTCAAATGAAGCACTTTTTGGACTTAAGTATAAATACAAAGTTGTAGATAATTGAATTTCCTTCAAAATGGGATTTGTTTGCGCAAAATTTGAGGAAGCGTGTGAAAGTTATGCTTGGTCAAAGTTCAGTTGACTTCTCTTAAGGAAATCCTAGTTTGACAACTTTTGACTTTTGATGATTTGAGGGCTTTCCTTGAGGAATTATGATCAACCCTTGATCAAATTATGAATATCACTTCAAAAATTTTATGTTGACAAAAAATATTGAAGTTTGACTGCATGTTGACCATAGTTGACTTTTTCCCCAATACGGTTGATTTTCAATCATCTGAGCCATTGAATGAGCAAACTTGTGATACAAGACTTGAAACTTGACATGAACCTTGTTGGAGACCTATGGATAACTATGGAAATAATTTGAGACCCTTTCAACCCACACTTTATTGAGGAACTCAAAACTCTAGTTGTAGACTTCTTGCTTAGGAGGAGGTTTTGATTGGTCAACCTTTGAGATTCTTGAGCATTTTGAAAACCCTTGAAAGACTGTCTTGAAGACAATAGGAGGGAAAATTTTGGGGTGCAAAACATGTGAACTCCAATGCAGTATAGAAATACTTTGTCTAAAAGAAAATAAAAGAACAACTCGCTAAGTTGAAAACCCAAAAGGACTTAAGCAAAAATGAGCGTCTCGGTGGACTGAAAACCCAAAAGGGTGGTCCAAGAAAAAATTAGAGACATAAATAGAAAAAATAATCCATCTTGGTAGATTGAAAACCCGAAACAGAAATATAGGCAAAAGATAGGGATCTTTATGACAATTAAGTGAATTGGGCCAAACTTGATCTTCTTGAAGTTATTATGATTTACGAAGTTCGTCATCAAATCGTCTGCAGCAAAGTTCAAACATAGTTGGAATTCCAAGTCTATAGGGAGAATAGACTTGTGTGTTTCAATGTAACCTTTCCCGTAAAATTACCATTTTTCAAATTTCCATGGATTTACGCCATTTGCGAACTACCATTTTATTAAATAAATTTGAGCCTTGTCCATTTGTTTGCAACTCTTATCTTATTTCAGCTTTGCAAAATCTCTTTTATTCTTGATGATAATTTTGAAACAAAATGCTAATAAAAAGTATTTTAAAATATATATAACAACAAAAATGTTTTCTTATGATTCGTGGATATAAGAGGGATGTCAATGGTTACCCAGGGGCACAATTAGATTCTGAAATGCGAAGCTAAAAAGACGGAGTACTTTTGAAAAACAAAGAAGACTTCTGGATGAATATGATTTCCCCTAATCTTCCAGGAAGGTTGTTACCTCTTTCATTTGAATTATTGATGTATGAAGAGTTGAACTTTGGGCTTATCCCTTAAGATATATTTTCTCCTCCCAAATATAGTTACCTTATGACAAGATTTTTGCTCCATCAATGGCTCTATATTTTATCCCCAAGTGATGTTGGGATTACGTGAGTACCCAAATGTATTGTGATTCATCGTCTCCAGATCACCTGTTGTGTCTATTATGTTGTCTGGTCTGCATGCACAAGACATTCATTTATTCATTCATACTCACATTATTCATACACATTTACATTTCTCGATGTGCCAGAATCCACTTACTTTGGTTGTGTTTATCCCCGAGTTGTATACTCCCTCTTTCTCAATGATGTCTTTACTCCATCCATTAGAGCATCATCTGTAAGTAGAAAAGCTTACATCCTTTCTAAAAAATTCCCCACTAAGTTTATTATCATGGAAGAAATTTGCTTTAGCTTTCCGCTCCACCCTCAGACCAGATAAATCCCCAAATGAGTTTATTCCTCATTGGTTGAAGTCTTGATTGACCGTCTCTCTCTAGTTTACTCCTGGATAGAACCTTATTTTTGACAAATATATTTGGTTGAATCTCTCTAAGCAGTAAACCTAGATTGAGAGTGCACTTGAAGACTTTATCTTTATTTGAAGAAATTTATTTCGCAAGATTGATGACTTACATTTCTTTCAAAGATCCCCACGAGGTGCAATTTTAGGAGGCTTATCGTTACCCCTTTCAAGTGGAATACTTGATTAAATAAGAAACTGAGACCAGTTCGTGGCTTATGACCAAAATCGTGGGGAGTTTTATTGTTACAATTTTCAAGTGGAAGACTTGATCAAAGAAGAAACTGAGATTAATTTGTGGATTATGACCAGGATCATGGGGAGGTTTATTGTTACCCTTTTCAAGTGGAAGACTTTATTAAAGAAGAAACTGAGACCAGTTTGTGGCTTATGACCAAGATCGTGGGAGGTTTGTTGTTACCTTTTTCAAGTGGAAGACTTGATCAAAGAAGAAATATTAAGTGTTTGTTGGCAGCAATTTTGGTAAAACAATGACTTAATAATGATTTGCTAAATATCTTGACATTTGAAGCAATCTGGTTTTGAATGATGTCAAAGCAGATGTCTTGACATCTGCCTCTTGATCTGAACGTGACTTCATATCTGTTTCCAGCTTCTGTTTCCTATTTTTATGCGCTCCATTATTCCGGATTTGTGACTCATAGTTTGCGAAAAATATGAAGGAATATTTTTCTATTTGCATTATCCATATGGATTATATCTTGGCATGTTTTCATGTAAATATTCAAAAGATTGGAATATTTTTTTCCAGCCTAAGCACATTGCTGCGCCTTTATAAAGACTTGCACCTTTATTTATAAAATTGTAACTTTTGTAGAAGAATACATTATTTCTGTTTTAGAAGTCTAAGTCTTTTAATTGTAATACACTCTAGTATTGGTTTAATACTTGAGTTGTTATTTGAGTTGTTAATTGTGGATCATTCATAAGCTTTTAAGTATTGAATGATTGAAGTCTTTAAAACTTAATAATTCTGTTGTTCTTCACTGTTTTGAAGGAATTTGAGGAGGGCCTCATACCTAGATGTGTCTTAGGTAGAAGTATAGCACGAGTAGTGATCAAGTGATTAGATCGTAAATTGGATGTTTACTGAGGGTCTATGAATTGATACTATTTACAATGTCCTCAGATATTCGTGTTGTGACATCTCCTTTGACGTCACATATCTGATACCAGAATTTCAATTGGTATCAGAGCAGGCATCCTGCTCTATATCTGGGTGAGATCTAGGGGAGATACTTTCTGGTACTATGGACAAGGAAGGAGGATTTGTGAGCATACCACCCATTCTATATGGAAGCAATTATGACTATTGGAAACCACGTATGGTGGCCTTTCTAAAGTATCTGGAGAGCAGGGCTTGGAAAGCTGTCTTGAAAGGATGGAAACACCCTGTCAAATTGGGAGAAAATGGAGAACCTACTTTTGAGTTAAAGCTAGAAGAAGATTGGTCTAAAGAAGAGGATGAAATTACTCTTGGAAGTTCTAAAGCCTTAAATTCTATATTCAATGGAATTGACAAGAACATTTTTAGATTAGTGAACACATGTGAAGTAGCTAAGGATGCTTGGGGGATTCTTCAATCTACCCATGAAGGCACATCCAAAGTGAAGATGTCAAGACTTTAGTTGTTCACCACCATATTTGAAAAATCAGAAAATGAAGGATGATGAAAGCATTAATGACTTCCATATGAACATTCTTGAGATTGCTAATGCTGCCAATGCTTTAGGAGAAAAAATTCCAGAAGACAAATTGGTGAGAAAGATGCTTAGGTCTCTTCATAAGAGATATGATATGAAAGTGACTGCCATAAAAGAAGCACAAGACATTGACAATATGAAAGTGGATGAACTTGTTGGATCAATTCAGACATTTGAATTAATCATGAATGAAAGATCTTAAAAGAAGAACAAAAGAATAACTTTTGTAACCAATAATGAAGATGAAGAGGAGGATTGTGATCTGGATACAAATGAAGGAATTTTTAATGCCTTAGTTATGCTTGGAGGACGGTTTAACAAAGTGATAAAAAGGATGGATAGAAACCCAAGATCAAATGTCAAGAACATCTCATCTGACATCCTTAAGTCAAATGGGTTTGGAAGAAAAAGGGCTGAAGAAAAATCCACTCAAGGGAAGGGAATAAAATGTCATAGATGTGAAGGTTTTGGTTACACTAGAGATGAATGTCCTACATATCTTAAGAAACAGAAGAAGAATCTATTTGTTACTTGGTCTGAAGAGGATTCTGAGAGTGATCTTGAAGAGGAATCTGCAAAGTATGTTAAAGCATTGACAGGAAAATATGTGTCTGATGAAGATTCTAGTGATGGTGAACTAACCTTTGATGAGCTAGCTACCTCGTACAAAGAACTGTGTCTAAGAAGTGCAGAAGTTTTCCTAGAAGGGGAGAACTAGAAAGCACTCATAACCCAACTGAAGGCGGAAAGGAAAGAGCATCTGAAAACTAATTCTAATATGGAAAGTGAAGTGACTTCTCTAAATTCAAATCTGGATAGAATGGTTAAATCTCTCAAGATGTTGAATATTGGGTCTGACACATTAGATGAAATTCTTCAAGTGAAAGAGTGACAGGAGACAAGAGTGGTCTAGGGTTCAATGAGAAAAAGGAACCTGTTTCAGAAGAACCTTCATCAAATTCCACTCATTCCAAGTCTAAACCAAAGATGTCGAATCAAATGTCTGAACATCATGGCAAACATCATGGTAAGAAGAAATTTTCTCACACCAGTGAGAAATCCTATCCCCGGAGATGTCATCACTGTGGAAGGTTTGATCATATAAGACCTTTTTGTTTCAAGTTATATGGGTATCCTAAAACTACTCCTCTTCCCAATATTGTTCAGATTTCTAAAAATAGAAAAAAGAAGAAACAATGGGTTCCCAAGTCTAATTTGCTAGTTTCATAGCTCATACCTCTCTCAGAGTATCTACTAAAGATTACTGGTACTTTGACAGTGGTTGTTCTAGACACATGACAGGTGTCAAGAATCTATTGGTAGATATCAGATTTAATTCTACCAGTTATGTGACTTTTGGTGATGGAGCCAAAGGTGAAATCAAAGGAGTTGGAAATCTAGAATGTTTAGGAGTCCCAAAACTTGACAATGTGTTACTTGTTAAAGGGTTAACAACTAACCTAATAAGTATAAGCCAAGTATGTGATCAAGGATTCAAAGTTAACTTCACCAAGGCAGAATGTCTCGTTTGCAATGAGAAGAATGAAGTTATTGTGAAAGGAAGCAGATCTAAAGACAACTGTTATTTATGGGTTCCCTAAGAGTTAAGCCTCTCCTCAACATGTGCTTTAGCAAAAGAAAATAAAGTTAAACTGTGGCATCAAAAATTGGGACACTTGCATCTGAAAGGAATGAAAAGAATCATATCTGAAGAAGCCTTTAGAGGAATCCCTAACCTCAAGATAGAAGAAGGGGGATTATGTGGTGACTGCCAGATTGGAAAGCAAACTAAGATGTCACATCAGAAGATTCAACATCTTACTACATCAAAAGTTCTGGAACTTCTTCAATGGACCTGATGGGACCTATGCAGGTTGAAAGTCTTGGTGGAAAGAAGTATGCCTATGTTGTTGTAGATGACTTCTCTAGGTACATATGGATAAGTTTTATCAGAGAAAAATCAGAAACTTTTGAAGTGTTTAAAGATCTTTGTCAAAAACATCAAAGGCAAAAAGATACTCATGTCATCAGAATCAGAAGTGATCATGGAAAGGAATTTGAAAACAATAAATTTGCTGATTTTTTCTCTTCTGAAGGAATCAGTCGTGAATTTTCCTCTCTTATTACTCCTCAATAAAATGGGATTGTGGAACGCAAAAATAGAACCCTTCAAGAATCTTCCGGAGCTATGATTCATGCTAAGAAGTTACCCTACCACTTTTGGGATGAAGCTATGAACATTGTGTGCTATATCCATAACAGTGTCACTTTAAGGAAAGGCACCTCAACCACATTGTATGAAATATGGAAGGGAAGAAAACCTACTGTCAAATACTTTCATATTTTTGGAAGTAAATGTTACATCTTAGACGATCGTGAACAAAGGAGGAAGATGGATCCCAAGAGTGATGAAGGAATATTCCTGGGTTACTCTACAAATAACAGAGCTTACAGAGTCTTCAACTCCAGAACCAAGGTCATGATGGAATCCATAAATGTTATTATTGACTATAGAGGATGGAATGATGAAGAAGATGTCTTAGAAGATGTTGGAACATCTTTTTCTGATATTCCAACAGAATCATATGACAGAAGTATTGATTCGAATCCACCTCAAGAAGTTCCTGAGCCTAGTCATATCAATAAAGGCCCTTCAATTAGAACACAGAAAGATCATCATAAGGAGCTTATCATAGGAGATCTAAATAAAGGAGTTACTACAAGATCAAGGGAAGGGATATCAAACTCTTGCTTTGTGTAAAAACATTGAGCCTTAGAATGTTAAAGAGGCCCTAACTGATGAGTTCTGGATTAATGCTATGCAGGAAGAGCTAGAACAATTCAGTAGACATGAAGTTTGGGATCTGGTTCCAAGGCCTGAAGGGAAAAATGTGATTGGCACTAAATAGGTTTACAAGAATAAATCTGATGAAAAAGGGGCGGTCACTAGAAATAAGGCAAGGTTAGTTGCACAAGGATACACTCAAATTGAAGGAGTTGACTTTGATGAAACCTCCGCTCTTATGGCCAGACTTGAATCAATCAGACTACTATTGGGAGTTGCGTGCATTCTGAAATTTAAATTGTTTCAAATGGATGTAAAGAGTGCCTTCTTAAATGGATATATGAATGAATAAGTTTATGTGGAACAACCTAAGGGATTTATTGATCCAAGTTTTCCTAAACACGTGTACAAACTAATGAAAGCTTTGTATGGATTAAAGCAAGCTCTAAGAGCTTGGTATGAGAGATTGACAAATTTTCTTGGTGAGAATGGATATACGAAATGTGGCATAGACAAAAATCTTTTTGTCAAGGAATAAGAAGGGAAGATCATGATTACACAGATTTATGTTGATGATATTATGTTTGGTGGGATGTCAAATAAGATGGTTCAACATTTTCTCCAGCAAATGTAGTCAGAATTTGAGATGAGCCTTGTTGGTGAATTAACCTACTTTCTTGGTCTGCAAGTAAAACAAATGGAAGATTCCATATTTTTATCTCAAAGCAAGTATGTTAAGAATATAATAAAGAAATTTGGGATGGAAAATACCAGTCACAAAAGAACTCCTGCTCCCACACATCTGAAGTTGTCTAAAGATGAAAAAGGAGTAAGTGTGGATCAAAGTCTCTACAGAAGTATGATAGGCAGTCTTCTATATCTCACAACTAGCAGACCTAACATTGCCTTTGCTGTAGGGGTGTGTGCTAGACATCAAGATGATCCTAAAGTTAGCCATGCTAACCATGTGAAATAATTCTTAAATATGTGAATGGGACAAGTGACTATGGTATGCTATATTCTCATGGATCTAGTTCTTATTTAACTGGTTATTATGATGCTGATTGGGCAGGAAGTGCTGATGATAGAAAAATTACATCAGGAGGATGCTTCTTTTTGGGAAATAATCTCATATCTTGGTTCAATAAGAAGCAAAATTATGTGTCTCTATCCACTGCTGAGGCTGAGTGTATTGCTGCAGGAAGCAGTTGTTCTCAGTTGGTTTGGATGAAACAAATGTTAACAAAATATAATGTCAAACAAGATGTCATGACATTATCTTGTGACAATCTAAGCGCCATAAATATATCAAAAAATCACATTCGATACTACAGGACCAAACACATTGATATCCGTCATCACTTCATAAGAGAGCTTATTGAAGAAAATATTGTTGTGTTAGAACATGTAGCTACTGAATTACAACTGGCTGACATTTTCAATAAGTCTTTGGATGCAAATTAGTTTGAGAACTTAAGAGGAAAATTAGGGATTTTCATATATGAGGGTTTGTAGCAATTAAGGGTGTGTGGGAATATCATTAAAGTGATATTATATTATTTATGTTTCCAACAAATCAAATTTTGTAAGCAATCATTTCAAGACTATATCAAATATTTTGCCACACGCTACAATATCACTTCCTTCTACTTTCACAAACTCTTCATTCTCCTTTACAAAAAAAGAACCCTTGTCATTCTTCATCTCTTTGCTCACAAATCTTCAAAGATGTCTCAACATCATGAATCGTCTCCCTCAAAATTTGCCAACCATCCTGAGAAACTCTCACTTGACAGAGTACTCGACGTTACTCCTCTAACAACTATCCCACCTCTTGAGAAGAAGGTCAAGAAACCTAGATCGTCACATGCACAGAAGTCCAAAGACGATATTAACACTTCCAAAGGTAATACTTTTACTGTTACTGATGATAGAATAGAAGAATACACTGTTAATGTTGATAGAAGCATTAAAAGACTAGTAAATAGAGTGTTAAATTAAGGTTTTGTTATGCCTGGGATTTCTACTCCTCTTGCTCGTATGCCTGCTCCGGATGACAAAGGAAATGACCCTAAAAGTGCTGTTGAATCATCCATCTTCAAGAAAGATGCTACTGAAAGCAAAATTGACAAGCTTGCTACTTCTGCTCTAGAGGAAGTGGAAGATGATGTTAAACAAGATGCTGAGAAAGACTCTCCTGCTAAGGAAGATGCTGCTGGTCCAAAGCTACAAAAAATCAAAATGTTGAGATGTGGTTAATGTTGATGAGTTGTCTGACAGTGAGATCATTTCTAATGTGGTGCCTGGAATTGATAAAAGGCTCAAATCTAGGAAAGTAAAGTATGTGAATGTCACACCCCCTACCAAGATTCTCAAGAAGAAAACTATGTATGGTCCCCCAAAGCTCGGAAGTAAAGTGGTTCCTCCCTCCAACAAGAGAAAAGTTAAACCTGATGACTCCTCAGATGATGATGAGGATGATATCCAGAACATCTCTCTTATTTAGAAGTCTGCAAGAAAGAAGCTCCCTGTTAGGGTACCTGACGCTCCTCCTGACAACATTTCCTTCCATTCTGTTGAGAATGATGAAAAGTTGAAATATGTGTTTCAAAGAAGAATTTCCCTTGAAAGAGAATTGGGAGTTGATGCTCTGGAATGCAAAGAAATTATGGAGCTAATATCTTCTGCTGGATTGATAAAGACTGTTACTAGGTTTGCAAAATGCTATGAGACTCGTGTTAAGGAATTCATTGTTAATATTCATATTGACTGTGTTGATCATAAAAGTAAGGAGTATAGGAAGGTGTTTGTTAGAGGTAGGTGTGTAGAATTTTCCACTGCTGTCATCAATAGATTTTTGGATAGGTCTGAATATGATTATTGTGAGCTGGAAGTAACTGATAATCAAGTGTGCAAAGCCATCACTGCTAACCAAATGAGTGAGTGGCCCATGAAGAATAAACTTTTTGTTAGCAAGATAAGTGTGAAATATGCTATCTTGCATAGAATTTGAGCTTCTAACTATGTTCCTACCAATCATACCTCAACCATTACTATTATCTTAGGAAAGTTTATTTATGTTGTTGGAAACAAAAAACTATTTGGTTATGGTGCTTACATTTTTTATCATACTATTAAGCATGCAAGAACATGTTCCATCAAGATGCCTATTGCCTTTCCATCCCTTATTTGTGGAAATATTCTTAATCAACATCCTGTAATTATGAGTGGTAATGATGTAGTTTGCAAGAGGGAGTCTACTTTATTCCTTCACTTCAAGATTTTTTTAGGAAAACATGTCCCAGACATTGTTTTGACATCTGCATCTTCTAAAAACAAGACCTCAACTAAGGATGACATGATTACTGAATTAAGGGAAGCCTGCAAAGAACTTGATAATGTGATTAAAGTTAGCTCAGCAAGAAATCTAACCTTTGAAAAGATGATCAAGGAGCTATAGAAGGACAATAGTTTTGATGATAAAATAAGCACCAAAGGAGGAGATTCTAATGAGGAAGGAAGTTCTGGCTCTGCCAAGTCTACTGGTCCTAAAGACAGTTAGACTATTTGCTGTTTATTTGTTTGAACCCTTTGTTTCTTTTTGGCACTTGTATGTGCTTGGATTCTGTGGTATGTACTTATTTGGTATATTCTATTACTATTATTCTCTTGAATGCATGTTTTATTTGGCATATTATGACTAAAAATGGGGAGAGAAACTGACTGACCACTGACTGAGGGGGAGCTTATTACTTGAGGGGGAGGCTCATGTTCTTATTACTTGAGGGGGAGCCTCATGTCTCAGAAGATGTTCTGACATCTTCCAATGCTAACAGCTAACTGAGTTACTTTTTCTAACTTCTAAATATTTTTTTGTTATGCTTATGTTGCTGCTCTGATAATGTTATGATAATGTACTCAAATAATGTTTTAGCCAAAATTTGCCAAAGGGGGAGTTTGTAAGTGTTTATTGGCAACAATTTTGGTAAAACAATAACTTGATAATATTTTTCTAAATGTCTTGACATTTGAAGCAAACTGGTTTTGAATGATGTCAACGCATATGTCTTGACATCTGCCTCCTGAGCTGAACGTGACTTCATATCTGTTTCCAGCTTCTGTTTCCTATTTTTATGCGCACCATTATTCAGGATTTGTGACTCATAGTTTGCAAAAAATATGGAGGAATATTTTTCTATTTGCATTACCCTTATGGGATATATCTTGGCCTGCTTTCATGGAAATATTCAAAAGATTGGAATATTTTTTTTCCAGCCCATGCCCACTGCTGCGCCTTTATAAGGACTTGCATCCTTATTCATAAAACTGCAACGTTTGAAGAAGAATACATTCTTTCTGTTTTGGAAGTCTAAGTCTTTTAATTGTAATACACTCTAGTATTGGTTTAATACTTGAGTTGTTTTTTGAGTTGTTAATTGTGGATCATTCATAAGCTTTTAAGTATTGAATGATTGAAGTCTTTAAAACTTAATAATTATGTTGTTCTTCACTATTAGTGATTGAAGGGATTTGAGGAGGGCCTCATACCTAGGTGTGTATTAGGTAGAAGTATAGCATAGGTAGTGATTAAGTGATTAGATCGTAAACTGACTGTTTACTGAGGGTCTATGAATTGATACTATTTAGTGGACTTGTCCTTGGCTTGGTAGCCCCCATAGTAGGTGTTGTTGTACACCGAACTGGGTTAACAATCCCTTGTATTTTTTTACTGCTTTTGTTATTGTTTCATTTTACATTGTCCTTAGTTATTTGTGTTATGACATCTCCTTCGACATCACATATCTGATACCAGAATTTCAGAAATTGAGACCAATTCGTGGCTTATGACTAGGATCGCGGGGAGGTTTATTGTTACACTTTTCAAGTGAAAGGCTTGATTAAAGAAGAAACTGAGACCAGCTCGTGGCTTATGACCAAGATCGTGGGAGGTTTATAAAAGTTGATATTTAAGATGAAAATTTACTCGTGAAGTTGGTATTCAGCAAAGTGCTTTTTTATTCCTTCATTAAAGGTTGTTAGTTTACCGTCAGTAAACGTCGGTGTGTCATGTATTTTTTTACCGTCAATAAACATCGTTGTGTTATGTATTTCTTTATAGTCAATAAATGTCGGTGTGTTGGATATTTCTTTACCATCAGTAAATATCGTCGTACCTCCAACAAAAGTTAATGCTTTTACCCAGAGATATGGGATTTCCATTTGTTGGTCATCACTAAAAGATCTCTTCCCCAATAGGATTGTTTTCCTGGGATGTTTGCTTTAGGGATGTAAATGGATATCCATGGGGACAGATAATATGATATCTGTGTCCACTCCATTTGATAAATATGATTTTCATATATGATCCATATCCATATGGATATCCGTTAAGCGGGTAATCCATGGATTTTAAGATATCCGCAAATATTTAAAGATATCCATAGATAAATTTTTTTTCTAAAATTATTATTTGAAAAAAATTGTCCAACTTCTTTTAAAGACACAAAAAGTTATTATCTCATAATATCCATACAATTTTCTTTTATTTTATCAACAAAGTTTCGTCACATTAATTCCCCTCATCACATGTTTAATTTCCTTCTTTAAATAATTTAAACTTATGATATTAAAATAATTTTATTATTTATTAATGGATACGGATATCCGTGGACATATAACATTAAACTTGTATCCGTATCCATTTAAAACTGGTATTTAAATATCTATTTATTTTATCCGAAGTCATGTCTTCGACACCTTATTCCTCGATGCTCCAAATATGCAATAATACATACAAAAAGACATTAAATATATCAAATGGTACATAAATGAACCAAAAATGTAATAATACGCAAATTATACATATTTACAGACAAAGCGGGGAATTATCTAAAGAATATTAACAAAAGAATCGATAAGTGCCACAAATTATATACACAAAATAACGACATTTTGGCACTTATCACTGATACAGTCTTGGAGATATGTCTCTTAGACTTCCATAAATTATCCTACCTTGGATGTCTTTTTCAACAGAACAGGAGTTCCATGTTTTCATAGACTTGATAATACAATCAAGTTTGAGTAAACAACATTCATCCTATTTAAAAGGACCACTTAGTAGGCAGTATACTCAACACAGCCAAACATATTGAGAAAAATAAATTCTCAAGTCATTATGTTAAGACATTATATCTAACATTTCTTTAAGGCTCCTCCAACTCCAGATTAGGGACTCACCTTTTTCTGACTCAATTGGAATAGTCGCAAGCAAGATCACACAAATCTGGCTCCTTTAAACCAAAAGAATTTTCCAGATGTCAGAGAGAATGTCCTAAACATTTGAACTTGACCTCCATATATAAAGAGCCTGGTTGAAATAACGAATCTCCAATAGAAGTTTGAGATTTAGCCTTTGCAATCCTACGCACTCGTATCAGAAATAAACTGACCCAGAGAGTAGTCAATAGGTTGATCATCTCTTGACCAGTCTGCTTATCTAAGAAATATTTCTTGGATAGAAACATTTTAGACACACAACCCATATGCCTCTTCAACCTCAGGAGAAGATTCCAAATATACGTGATTAACACACATTTGTTTAGCTCCCAGAGAATCAGATTATTCCTTGATCAATTTTCCTTCAGAATTTATTTAACCACCTTTGGAAGTGCCTTTATGAGTGGACTTGAGATGAATCCTTAAGTATGTTTGGCGACTTTAATCTGTTGGTTGAAACTATCTTCCAAGTATCATAACATCATAGGATAAACCTTCAGAGAAAACCAGATCAAAATGATTTTCCTTAATTGGTATTTCACGAATAATATTTTTTATAGCCTCAACACAAGGAAATACCAGAGATTTTACATTAGATACACACACAGTGGAAAAAAACTCCTCAGTACCCTTCAGGCATAACCTAGACACCCTTGTACATAAGAATCACAATCTAGGTGACAATAAAACAACATAGGTTTGAAAATTAATCAAACACACAGATTTGAACCACAACAGCTTTCCATCATATAAATATGCCTGACAAATTCAGATAGGACCATTGCTCACCTTGTCACAAATAATCAATACTCCCCATGAAGAGACCATACAAGTAACGATAAGACTTATCCAAGTTCACACATCTGGAAAGATGTCATAACATTTAGTAAAACATCACACAAGATACCATCAACAGCTGCCGAAGCACACAATAACACTGGGAACAAGCCAATCTTGATCATATTCAGATTGTCTTCCACCTCTTTCCTTTATCAAATAGCCTCCTGTACTCCTTGATTTTGTTACAGATTTTAGGAGTGTCAATATTGAACTCCCTAGTCATCTCCTCAGAGTATGACTTCTTCAAAACAACCATTTACAGATAGATTTTGTCCACATGTCCACTTCCAATGTCAATTATACCAGAAAATATCTTCCCTGTATCTCACCCAGAACATAACAAAAAATGATGTCTGCTTTGATACCAATTGAAATTCTGGTATACAGATCACAAATGTCCTAAGAGATGTCAAGACATTGTAATCTGAATTCAACATAATGAACAGATAAATAATGCAGTAAGTAAACAACACGCAAAATTGTTAACCCAATTCGGTGTACCACAACACATACTCTAGGGGCTACCAAGCCAGGAAGAAAATCCACTAAATAGTATCAATTCAAATCCTAAACAATCCCAATTTACAACTTCTTACTTAATCACTACCCGTGCTATACTTATACATAAGACTCACCTAGGTATGAGACACCTCTCACTTCCCTGACCGTCGCAACCACTGACAAACCCACAATTCACACGAATTAGAAAACAAAATTCACAACCATACAATCACTCAATACTTACAAGCTTAAGAGGGATTGAAAACTAAGAAGTAGACACACTTCAAAGATAATACTTAGACAAGACTCTTGACTAAGAACAATAGTTGGAGTTGCTTACAATCTTCCTCCAAGAAAAATAATCAACTATATGCTTAAAAGATATTGAGTGATTCACAATATAAGTCAACTAATAGTCCAACTCAAGTAACAACCAATACAAGAGTGACTCACAATCAACACAGTCTGACTCTAACATAGAGTGGATCACAAAATAATGATGGAACACAAACCCTAAAGGCTTAAAAAACATTATAATACGTTCCATGCATACATTAGGTTTTTAACCTACTATTTATAACAATCTTTTATTCTGGATTGGGCTTCAATTCAAAGCAGAGAGACTGCACAAAATCTACTAAAACTCCTCCATGAAAATAGGTCTTCAATCATTAGTTTCCTAAATTATCTCCATAATTAGAAACTAAGAATGTTCCCTGAATATCAGCATATATCTCTGATTTCTCAGCCTTGAACACCATGTATGATAACTAAATATTCCCAGAATATTCAACAATTGTAACAACCTAACAAACTCTAAAAGTCTAGTTGTAACAGACCTGATGTCAGATGGTTCTGCACATGACATATTTATTCGACATGCTTCTCTGTAAGTTAGAATATCCTATGTTATTGCCTAATTTGTTTAACTAAAATTAAATCCAATCATAAAATAGAGAATTAAAAAATCATGTAACGATATTAGAAATAATTGTTCTTACCTTCTATGATGGATCATTGCTAATGAGAGGCAAGATTTCCTGGAAAATCAATTCATAGTTAAGTTTCTGATGATTGTGCATCATAATGGAAGTGATGCAAGTATTGGGTGGATCAATAGTACATATTTCCCAGGAATCACTTTTGTTATTGTAAAATGCAGTTATCTGAAACGGGAAAATTAGTTTTAGACGACATAAAATGATGTACCTCCCTGAATTTGTGCGATCTACATAGAAATCAGCTGAAATTTCCATGTGAAACTTTTTATAGATCTCACACATTCTTCTTTTGTACAAATGTCTCATCTTAAGTGTTTCATCATCATCTTCTTCTTCTTCGTCGATAACATCGACTTCGGTGTGGTCGTCGTCTTCATTTTCTTTAAAAACTTACGACGGATGAACAATTTGAGACTGCTGAGGTTGTTGTAGTAAAACATATAACTCAATTTCGTTCGACCATGACTTTTATGAGTTCGAAACATATTTTGAACATTTTTGTACCCTAATTTTTTACCTAATATCCCACCTCTTTTTTGCATCATATAGAAGTTATATCATTCATCTATGTATCACTAACCTCATAAAAATACAAAGGTTTTGTATTATTGTGTTTGTTTCTTATACAAGATAGGTATGTTGGAGCAAGAGGTTCCAACAGTTGATTGATCAAGGAAATGTGTACTCCTCATTGATTTAAACTTCTCAGTCACTCATTATTATTATATTTATCACAATCTCATCACATTGGGGTTTCATCATTGAATTCATCAAGTCATTGAATAAGTTTAGGGTTTTATCTATTCAGATGAAAAATAAGGAATTAGGGTTCGAGATTTCCAATTGTGTATCTCTTAAGGCTTCATCATATCATCACCTTATGAACCTCAAAGACATCTTAACATGCTAAGGATTTCATCATAATCAAAATATTTTATTGAAATTGGACAAATTGGATTCATCTAATACAAAGTCAACTACAAAGTCAAACTTTGACTTTTTAGTCAAATATGGACTTTCCAAGTCAAATTCCATGAAGATGTGATTAAGAGGTGAATTTGATCAAGTAAACACACAAAATTGGAGGTAACTTGTAAAAAGGGCAAAGTTGAATAAGTTGTAAATTTCACTAAGTATCAAAATTCTCATGTTCAAATGCATAACCTTCAAGGATTGTAATTTATTCCTCAAGCCACCATTTTGCATGCCCAAAATATCAAATTGAAGACAATATTTCATACTACAACTTTTTCAAATGGGAAGATCTCCAAAAAATGCATGGATTTGAAGATATGGAGTGACCAAGTTGCCATCTCAAGTTTGACTAAAGTGTTCAAAGACTTAGAAATTTTTCGAAGTGTTTTCAGCTTAAAGCAACAATTTTGCAAGAATTTTTTTACCAAGATCCCATTTGATTCAAGGAAAGTGATCAAAATGAAATTTGTAGATGATGTGTTTCAAGCTTTCTAAAATGTCCAAGAGCGTTAAAATATGATGCTTGAACTAGGAGAATCTAAGAGATGAAGTTAGGAATTCAAAGTTGCATTAGAGGTCCATTTTGTGACAAGTTCATGATCAAATCTCCAAGCCATACCATGTAATATTGCTTTTTAGGTCATTTGACTTGAAAATCTCACCATGATCAGAAGCAAACTTATTAATCAGAAGAAAATCTTATTGATCAAAAGCAATCTTGTAGAGGCTAGAAAAGCATGACAGACTCCTTGATTCACTCATTTTCTTAATCATGAAGCAAATATGCGTTTTTGTGCAAAATGAAACCAAATGCTCAAAACATCCTCATATGTGAACTAAACTTGGTTTTTTCAAGTTACTTGAACTATTTGGAACCTCTATAAATAGAGAAGCCAACCTCAAATCTAGGGACACCAAAGTTTGCACACAAAACCTTCATTGTTGCATCTTTCATACCATAAACTCCAAACTCTCAATCCACTCGTGCTTTCTTCAATCTAACCATATAAACACCATCGATACATCATATTTAAACTTCTGAATACATTAAATCACAATTGGAATACCCTCATTAATCCACCTATCCCATGGTCATTTACTCATATAACTTGACTTAGTTAAGAATTTTGAGGTTGTTTTAGAACAAACCAAAAATTGCATTGTGTTCTTGGGATATCATACAAGCTAAGAAGTTCATTTGCTATCTCTAAAAGTTATTGCAATAGGAATTGAACCTTGCTCCAATAGGTAACTTTCGTGGTACTTTGAAATTCATCATACAAGCATCATTTTAATCTGTTCCTAATACTATCTTGCATGTTTTAATGCCATGAATGAAAGACCTGTGAAAATAGGCATTGGTTGATCATCTATAGCATTTAATTTAACTTGGAAAAATGTTAGGGTTTTTTGGTTTCATTAAAATTCATGAGCTATAGTCCGAAAAAATTTATGATGTTTACATTTTTGAAATCCTTGTGAATATTTTAGCAAGTTTGGTGTTTACATTTTTGCATTTGGTTAAGAAATAAGAGATATACGATTTTGGCCATGGAAGGTTTGTCTTGAGGTTGAAGATGATACAAACTGCGCGCGTTTTTTCATTTTAAATTCTGGGAACTAATTTTGTTACTTAATTAATTGGATGCACGTAAATGAATGAATGTATCACCACTCCCGGGGTTAGAACGTGCATTTTCAGATCTTTATATACATAAGGGCGCGGGTTCAAACCATTGTAAACCCCCCTTTTGCATTTTTCATCCTTTTTTTGTTGCATTCAAAAACATGTTTATTATATAATTGTGTGTTTGTGTTTATTATCACAAGGTCAGGGGTTCAACCCCTATTGCCTACAAAGCTATATTTTTTAACACTTGTTTTTTAAAATTATTTTTACCATTTTCTCTCAATTATTTTAATAGGCAAATCAACTTATTTGGATCTGATTTTTTGCACACTCCTTATTTATCCACTATATTTTGTGAATCTATGAAAAAAATCCAAAAAATATTTATTTTACCCATTTTTATTTAATTTAAAAACAAGTACTTTTAAGTGTTTTCTTTAACTTTTTTGAGATGTTCTATGAACATTTCTTTGACCTAATGGTTCATGTGTGTTTATATGGTTGTGGTTTCTTTGAGAGTGCCTTACTTGAAGATGATGACATGATTAAATTGGTTTCACTTAGGGTTTAGCATGCTTTAAATAATGAACTTTTCTTTTGATACTTAAAAAACCCTAATTTGATTATGGTGCCCTTTGCTTTGGATGCAATACTCACTTGTTTCCACATGCCATGGAAATGCCTTGATGTTGGGTTACCATGAGTTAAAGCCTATTTTTATCACACGTGTTCATATATTCTCCTAACTTTGATACTGTAATACGGTGGGAGAACTTACTTTTGGTTTTGCATTTTATCGCAAATGTTGCGGATAGCAAGAGTCGCTTCTGACTTTCCTTTTATCTAATAAAGGAAAGGGTGAAAAGAACAAGAAAGAACTTTGAGAATTTTTCTGAGTAAGGGGGGTAGGTTATGAAAAGGGAATGTGTTAGCACCCTTTTCATCCGTAGTTATCTACGGGCTCTTAATCGCTAGCTCACTTTTGAAAATTCTTTGTGAATGTGTAAGTTTGAAAATATTTTGAAAATTCCTAATTTCGGAAAACTTTATAATGATTCTCGTATCGTTGAGTATGCATACAAAGTGTTTGTTTTGAAAATATTTCAGAAAAGTGTTTGTGTGAAAAGATGTATTGTTTTTGCGTGAGCAAGCGATTACGAGCTATCTACGTACTCAAAAGTATTTGTTCTTTTCCTCCTCCTTTAGATAATGCTAACCTACCATTAGTTAGTGGGAAGCCCTACCGTTGGATGTTTGAGGAACAGGCGCGGGTCATCATACAATCATAAAAGCAACTCGTAGGATGCTTTAGCAATTTATCATAAGTTACTAAGATCGTTTAACGAAGCAACATCAAAGGGTCATCGAGGGACTACGATCTTTTAACCGAGGGTCTTTGCTAAAGCGTTCCACGTTCGAGGGATGTGACTGCTTTTATCCGAGATTACAAGTGAGGTTACCCTAAAGGTGTTAGTGTGCAAAGTGTGTTATGATTTAGTTATTTTAATCTTGAGATTTAGGGTTAGCTAGCGTTTTTTTTTTTAGATCTTATCATACAAACCTAGTTACTAGCAATAATAAGGAAAGTAGTAAATTGCGGAGAAATAAATCTAGACTATTACAGAGCTGCGGGGATGGGGGTTACAAACCATAAAAATGGGGGAAAACATTAAACCCTAGTTAACTATTACAAGTTGTAGAAGTTACATAATAATAATTAATTTCTAATGCAAAAAAAATAACGGAAACGTGCGAAGGTTGTAAGAAGAAACGAAGAGATTAATTAATGGAAATATAATTGACGATCTATCATAATGATTAATATATTTTTTATTTTTTTTATTTTTATAGAAAAAGTGAATTAATTACAACCTAGAAAAAGAAACTAAATTATTTTTATTTGAAAATATTTGATGAATAATACTTAAAGAAACTAAGTTAATTAATTTTCAATTAAATTAAAAAAGGGTCAATTTAATTAATTTAGTTTAAAAAAAGTTGAGTTAATTTGATTTTTTTTTAAAAAGAATTTGATTTAGTTATTTAATTAGAAAAAAGTTAGTTATCAAAAACAAAATAAATATTTAAACAAAAAAAGAAAAGGAATGGGCCTAAAACAAGTAAACTGGGGGGGTGTGAGAAGTCTGAAATCATTGAGCCCAAACAAATGAGCCCAAATTACTTGCACTGGATCTGGTGAGGATGGCCCTTGAAGGTTCATGGTGGGAGCATACATCTGAGGCGTTGGATCTAGATCCATTGAGATCTAATGGTCAGGATGTGAGATGCATGGTGCGCGCGTGGACCCGGTTGCACTGAATCTGTGAACAAGAAAACTTAAAAACAAAATATACCAGGGGTAGGGATCAAACCCGTGCCCTGGTATACCAAAGCCTTTGCGCTCTTGATTCAACCATTGAGACAGATATTTCATCCGCTCCTATAACCAAACAATAAAAACAAAAATGAAGCAAAACACTAATGGCCAGAGAGGCACCGTAGCCCTAGCTCCGGCCGTCTTCTCCAGCAACCTACAAAATGTGAAACACATAGAAATCAGTTTTTAAGGTTATTAAACACCATGCCCCCCATAATTCGACCCTCCTAAATCCTAATTCGGCCTTAGTTTTGGCTAAAAGCTCTTGAATCGTGTGTTTCGAATCAAGTTACACCGATTGAAGAAGAAAATAGCACATAGCAAATCTACGTGCATGGGATCATGTTAATGATCTAAACCTGTTCAAACAAAGCTCAAGATCACGTTAGAAATATTAAATCAATTTAAAATATAGCAAGATAAAAGATATGATTTAAGAAAAACATGGAACCAGCAAGGCTATGCTATGCGATTTCATGCATGCAAGATCATCATGATCGATCCAAACCTACCCTTTGATCGATCCAAACCTACACTCGTTTTGAAACCTAAGGTTCTTTGATTAATTTTGAGAATTTGGCAAGTTTTCTTTGAGGCAGCAGCTCGTGTCCTTTTGATGCTGACCTCTTGTGTTTATATAAAGAAATGAAATGGAGAAACAAATAAGGGAAGGATCTTGCAATCAAGGCCATGCTAGACAAAAATCAAACACTTTTAAAAACTTCCAAATTTGAGATATTTCTTGCCTTCTTCATCTCACACGGTTTTGGCATGATTTGTAACAGGCTAACATGTGTTGTATTGGACCTCTAGATGATTGAAACAAAAGCCTGAGCCCTCATACTATTATCTCATATTTTATTTGACTTTATTTGCATTTAAATGAATAAAAATTCAAATAAAAGAAATAAAAATCATAAAAAATGTTTGAATGGATTTAGAGGTTCTCTAACTCCTCATGAACATATTTGCACATCAAAAGTTAGGCCCACTAGTTCAAAATTTCAAGTTTGCTCACTTTGCACTTTATACATTTCCTCCAAATTTCCCAACTTGTGCAACTCATAACTTGAACAATTTTCATCTTTTGAAGATGATTTTAGACTTTTTGGAAATCTCAATACATTCTCTACAATTTCTCTTTTTATCATTTTTCATTTGGAGACTTTAGCTTAATGTAATTTGCCTTGACAAAAAGTGTCTTTTGTTGACTTTTGAAATTACCTGTAATGTATTAGCTCACATCTTTCAAATGAAGAACTTTTTGGACTTGAGCATACATATACAAAGTTGTAGATACTTGAATTTACTTAAAAATGGGCTTTGGTTGGGGAAAAGTTGATGAAGCACATGAAAGTTATGCTTGGTCAAAGTTCAGTTGACTTCTCTTAAAGAAACCCTAATTTGGCAACTTTTGACCCGTGATGATTTAAGGGATTTTCTTGAGGAATCATGATCAACCCTTGATCAAATTATGAAAATAACTTCAAAATATTGATGTTTACCAAAAATCTTGAAGTTTGACTGTATGTTGACCATAGTTGACTTTTTACCCAATATAGTTGATTTTCAATCATCTGAGCTATTGATTGAGAAAACTTGTGATACAAGACTTGAAACTTGATATGAGCATTATTGAAGACCTATGATGAACCATGAAAACCATTTGAGACCTTTAAAACCAATTCTTCTTTGTGCAAGATGAAACTCTAGTTGTGGACCCATTGCTTAGAAGGAGGTTTGACTGGTCAACCCTTGAGTAACTTTGAGTACTTGAGACCTTTGTGAGCATGTCTTGAAGAAAAATGGGAGGGAAAATTTTGGGTACAATGTAACGCCCCAAACTGCCTTCAGGATTACCGACTGACCCCATAAACCAACACGGGTCTTTTCAGCATGTTTTATCCTCACTCACAAGCTTTCTGGGAAACTTCCCAGAAGGTCACCCATCCCAGAATTGCTCCAAGTTAAGCACGCTTAAATATGGAGTTCTTATGAATGAGATACCGAAAAGAAGATGCATCTTGTTGGTATAGTTAATACCAATTAATCCTTATAAGCCTTCCTTCAACCATGCAGTCCCATACCTGCATAGCCTCGGGATCCCTCTCATTCCGATGTGGCGAACACATTTGCCCTCTTAGGCCTCAGGTGTTACATGCGGTGTAACCACTCTTCGCCCTTTTCAGCCTCGAGTGTTACATGCCCACCAGCTTCTGCATGGTTCGTCCTCGAACCACATCGTACTGGGAGAGGTATGGCTCTAATACCACTAATGTAACACCCAAATTCTACCCCTCGTAATTAATAATAAAATCAGAGTTTCAAAATTTCATCCAAACATAAATTGAGGTATCACATATTCGTGTTTTTCATCACTTTGCATTATAATGCACATCACAAAATCAAAAGTCGGATATACCGATTCATAACATAAATCATCATATAAACATATGACTAATCACAACACATCATATGTGTTCACAAAATGTACGTATCATCATGTTATCATCAATACATAAAGTCATAAGATAGCATACATAAACTATCCTATCAAAATAATAACGTCACCTAAATCCCGAGTGTTACTACTATCAGAGAAGAGCGACTCAAAATAAAGATGACTCGAGCTAATCCTCATCATCCTCGTGGATCACCTGCACGTTACCAATATAAAGGCAACGGCGAAACAAGTAAAGGGTGAGATACTCCAAAACATATAATTAAAGGCATGATAAAATATATAAATAGTTTTGGAATCATAAATGATATAGGATTAATAAGGGTATGTTAGCACATATCCAAATCTCACACACTATAAATCATCATTTAGTGTATAAAATCAACACTTTAACTTTGTCATGTAATCATCATTATCATACCAAAACAAGACATAAACTTCATCTCCATAAACTCATATCGTTGTTTTACCGTCATGTTATATTCATCGCTTACTCATCATGAAATTATCGCTTCATATTCACTTTATGTTCAACACAAAAATCATCACAAAACAAAGTATTATATATCATCGCAATTTATCATAAGCCATGAAATAAAACTCAACGCCAAAAGACTCAAAAATAAACATAACCGACTCCATGAGACACGACTATGTTATGCATGTAGTACCCGTCGCTTTGTCCATAATTAGGGACATTCGGCATAAAAGCCCATCGTCGCTTTGGCATAAAAGCCCTCGTCGCTTGGCATAAAAGCCCTCGTCGCCAATGCAACGTATGTGACTCGACGAAACGACATCACAAACACGACACAACAAAATCATCATCATCGCACATCAAAATTGGCATAGAGCCCATGTCGCCATATTTATCCACATCAAGATAAACATATCATCGTATCGCATATCATCAAGTATTCATTATAAATAAACTGTTGCAAACATCATATTTAATCACACCACATCATTATCAAATAATTCACTAAATTTCAAACACGGAAAAATAGTCAAACATCAATAATCGTCACAAAAGTCATTCACAATAATCAACATCAATTATAAACATTAACGTCGCAATCGGATTGTCCATATGCGACTTAAACCGACTAAAACGCAACCCTGTTCAACTTAACCGTAAATTGACTTATTTCGGGTTGCTCCATTAAAAACTCGTAATCTCAAAAAACTAACCTCACCACAATGTTCTACACGTCAAAATTAGCTAGCATGTCAATTTTCGTTAAATTCGGAGCAACTTGCTTCGTCGTCGAAATCACCGATATCGGGAAATTGGAACATAATCAGGTTCCAAATTAAATCGGCTAACTTATGTCATATTTGTATTTAATTAATATAAATATTTAATATATTAAATTAAGAAAATAAAAACAAAACATAAATTAATTAATTTTGTAAACTTAATTTTCCATTTCTTAGACTGCTATTACGTTTAGTTTCTAAACTACTTGATGTTCCAACCAACCCAAAACCCAAGCTTTGTTCTTGCTCCTCTTCTTCTCTTCCAAGACCTCTAGCTCTCTCTGACTCTCTCAAAGTGTGTTTTGTATGATACAAAGACAAGGCAAAGTGTGTTTGGTTTGTTTTGATGCAAGACATAAGCTAGCAAAATACCCAAAAAGCCCTTCTTGTAAAATACTACCTCATAACACCAAATAATACTAAATAATATTATTAATCCAAATAATTAAAATAACTCCAAATAATTAAATATTGGTCAGAATAATATTTTACCGAACCGAACGGAATAAAAACCAGACCGAACAAAATAATTACCAGTCCCTCAAAATAAATATCGGACCAAATAAAATAATTACCGGTCCCTCAAAATAAATACCGGACCGAATAAAATAATTACCGGTCCGAATAAAATGTCGTTGAATATATTAACAGATATACCGGTTAATTTAAATATTCTCTTCACAAAAATAAACGTCAAACGGTAACTCAAAAATATTAATATAATATAATATTAAATAAAACGGGGTGTTACATGCAGCGAAATACGCAACAACACAAAACTCCTCAACATTCTTCCGGCACAACACAAACCCTTTAAATACAACCATCATTCAGATGTAACATGTCGTCGTAGGTTTGAAAATAAATCAAACCATAAAAACACAGTAGCTTGCCACCAAAGCTACACGTTTGAAAACAACAGACAAGTCCAACACAACACTGTCTTGAACAGTCCATCCTCCACTTTTAGGGACCGTTCAAACAATAATATAAACTCTCAAAGTTCAAACAACTTTTAAGTAATACCTTCTTCCTTGCCAAACCAGATAGTATCATCCCGGGATCTCACCAGAAACAGAACAGGATGCCTGCTCTGATACCAATTGAAATTATGGTAGGTCATAACTCAGATTTCCTATAGGATGTCGAGACATCTATTCTGACAGAAACAACATGGCAATGCATAAACAACATAAAACAGTACTAAAAAGCATAAACAAAAACAAGAATTGTTCACCCAGTTCGGTGACAACAACACCTACTATCGAGGCTACCAAGCCAAGAAGGAAATCCAATATTAGTAGTACTAATTCAAATATAAACTCCCGTGTTTATAACTTATCACTTAATCCATACCCAATGAAACTTCTATCTAGTAACTCCTAGATATGAATATACCCACTCGCCTCGGTTCACCGCAACGATGTATAATAGTCCCAGTCCTAGTTACTGTATCGATGACCTTTCACCTAAATGAATATCACACTTCAAATACAAAAAAACCCCTTAATCAAGACACCCCTTGATTAAGAACAACGTACTTGATCTTGCTTCACAGCTTTGATCAAGAACAATACTTAGAGTTGCTTAAAAGCTTCATCCAAGAATAATACTACCCCGTGCTTAAAGCTTCAAGGAGAACAACAATAGAGACTACAATTGTATAACAAATCCTACTCACTATCTGAGTGGATTACACAACCAACTCTCCAAGAGGGTTGTACAGACTCAGCCCTAATGATTACATCTTTTCAATTCTTGGCTGGTGTGAATCCTAGGTTACAAAGCTTCTATTTATAACCTATATCCTAACTGGATTTGGGCCTTCAAATGACATCTCTTTGAATGTTACAAACAACAGAAAATTTTGCTACAAAATAGGTCTTCAATCAAATCTTCCTAAATTATATCCATATTTAGAAAGTTAATATTCTTCAATATTCTTCTTGATTATTCTTGAGCTACAAATCATAGAAACATAGGATAATATAATATCCTTAAAATATATTATGTCATTGTGACTTAAAAGCATAAACAGACAACTCAGCTCAGGCGCGATGTTGTATGCTTCCTCACAGGACATCTGATCTGAGATGTTGCTCTAGATGTTGAAACACTTCGACTCAACATGTCCTAATATAAAATAGGACTTCTTGCTCAACCAGTACCTGTTAGAAATTTAATACATCCTATCTAACATATTGTTGTTATATTAGTTTTCTTAAACATAATGGCAATCATATAATTCAGAGAATTAACAAAATGAAAAATAAAAGGGAAAATTCAAATGAAGTACTAAGACATCAAATAAAATCTCAGGAAAATTAGGGGAAGTCAGAAATGACTCAAAGTATTTTTTAAGAATTTTTGGAGAATTTTTCAATGTATAAAAATATTTTTAAACTAATTAAAATTCATGAAATAAGAGAAAAATAAAATAAAATAACAAAACATAAAATTAAATTGTTAAAAATTTATAGAAGGTGTAAGATAATAGAAAATAATTTTGTAATTTTTTTGGTAATTTTTGGATGAAAATCTGATCTAAAATGAATTTTATAAACTCAAAACAAAATTAAACAAAATAAAATAAAGAAAATAAAAGAGGAAAATTTTGGAACCGTCAGATCCAAGTCAAAGAGTGCAAGTATGCGCAATCAAAGGCTCAGATCACAAGGCACATGGTAGACCTGCTTTTTAAAATGCAACAGATCTAATTTAAAACAGACCAATGAATATAAAATAAATGGCCCGACATGAGTGGCCAAAGCTTTTAAAACACGAGGGAAACATTTCCACCTCTCATGTCATCTTCTCCAGTGAACTAGTCATCGGAGGTTGGAAAATAGTTTCGTTTGAGGAAAAAACCACCAACATTCTGACTGTCTCATTGAGGCGAACACACCTTCATGCTCATCTTCCATTTATTGGAACTGAGCATGGAGAATTTTGAAGAAAACTCAGTGAAAACTAAATAAAATTAAATGATGAAATCAAACAACCAATGCCAGTTGAGTTAGGGGAAATATCCCGAAGTAACAAGGTAACTTATTTCAGTTTAAAAATGCTCAAAACTAGCTTGTTCAAGTGATGATCAGAGATGGTGAACAGTGGACTTTGTTAGAGCTCTTCAGAAGGTCTTAGAGATTATTTTTTGTTACCTTAGCTTCAGAAGATATCAAAGGTGCTAATGGAATTAAGAAATAATGTTAAAATATCTTGAAATTTGAAAATGATCTCAGAAATTTCCAGTGAAAAATGGAGGATCGGGCATAGTTTTTGGGGCTTTCCAAGCTTGGTTTTAAGAGAAAATGATGCCTATATAAATATCTGAGGAAATGCAGCTTCATACGTGTGAAAATTAGTTTCAATAAGTGTGATTCCAAGTGTAAAACTTGGTTGCAAAGTCATTTAAAACACAACCTTCCCTTTGCTAATTCAGGTCATTTTGAATCACTACTTATCACTTAACATCATCAGGTGCAAACCACATGCATTGGGGTTCCCCAATTTGGAGTTTTGAGTGATTTCAATTTCAGGTCATGATGAAGCTTCAACATCCATGTCATTAGGTTCAAACTTGGTCCAAACAAAAATAGCTCGTGCTTTTTGTGATCTTTATTTTGCCAAATGATCCTTTAATGGCATAGCATACAATGCAAAAAAAAAAGAAATTCACAAGGAGCTTTAAGGTGAAAATGAAAATTTTGTGAAGTTGAGGTTTCACCACTGCAAACCAGGCCAAACATTAGGTCAAACATGTTATGGACTCATTTTTTGCAAAAATGACCTTCAAGATTTGAGGTCCTTAGAGGCATAATTGATGTTTTACCTTTAAATGAAAGGTTTACAGGACATCAAAAGGGATATTTTACAAAAATAACCACCCATAAAAGTTGAAAATTGAAGATGTTATGATCTTTGGAACATAGGCATTCCATACTTGACTTTTAGGTCAAATTTCACTAAGTCCACAAAATGACCTATAACTGATCTGGAATTTTGAGAACTTTAGGAGCATAATTGGCTTTTGACTTGTGAAGAGAATTTTAGGGGGCGTAAAAATTAACTTTTTTCCCAATGAACAACTAAAAAAAGTTGAAGTATGAAAAATTTATGATATTTTGACCAAGGCATGATAAACTTGATTTTTAGGTCAAAACACCTTGAACCAATTTGTAACTTTTGACTTTTTCCTTGCAATCCAAAACACATTGATGAACATATGGGCTTCAAATGTGTGACCCTTAATTTTATTTGATAAATATTGATAAAAGCTTGAGGAAACTTGATGACAAAGGCATGGAGATAAACACATGAACCTACTTGAAATGACTAGAAAAGAAAGCAACCAAACTTGAACTTTCTTTGATCAAAAGGTGTAAAATTAAGCTTGAGGAGCAAGTTATATAAGATAATAGGTCATTCCTTTATGAATAAGCCCTTGAGAATCAATGGTTGACCATCTTTGACCTTTAGGATTGAAAACCTTAATTGGATAACCACACTTGATCTTTTTTATTCAAAACCCTACCTTACAAAATAAACAAAAAGAACAAAGCATATTTTTGTATTTTGGTTAAGGTTAGTAAAACATAGGATGATTAACCATAAAGAAAAAGGAAGAACAAAGGTGCTTGGTGATCTCCCGCACAACAAACCCAAAGATATGAGGGTTGAGAGGCTACCATGCTTTTGACTTTGATGAAGTGTAAATGATGTTATAGATGGAATCTTAGGGGTAAAAATTAGGGTATGATAGGAAGGGTAAAGTTATTGCTTCTGCCTAAGATAATTCATTGTCTACCCAAACGTATCTTTATGTGATTCATGGAGATCTAGAAGCCTTGCGTCTCGAGAATTCCTCTTGGGCTCAAAGTTTAACTGAGTTGATTGTTTCCAGTAACACTACTATTTTGGGGTATTTTGAGAAATCTTTGTAGCAAGTGGAGCATTTTCACCATCCTCTGTGTATTTTGAGGGATAAAATTTAGCTGAACTAGATGCTCAAAGATTGGAAGATCGTATACCTTTATTGTTCTATTTTTTTGTATTGTCGTGTGTTGTAAAGTATAATAGAAATGAAATAATATGGTGTTGTTTTTACCTACTTAAGGTATAAATGTTTGATCTTGAGTGCATTGCTCTGAGTGAACTTGTGAGGTCTCCCCTTGAAGTTTATTGGACATCCCGGGGTCGTGCTCGGCCAAGGGTCGGTACCCCTTCCCCCCAGGTGAAAACCTAGTCCAAGGTTGACATGTGGCCAACCCACCGTTGTCTCTAGAGTGACTAGCTACCAGAGGGAGGTGGACCAATATTATCATTTTAGTGGTTTTCCCACTTTATTTGTGCATGTTCTTCGTATTATGGGGCTTTAATTGTTGTAATCACACACTCGTGGTGTTTGCGACAACCTCACTGAATCTTTATATCAGGGATTTGAACGCTTCTATCGTACCCCAGACTCGTTGTTACCTTACACAATCATAAAGAAAATAATTGTTTTGTAGTTTTCAAGTCCTTCATTAAAAATTGGAAATTTATAGTACATTTGTGAGAAATTTGATTTTAAGAAAAATAACATCAAATGCAAATCTGAAACATAATCAGGTGGTTCATTCGTTGCTTATTCTCCCATTTTCTCATCTCGTTAGATTAGCCAATTTTGGGAAGTCAGGTGTTTATGTTTGTCAGCTAGTCGGCCAAGTATGCTACATTGATTTCCGTGGATTTTATTTCTCATTGGTTATGATGGAGTGTTTGATATATCATTTTGGCTCCTTCAAGATCAACATTAACTATGACCGTCTCACCGTGGAGGTTGTGAAATTTGAGCTTGAGGTGGACTAGTGAAGCCATAAATTTTAGGGAATATGTAAAGAGTATGCCAAGGGTTCAATCTCAAATAATTTTGCAATGGACCATAAGAAACTGTTAGCTTACAGTCCGAACGTCCCTTCCTGCTAATATATATATATCATCAACTCGACATGCCCCCACACACTAGTTGTTGTACCATTGAATGCATGAAGTCTGACCCTTCTTATGACCATAAGCTTCCACTTTCAAGGCTTATCTTTTCAAACACTTCCGAATACATAATATTGCATGAGTTCCATCGTTGATCATGATTCAAGAAACGTAAAAATGCCTAATCATATCAATTATGACTAAAGGGAAGATCTCATTTAAGGTTCCCCAATTTTCTCGCACTCATAGAACTTAAGCATTGGCATGTCGAGGATCTTGGTCGACGTACCTACCTCATTCTCTTCATCATCCCCTTGAACAAGATATTCGTTCGGGGTGCTCCTCCAGGACACTTCCCTTTGCTTACTTCATTATCCTCACGGTTGGCCCATTTTGTGTTAGCCACGACATTCATAACTTTCGAGGGGGACTTGCTTTTAAGCGATTCTTCTCCCTTTCTTTTACAACCATTGATGTGCTCAGATAAATGACCTCTCTTTATCAATCCCTCGATGGTATATTTCAGTTGGATGCAATCATTAGTGTTGTGGTAGTGGCCTTTGTGAAAATGAAAGTATTTTGTCTTATTTGTCCTAGATGACTCTCTTATGGGGAATAGGTTTTAGTTTCTTCCCTTTTGGAACTTTGTGTTGGTGCATTTTATTGGTAAATCCTCTCCCATGATGCATTCAAATGAGTGTAATTATCATATCAACCACGAGTCCCACTACCAAATTCATCATTCTGACGATGAGAGTCCTTATTGGAGGAGAGACTAGAATTTGCATCAACAACACATGGGTTATCGAACCAGGTGTTATGCTTTTCCTCCAGGTTTATGAAAAATTAAGTCATGTTTACCATCTCTTTCATGTTGTTAGCTACCATTCACCCTAGCTTCTATCTGAAGGGACTATTGAAGGTGTGAAGAAAACATAAGAAAGGGGGGTTTGAATTGGGTTTTCCTTTCTTGACAAGCTTTTGCTTCTCAGTATTGTTTGTTAAACAACGCTTCTATATATAGCTAGTCTAGTCCACCCTTCCAAGGTAATTTCACCTTGAACTCAATGGCTTAATCCACTATAACCAATTTGATTATAATCGCATGGGTGACCGCTAGTGACTAACATACAATGATGCATTCAGGGATCCAAACTGAATATAACGTTCATTAACCCAATAGAATCTGATCCCTCAGAATCTCTTACCAAGATTTCCTTACAATGATATCCATCAGTGATCTCACAAGGCTGACCTTCACTCAGTCCCCTTTGAGATATGACTACCATTCACCCAATAGAATCCACTACCAAGATTTCATAATGACCTTCAATCACTATCTTCTTGAGCACATACCTTCACTCAACCTCTCAAGGCATCAACAAAAAACTATTTGATTTACATTTGTTTACAATAAAATGCTTTTACACAAGCTGGATGTAAACAAAATTTAAGCATACATCATAAGATTCTAATACATACTAAAAATATTACATTGTGTTGTAGCTTGATATATGGTCTTATTTTATTCAAGTAGCTTCTTCTCGGATAACCACCCAAAGAACTTAAATTTCTGAAGTCTTCTTCTTCATAAGCTTCTGGAAGATTTCTTGATCTTGATGTAGTAAAGAGAAGAAGTTCTTCATCTAGATTCACCTTAGAACATTCTGGACAACAACCCTTGTTTTATTTTCTTCTATTAGTACTTTAGAGCATATCATTTATGTTGTGAATTTGTAACTGGAGCTTTCATAATCATCTTCATTATCTTCTGCGACCTAGCAAGCTTTGTGCAACACATGAAATTAAGCACATTGTGAATCAATAAGTTCATTGTAATCATTATCAACATGATTGAAGAATCATTTTGATAATAGATGCTCTTGTTGTTGTTATAGTGGTTGATATATTTTTGGTTGTGTTCTAATAATGACAACTTTCATTTTAACATTGAACACCAACAACATTTTAAGCATATGATCCTTTTCTCATATAGCCAAGCAAAATAGAGCCTTTGTCTATTTTAAAAAGAGTCGTTACAAATATTACTACTGCGTCATTTTCTCTTCCACAATTCAAGCTAGTGGAGAGGTAGTGAAATAAGGCTTTTTCGTACTGTGTACTATTGTACCATGTTAATGTTATAGTATTTCCTTCTGTACTTTAGAGGCTTCTGCAAGCATGAGTTTAGAAGCGGGAACATAACATAAGGTCTTCATAACATCAAGTCTTAAAAGTCTTCAGAGTTGCGTCTTCAGAGTCTTCGGAACTTGGTCGTGAGATCCTGTTGTAGAGAACCTTGGATCATAAGAGCTTCAAGTCTTCAGAGTCTTAAGAGCCGCGTCTTTAGAGTCTTCAGCACTTGGTCTTAAGAACCCGTTGTAGATAATCTTGGATCAGTAGAGCTTCAAGTCTTCAGAATCTTCAGAACTTACGTCTTTAGAATCTTTAGCACTTGGTTCTTTAAGAATCCTTTTAAGAACCTTGTTATTAGAAACATAAGTCTTCAGCATCTGGACTTCAGTAGAAACTTTGTCTTCATATCATTTAACTTTGTCTTCTTGAAACAAATTGTCCTTTTAGAAACTAATTTTTTAGCATCTGGACTTCATTAGAAACTTTGTCTTCAAATCTTCTGAGTGTTTCTTTAGAACCTGTTGTCTTCAGAAACATGAGTCTTCAGCATCTGGACTTAAGTAACAACTTCTGTCTTCAGATTTTCTGACTGGTTTCTTTAGACAAACATCAGAGCTTACACTTAAGAGCCTTTTGGAGTGTCTTTCTAGTGTTCAACTGAATTGTGTAGCACAGAAGAAAAACTAATTCTCTTCTAATGTCTTGACCACACCATCCATCAGAAGCAGAATCTGTTTGTTAAGTACTCAATAATAACAAACATTAGAGTATCAAAATTGTTCATTTAAACATACTCATTTGTTATCATCAAAACTCAGATAATATTGCAGAACCAAACCTTGTTCTTATAATCTCCCCTTTTTTATGATGACAAAACCATGTATTTTGATGACACAATTTTGTTTATATAATTAGAAAAAGTGAAAATATAAAGGTAAGGAATACTTATCCTTTTTAAGATACTCCCCCTGAGTCAATGACTTGATGAAGATCGAATATCTTGACTTTGAACTATTTGAGTAAATCTCCCCCTGGTTCTAATACATCAGGTATCGAGATTGTGATATTGTGGAAGAACCGACTGTTTTGAAATGTTGGTTTGCGTTTTGCATTTTTTGTTTGCAAAATGTCGCGGTAAGCAAGAGTCGCCACCGACTTTTATTTCATCCAATCGGAAAGGAAAAAAGTACAAAAAAAATCCTTTTTTTCAAGATGTTTCTGAGTACGGTGGGTAGATTATAGAAAGGGAAGGTGTTAGCATCCTTTCTATCTATGGTTTTCCATGGGCTCTTAGGTACTTGCTCATCTTTTTAAAATTGCTCGTGTATGTGCTTTGCTTTTGAAAAAGTTTGACTTCGTGATAACCCTTGTATCAGTCCTCAAAGGTGTGACGAAGTTATTTTGAAAATTTGTTTTGAAAGTGTGTAAGTGTGAAGAGTTTTGTTTTGAGCAAGTACCTACTAGCATCTATCTACTCTAAAAAAGATCGTTTCTATTCTCGTTTCCTTTAGACAGTGTTATCCTACTATTGAGAAATAGGTAGCACCGTCATTGGAGTTGTAAGGGTCAATTCGAAAGGTACGTACGATCACTAAAGCAATATTAGGACACCTTAGTAATAAACCTAGAGCCTTAAGATCATATTCGAGGCAACATTTTCGAGGCAATATTTCCGAGGAAACATTTTCGAGACCACATCCAAATGGGACATTTGATCTTTGTTAGACAGGAGGGAAACCACTAAATCATCCTATACTTAATGATCGTTTACCGAAGGCAACCGAAGTGAGAGTATACCCTAAGAGTGATATGTGTGAGTGATCTGTTTTCAATTATTTAGTCTTTGCACATTAGGGTCTTCTAACTGGATTAATTTGTCATGCATTCTTATCATACAATCCTATTAGTATACATCTAAACAGTCAAATATTTGCAAGAATTAAAATGCGAGAAAGTAAATCTACGCTATTACAAGGCTTCGGGGAGGGGGGTTAATTACATAGCCAAAAAACCGGGAAAAAAAGCGAGAAATAAACAGCCCTAGATTAAACTATTAAAAACCATGAGCATTTAGAAGTATAAATAATAATACGCGTGCGATGAATCAAATGCGGAGCAACTAGGATTTTGACCCTTGCCTAAACCTAATTGCGATTAGTTAAAAAATGTTTTTGTTTTGTTTCATTATTTTAAGAAGATAAAGAAATTATTATATTAAAAGGAAATCCTAATCCTAATTAATTTAAAATTAGAAAAATAAACAAGTTAATTCATCTAAAAGCCTATTTTTTATATTTTTTATTTATTTGAGAAAAATAGCAAAATAAAATTAAAGGAAAAGTTTAGCCTAATTTCTATTTGATTTTAGTTTTGAAAACAAATTATAATTTCCTAAATTAAACTAATTTAAATTAATTTTGATAAATAAAAAAAACTAATCCTGATTTTTGAATTATTGATTTTATGGTTTTTGTGAAAAATAAATTAATTTGTGAATTAAAGAAAATATAATAACTAGTGAAAGATTTAAAAAAAACTAAAAGAAAAAAGAAAGAGATATGGGCCTGTATTAGCAATTATGGGGGTGTGATGTGGAATTCTGAGCCCAAAGGAATCCAGGCTCGTTTGACTTTGCATGATCCAGTATTGCTGTTGACTTGAGGCACATGGTGGTCCTCCAATGGTGGTATGTTGATCTGAGGCGTTGATGAATTGGATGGCCAGATCCTGATGGTGTATGGTGAACTTCTTGACTTGCTATATGCTGGATTACCTATTGAAGAAAAATGTGAAATAAAGGTTGGGACCTGGGGATCGAACCCAGGTCCTCTGCACTTTCCCCCTGCACGCTTACCAACTAAGCCAACTGATTCATTTGTATATACAATCAAAATCAATTATAATATAATAAAACCAAAACACTGAAACTCAAAACGCGCTAAATTCAAATCACCCAACCAGGGGATGACACGCATCATCGTCTTCCTCCCAAACTGTCGTTTTAGGTAGCAAACTTTTACCTACAGACACTTACTATAGGTATATCCCTGTGTATTTCAAAAACACTCCACAAGCAATATAAATGGCCATGGCTGGTACCAATCAACTCGTCTCATCCTCACGAGTCTCTTGGTACCAGAAACAACGTCCAATTTTACCTATCCTACAAAGCCCTAATCAAGAGTACGAAACCCTAACCATGGCATCTCTTGATTTCTGTACTAAAAACACAATTAAACAATACCAAAATCTTGCAAATTCACTGACAAACAAGAATATATGAACCAAACATGCTAATGATGCGTAAACTAATGAAAACAAAATCAAAGTTTTGAGACAAAACCGTGACTTTTATACCTATGATTCCAGGCGTGAGAGAGATTGCAAATGGTTGGAATTCCTTCTGGAGATGTCTAAGAACCTGTTGGTGTCATGAGAAAGGTACAAATTGGCCTCTAATATGGAAACTGGATCACCACTTTTCTTGAAATTTTTTGAGTTTTGTTTCACCTCTGCACGACTGCTTCCAACCTCCTCATGCCTTGGCTTTCTTCTGTATATGTAATACAAACTATTAGGTCAACAAAAACGACCTCAATCTTTCTCATCATGGAGATTTGATTTGATCTTTCATAGCATATGATTTCTTTCCAATTTTGCTCAAATCCAATCTTTTTCCAACCAAATTGGCCTTGCACGAGTTGATTCTCAATTGACAGCATATAAGATCTTCTTTCAATGCAAAAATCATAGGTCCCATAGGTCGTGGACTATGTTAGGAATGAAATGCAAGTATAAAAAGTTGGGCCCATTTAGCAAAAGATGCAAATTTGAGAATATTTGACTTTTGGCAATTTTGCAAAAAAGGTCAACTTGGCCAATGCATAACTCTCTCAATTTTGACCCTAGAGAGGTGTTCTTGGACTTTTAGAAAGCTTAGTATGTCCTCTAAGCAACATTTTTTGTCTCATCTCAATTTAGTTTTCCATGTTCATGTATGTAGCTTTGACCCAAAAGGTGTTTTTGTTGACTTTTCAAAATGACGTATAATGTCAAAATTCATATCTTTTTGTGAGTGAATATTTTGAACTTGGGAGATGAATATGAATTGTATGGAATTTCATCCTATTCAAAATGAGCTTTGTATGGGTCATTTATGATAAAGTATGAGAAAGTTATGTTTGTTCAAAGTTGAGTTGACTTTTCCTACAAAACCCTAATTTAAGCAACTTTTGGATTTTGATGAACTGTGAGCAATCCTTGATGAATCATGATCAACTATTAATAAAAAGATGAATTATACTTAAAAATGAGGATGTTGACCAAAAATCTTGAAGTTTAACTGTATGTGGGCCACAGTTGACTTTTGACCTAGCACAATCGATTTTCAGGCCTTTGAGCAATTGACTGAGCAAACTTCCTATACAAGGATTGAAACTTGACCTGGATGATCTTGAGATCATATTAGGACAACGGTGAGCATTTGGGATCCTTTGGACTCAAACATCTTGATGCAAAATGAAATCCTAATTTGAGGTAGACTGTCTTAGGAGAGAGTTTGTCTGGTCAACCCTTGAACTCCCTTGAGCAATTTGAGGACCTCACTTGACATGTATTGAGAAATATGGGAGGGAAAATTTTGGGGTACAACAGCTGCCCCTGTTCAATCTTCTTAAACCTGAGGATGTAGATTGGCGTGTCTTCCTTTCGTGATCTGAAGGTAGAAGATGATTGAACACTAGAGTGCCCAGAAATTTGTACTCGCATGAAGTGATACTCGATTTGTGATATCGGGAATGGGCTTACAGATTCCATTTGGAAGTTTCTAGAGAATTGTTGGAGATGGGCTTAAAGATTCCATCCAACGAAGTTTCGATCGCATAAGATATTCCTTTGCGAGAACCCGTATACCTATTGTTGAGGAGGACTTCGCTGGGGAATGCTTGTCTCTGTCTTGGGAGAAATAGATTTTAGGAGCTTCAGTTGTCCGTTACTCTACTGAGGAATAATTTCGGTTTGGGAAGCGAAAACAGACTATGTGTTTGGTCAAGGTACATGATGCACCGCGACTTACTGGGGAACTGTGAAATCAATTGTGTTTGATTGGGTCCCGGTCTTATAGTGTTGTGGACTGTTGTCTGAGGATAAGGGAGGCCGAACCCGGATAGTAAGGTTAGGAGAAGGAACCTAGATAGTAGGGTTACTTCGATATGAAAGCCTGGGTAGTAGGGATATGAGAAGGAACTTGGATAGTAGGGTTACTTCGATATGAAAGCCTGGATGGTAGGGTTGTGAGAAGGAACCTGGATAGTAGGGTTACTTCGATATGAAAGCCTGGGTAGTAGGGCTGTGAGAAGGAACCTGGATAGTAGGGTTACTTTGATATGAAAGCCTGGGTAGTAGGGCTGTGAGAAGGAATTTGGATAGTAGGGTTACTTCGAGATGAAAGCCTGGGTAGTAGGGTTGTGAGAAGGAACCTAGATAGTAGGGTTACTTCGAGATGAAAGCCTGGGTAGTAGGGCTGTGAGAAGGAACCTAGATAGTCGGATTACTTCGATATGAAAACCTGGATAGTAGGGCTGTAAGAAGGAACCTGGATAGTAGGGTTACTTCGATATAAAAGCCTGGATAGTAGGGCTGTGAGAAGGAACCTGGATAGTAGGGTTACTTCGATATGAAAGCCTGGATAGTAGGGCTGTGAGAACGAACCTGGATAGTAGGGTTACTTCGAGATGAATTTAGGTAAAACTGCAGAGGGAACCTGGGTAAGGTTGTTCTTGTCGCGCCGATGATTACTCTGTTTATCTTCGAGTGTTGATCATGGACCTGCTGGAAATTGTTGATAATAATATTTTTCCTGAAAGAAATACAAGGTTAGTTATATGTGATGCATGAGATGCATTGTATGCTGACGTTCTCAAAATAAATGAGACTATGTTATATGTGATGTATGCATATGTCATTAGGTATGAACATGAAATGCTGACGTGATAATCTGAATCTGGGAAAATAAATCCCTGATTGCTATGAAAACCATAGTTCCTCCACCTCTGTTGGGGATGGTGAACAAAGATGGCCGTGCTGGGGATTTGCCCCTTGGCTGGTAAATATTCTGCCGAACGAGACTCTGTCTGACGATAACTTTGCGGGGAATAACTCTGTTGGAGAGGAGATACTATGTTGATAGATCTGCCGACTCGGAGAAATAACTCAGCTGAGGATGAAGTTTTGTTGCTGGTGATAAACAAACTCTGCTTGGGGAAAATTTTGCCGACCCACTCGCGATTGTGAACCTCGGCTGGGGAGAACACCACTGTCTTTGGACACTTTTTACTTTGTGGGGAGTGTATGTACCACTGCTCATATTCTCAAGGTGGCTCTATCCCTGTACCTGATGGGCAGAGTAACTGTAGGGTTTGGGAATTTCTTGTTTGTCCCTGTTCCTGGAATTACGAGTAATTGTCTTTTGTTTTTTATGTAAATATTTTATGAGAAACAATTATTTCCAAATGCATATATCCAAAATGAATCATTGGGCGTTCTTGCAAAACAAAACAGAAAAAGAAAAAAAAGTGAAACTTCTTGTGAAAATGAATTGTATTGATTTTTGAAGTTGGCCTGTAATAGGCATTTTGTACAAAGAGGCCGACGTCCTAGTAAGAGAATGCCGCCGAAATAAATTACAATTTGTGTAAAAGAAAAAACATCTATGTGAAATGTTCCCATAGGGTTCCAACTCTGCTATTGCATTTATGTCCTCAAGCATCTCATCACTTTGCTACTTGGACGAAGGTGGATCAGATTAATTGGCGTCGTTTGAGCTTGATAGTCGATACCGAAGTCTGGTTGCAAGATAATCCAATGAGACATAGTGTTACGCTTTGATCCCTAATTTTTTCCCGGACCTCCCTTTCAGGTTTTCAGTCCACCGGGATACCCTTTTTTGCCCAAGCTACCTTTTCAGGTTTTCGACTTTCCGGGTGTATAGTTTTTCATTTTCATCCCTTACTTTTTCTCGAACCCTTTTGGTTCGCCGGGAAGCTATTATTTTTGCCTAGGCCAATCAACCTAGCGGGTCTTTGATTATGCGTAGTATCTTTTCACTATGTTTGCATTGACGGGGTGAGGAAGATCGTCACCATACATGGTGGTTAGAATCATAGCTCCTCCCGATAAAATGTTCTTAACCACAAATGGCCCTTCGTAAGTAGGGGTCCATTAGCCCCTGGGATCACCTTGCGGAAGTATGATGCGTTTGATCACTAGATCCCCGACTTGATATTCCTGAAGCCTGACTTTCTTGTTAAAATCCTTGATCATTCTCTTTTGATACGTCTGACCATGACAGATAGCAGCAAGTCTTTTTTTATCGATTAGGTTCAGCTGATCAAGTCGCGTTTGGATCCAGTCGTCTTTGTCCAAACCCGCATCCTTCATAATCCTGAGAGAGGGTATCTGGACTTTGATGGGTAGGACTGCCTCCATACCATATACCAGAGAGTAAGGTGTTTCCCCTGTCGATGTCCTTGCCGAGGTACGGTACCCATGAAGAGTGAATGGTAACATCTCGTGCCAATCTTTGTACGTCACTGTCATCTTCTGCACAATCTTCTTGATGTTCTTGTTAGCCGCTTCAATAGCCTCATTCATCTTCGGCCGATAGGGAGAAGAGTTGTGATGTTGTATCTTGAACTATTTGCAGAGTTCAGTAATCATCGTATTGTTGAGATTTGTACCATTGTTAGTGATAATCCTCTCTGGTACACCATATCAACAGATTAGGTTGTGTCGGATGAATCGCACCACGGCGATTTTGTTCACTGTAGCAAAGGAAGTTGCCTCAACCCACTTTGTGAAATAATCAATTGCTACCAGAATGAAGCGATGCCCGTTAGACGCAGTAAGTCTGATCTCGTCGATCATGTCGATGCCCCATATTGCAAAGGGCCAAGGAGCTGTCAAAATATTCATAGGAACTGGAGGTACATGCACCTTATCAGCATAGACTTGGCACTTATGACAGGTTCGAGAGTGCCGATAACAATCGGCTTCCATAGTGGACCAGTAATATCCTGCCCGTAGGATTTTCTTCTCCATGGTATGCCCACTAGAATGAGTTCTGAAATTACATTCATGTAGGTCTGCCATGATCCTTTCTGCCTCGCTCTTGTCTATGCACCGCAGTAAGGTTGAATCATGGTTACGCTTATAAAGGATACCATTACTGATGAAGAACTTCGCAGTGAATCTTCTCGGAAACTTCTTATCATTAATAGATGCCCCCTCGGGGTATTCTTGAGCCTCAAGATACCTCTTTACCTCGTGAAACCAAGGTTTATCTGCTACCTCTTCAGTCTCAATGTCACAATAATATGCGGGTTCATCCAATCTCTCGATGGTAATCTGGGGAGCATCATTGTCCCACCTCACTTTGAACATAGAATACATGGTAGCTAGCGCATCCGCTAACTAGTTCTCTTCTCTGGGGAAATGTTCAATGGTTATCTCCTCGAAGTGCGGGAGCAATGTCAATACATACTCTTTGTAAGGAATAAGATTCGGGTGCTTCATATCCCACTTGCCTTTGATCTAACTTATCACCAGAGAAGAATCTCCGAATACACTCAAGAACTTTATCCTCAGGTCAATAGCAGCTCGAAGATCCATGATACACGCTTCATACTCCGCCATATTGTTGGTGCAGTTGAAATATAACCGGGAGGTGAATGGAGTATGACAGCCCTCAAGAGATATGATTACAGCGCCAATGCCATTACCCAACACGTTCGAGGCTCCATCAAAATACATAGACCATCGGGATCCCTCCTCGGGTCCTTCATTCGGTCCAGGTTCTTCGCAGTCGGTCACCAACATGATATTCTCATCCAGGAACTCAAAATTCATGGACTGGTAGTCATCCACGGCCTAATGCGCCAAATGATTCGCCAATACACTCCCCTTGATTGCTTTTTGGGTTGTGTATTAGATGTCGTATTCGGTCAAGATCATCTGCCATCTTGTTATCCTTCTGGAGAGAGCGGGCTTCTCAAAGATATACTTGATCGGATCCATCTTTGATATCAGCAAGGTGGTGTGAGTCAGCATATATTGTCCCAGCCGGCGAGCAGCCTATGCCAAAGTGCAACAAGTTTTCTCGAGCAATGAGTATCGGGTCTCACAGTCAGTAAACCTTTTGCTAAGGTAGTAAATGGCATGCTCTTTTCGGCCAGACTCGTCATGCTGCCCCAGCACACACCCCATTGAATTGTCTAGCACTATCAAGTATAATATCAAAGGTCTTCCTTCAAATGGAGGCATCAGAATTGGTGGTTCTTGAAGGTATTCCTTGATTCTTTCGAAAGCGGTCTGACATTCATCATTCCACTTTACCATTTGATCTTTCTTTAGCAGCTTGAAGATTGGCTCACAAGTAGCAGTCAGATGTGAAATGAACCTGGCGATGTAATTTAGACGTCCCAAGAAACCTCTAACTTCCTTCTCTGTGCAGGGAGCCAGCATCTCTTGTGTGGCCTTTACCTTTGCAGGATCCACCTGAATACCTTTGTCACTAACAACAAAACCCAGAAGTTTACCAGACCTTACCCCGAAGGTGCACTTGTTCGGATTAAACCTCAGCTTGTACGTCTTCAACCTGTCAAACAGTTTCTGGATATGATCAAGGTGCTCTTCCTCAGTCTGGGACCTGGCGATCATGTCATCAACATAAACCTCAATCTCGTGGTGAATCATATCGTGGAACAAAGCGACCATGGCGCATTGATAAGTGGCCCCAGCATTCTTCAACCCAAAAGGCATTACCTTGTAACAGAAGGTGCCCCACCGTGTAACGAAGGTTGTCTTCTCCATGTCCTCGGGAGCCATCTTGATCTGGTTATAGCCAGAAAAACCATCCATGAAGATCTTGTGTTGCACGGTACTGTCGACCAGAACATCAATGTGAGGAAGTGGGAAGTCATCCTTGGGGCTTACCCTGTTCAGATCTTGATAGTCCACACACATCTGTACCTTACCATCCTTCTTAGGTACCTGAATAATGTTGGCAACCCACCGTGGATAAGAAGTGACAACTAAGAATCCTACGTCGAACTGTTTCCTGACTTCTGCCTTGATTTTCTCTAAAATTCAGGGCGCATACAGTGAACCTTCTGCTTTACCGGAGGGCAGTTGTGATCGGTGGATCTGGAACTGACTGTTTAACACTGGTTCGCAAAATGTCGCAGAAGCAAGAGTCGCCACCGTCTTTTATATTCTCCAATATGGACAGGACAAAAGCACAACAAAATTCCTTATGAGATTATCTCTCGGTTCGGGAGGTAGATTTATAGAAAGGGAAGGTGTTAGCACCCTTTCTACCCGTGGTTATCCACGGGCTCTTAGATACTTGCTCATTGTGTTTTCAAAAGTGTTTGCTTTTCAAGTGTGAGTGGGTTTGAAAAAGGTTTCTTTGAAAGTTTCAGAATAACTCTTGTATCAGTCCTCAAGAGTGTTTGAAAAATTGTTTTGAAAGCTTTTTGAAAAGTGTCGGTGTGAAAAGAGTTTTGATTTGTTTTTGAATAGAGCAAGTATCTATGAGTCATTTACCTACCCTAAGGAATTAGGCTGTGTAAATGTTCTTAAGGTAGTGCCATCCCACCATTGAGAGGTAGGTAGCACCACCATTGGAGGTGTTCGGGTCAATTCATTTGTTAGGGACAGTGTGGTCACCAGAGCAACAGTAGGACACCTTAGAAGCTACCCTTATGCCATTGATCCTTTTTAATTCCGAGGCAACCGTTTCGAGGCAACTGGATCATGTCATGGACATGAGGACTTACTAAAACGTCCTATACTCGACGACCACGTTTCGAAGGCAAGGCAATAGTGAGGCGTACCCTAAGAGTGGTGTGTGAATTTGTGTGTCATTTTCAGTTTATGTTATATTTGATCATGCATTATGGTGAGCTACGCTTGTTTTTAATTAGCATGCATTCTTTCATACAAGTTAATAGTTAAGGGGGTGCGGAAAGTAAATTGCGGAAAAATAAATCCTACGCTATTACAAGGCGCGGGTCTATACATCGCCAAAAATTACGAAGACCCGTTTTAGGTAAATAAGTACGGAAATAAAAAACAGTAAAAAGTCCTATTTACTATTACATATCCGGAGCAGTTACATAATAATCAAAAATAAGGAATTAAAATTAAAATGCGCGCGAATAAAATTAAATCGGAATGTCCAAGGGTGTTGACCCTTTTAAGAAAAGGAAATTAATTTTTTTGGTCTTTTTTATAGTTAAATGAAATTAAAAACTAATTAATTATTTTAATTAAAAGAAAATATTTTTTTGTTTTTTATGTTTTTTATGAAATAAAATAGAAAAAGAAATAAAATTCTAGGTTAACCTAAATCTAAATCTATTTTTAATTATTAAAAAGAATGTTAAAATGGCCTAATTAAAAAAACTAGTTCAATTATGGTTTATTTACAAAATAAAAATAATAATAATAAAAGTGTTAATTATATTTTTTTTTATTTTTTCATGAAAATGGTTAGTTAATTAATTACTAATAATAAATAAAAATAAAAAAGGGGTAAGAAATTAAATTGAAAAAAAATAAAATGAAAAGAAAATGATGAACCAAATGGAGGGGATGTTGGGCCAGAAATGGGGGTGAAATGCTGGAATTCAGGCCCATTGAGGCAAGGCCTCGTTGACTTTTCTTGATCATGCGCTTGCTTGCTGACTAGGGTGCACCATGGACTGCATGTGCTGGCCTTCAGATTGAAGCTCATGGGCGCGTGGCAAGCTTGGATGTGGAGCTGTATGATGAACCTTCCTTGGAGCGCTGCACAGGAAAGTCAAATGAAAAATAATATGGGAATTGTAAGGGGACCTGGGAATCGAACCCAGGTCCCAGAGATGGCATGACACGTTCCCAACCACTGAGGCACTTTGTTTCATTTGTTAATAATATGAAAAACAAATATTATATAAAACCAAAGCCAGTAATGCTGAAAAACAAAAAAAGCGCGCGTGGATTTGAATGCACCAACGCCTGCTTGCCACGTCTGTCTTCTTCAAGCTTTTCTGCAAAATGTAAAAACATATAGCGGGGGTTTTAAACCCCCCCAAAACACAAGCCTGCAAATAATAGCGATTAGCTCATGCTTGAACATAAATTGAGCGCGAGGTCATGGTTGTGTTCGTTTGGATGTCACGATTCCAATGGTATACGTTTGGTTGTCCAATTTTTCCATATGGGGAAACGCCTAAATTTGAGCTTCTGAAAACCTAATGTCCAACAATGGCAGTTTTGGATATAGGATGCTATAGTTCAATTGACTGATACCAAAAGCTTCAGAATGTCCCTATGAGTATAAATCAATTCAAAAAAAATGTCAAAAACGCATGAATGATTATATAGAATTCAAGAAAAAAATGCAAACCGTTTGGCCTGAGTTCTAAGATTCTGGGCACGTTTGGATTGGTTTTTGATTGCAAAAGCTTCCTTGGGATACCAGGAATGTGTTTGGATTGGAATGGAGGCTTGAGAGGCGCTGCAACTAGGTTTTCAGTTTCTCTTTTTTTCTTTGAAATTTTTGAAAAGTGTATGGCCGTTTTGGAGCTTTTTAGGTCGTGAATCCCTTTGTGTTAGCTTGCCTACATGTTATGTAAAGATTTTTGATCAGAATTAAGGCCATTGACCCAATGCATTCATGTTTGAGATTTGCCATAACCTCCATTGAAACACTTTCCATTTTTGTGCCAAAATTTGAATTCTTGCTTGATTTAGGCCTTTGCACGAATTTGGAATGGTCATGATGGTGTATCAAAGCATTTCAATACAAAATATACCCTTTAATTAATTTTCTTGATTTTTATTTGATTTTAAAAGATTTAAAATGAATTAAATCAAATAAAATTAAATAAAAATGGAAAAATTAATTTTAAATCTTGAAATAATTTGTGGGACACGTGGGAAGCATGGCCAAGCTTAAACAAGTGGAAAAAGTGGGCCCCTTTTGTCAAAAATGAAGTTTCAAGGATAATTGATTTTGGTCATTTCACAAATATTTCCCAACTTCTCCAATGCATATCTTGCTCAATTTTGAAGTTATGAACATGTTCTTGGACATTTTGGAAAGGTCTTGAAGTCCTCTAACCAATGTCCTTGGTCCCATGTCATTTTGATTTACCAATCTCAAGTTATGGTCTTTGACTTAAAGTCCCTTTTTGTTGACTTTTGAAAGTGACCTATAATGTTGAAATTGATAACTTTTTGTGAGAGCATTTATTGGACTTGGAATGTGAAGATGAGTTGTAGGAAATTGCCTCCCCTTCAAGATGAGCATTGGATGGGATTTTTCTGATGAACCATGAAAAAGTTATGCCTTGGTCAAGTTACAGTTGACTTTTCAACTGTCCAAAAATAGAAACTTTTGACACCTTGATGATTTTTGAGCCATTCTTGTGAAATCATGGTCAAGACTTGACCAAATGATGATTGTGGCTTCAAAATAAGATGTTGACCAAAAATTTTGACTTTTGACTGCCAAATGACCATTTTGCCCCTGCAGTTGACTGAGGAGCAATTAGGGTTTTTGACTATGCAACTTGACCTTGTGAGCCTTGAAACTTGACATGTAGGTTCTTGACAATGTGTATGAGCATATGGGACTTGATTGAGCCCTTGAAAACCTCAACTTCCTTGCAAGAACCAAAACCCTAGTTTGACTGGCTTAGGAGGGTGGTTGACTGTGTAGCCCTTGAGTAGACCTTGAACCATTTGAAGTGATGCTTGTCAAAACTTTGAAGATTATGGGAGGGAAAATTTTGGGGTACAACAGTTGCCCCTGTTCAATCTTCTTAGACCTGAGGATGTAGATTGGCGTGTGTGCCTTTCGTGATCCGAAGGTGGAAGATGATTGAACACTAGAGTGCCCAGAAATTTGCACTCACATAGTAGCATGTCAGCAGTGTGATAGCGGGAATGGGCTTACAGATGCCATTTGGAGAGATGATGGATAGGAGGATGGGATTATAGATGCCATCTGGAAGTGTGACAGAACCTTGTCGGGAATGGGCTTATAGATGCCATTTGGAACTGAAATGGGAGGATGGGCTTATAGATGCCATCTAGGTGTCGATCGCATAAGAGATTCCTTAGCGAGAACTCGTGTACCTGAGAAAGAAAGATAATTACCTGGCCTGTTACAGGTGTTGATCTTCACTCAGTCGTTCACAGACATGCCCTGGCTAGATACAGGTGTCGAATCTGGGACTTCAAAAGGTTGCTTACAGACGTGCCCTGGCTGGATATAGGAGTCGAATCTCTAAGCTCTTCGTGCAGACATGCCCTGGCTGGATACAGGAATCGAATCTGGAACTAGTCGTCAACAGATACACCCTGGCTGGATACAGGAATCGGATCTTCGAACTCTTCAGACGTGCCCTGGCAAGATACAGGAATCGAGTCTTGTAATGCAGTCGTCAACAGATACACCCTGGCAAGATACAGGAATCGGATCTTCGAACTCTTCAGACGTGCCCTGGCAGGATACAGGAATCGAGTCTGGAATTAGTCGTCAACAGATACACCCTGGCAAGATACAGGAATCGGATCTTCGAACTCTTCAGACGTGCCCTGGCAAGATACAGGAATCGAGTCTGGTAATGTAGTCGTCAACAGATACACCCTGGCAAGATACAGGAATCAGATCTTCGAACTCTTCAGACGTGCCCTGGAAAGATACAGGAATCGAGTCTGGTAATGCAGTCGTCAATAGATACACCCTGGCAAGATACAGGAATCGGATCTTCGAACTCTTCAGACGTGCCCTGGCAGGATACAGTAATCGAGTCTGGTAATGTTAGTCGTCAACAGATACACCCTGGCAAGATACAGGAATCGGATCTTCGAACTCTTCAGACGTGCCCTGGCAGGATACAGGAATCAAGTCTGGTAATGTAGTCGTCAACAGATACACCCTGGCAAGATACAGGAATCGGATCTTCGAACTCTTCAGACGTGCCCTGGCAGGATACAGGAATCGAGTCTGGTAATGTTAGTCGTCAACAGATACACCCTGGCAAGATACAGGAATCGGATCTTCGAACTCTTCAGACGTGCCCTGGCAGGATACAGGAATCGAGTCTGGAATGTAGTCGTCAACAGATACACCCTGGCAAGATACAGGAATCGGATCTTTAGTTGCGACCGTTGATAGTAATCATCTTTGTATTAACCTTTGTCCTGAAAAGACAAAACGTTAGTTGTATGTGATGTCAGGATGTATGACATGCGTGATGTTCTCAGAATGAATGAGATTGTATGTTCATGATGCGTATGTGGATGCTATAATGTATGAAGATGCGATGTTTATGAATGTATGTTTTTGTCTAGGAAAATAAATCTTTGACAAATGCCGGGAAGTTAAATCCTGGGCTGATGTTGAAGAATAGAGCTTCGTTGTTTTCGCTGGGGATGATAGTTGCAAGAATACCGATAGGAGAAGATGACTCCATTGGGGAATAAACTTGGCGACTAGATTACTCTACGGGGGAATACTCTGTGGGGAAAGAGAGGTACTTTGTTGAGATGTTGATGATAACTCCGTTGGGGATGCCATTGTTAAGTTCTGTTGGAAGATTGGATGAACTCCGCTGGGGACGGGAAGACTTCACCGGGGACGATCTTTCCGTGGTTTTTAGTTGAGGATAACCCAGTTATAAGCTCCAGTGGAGCATAACCTTTGAATAAAAAGTCCGGGGAGACGCGTTCATGCTCTGCAGGGGATAAGCTTCCAGGATCTACTGGGGATAAGCTTACTACTGGGGAGATTGATTGAACTCTCCTGGGGGAAACTTTTCAGATTGGACTGGACTCTCTGGGGAAATTTTGAACTGTACTGGAGAAGTGGCTCCACTGAATGTCCGGTATACCGCCGGGGAACAATCTTAGATCAAGACTGCCGGGGATGCTTGTTAAGAATGTTTATATATTGTGCTGGGGAATGTTGAGATCTGCTGGGGATACCCAACTTCCTTAAGGCTGATAGAGTAGGCTAACTCTGCTTGGGGAGAGTATCGCTGACTTGCTGGCTCACTCTCTAGGGAATTAAGATATCTTGGTTATGTTCTTCAGCTGAACTTACCTTGGTACCTTGGTGGACAGAGCAATTAGATCGCTTAGACAACTCATTATTGCCCTTGTTTCTAATGTTACCTGTAATTAATCCTTTGTTTCGCATGAAAATGTTTATGAGTTAGCAATTATTGTCGAATGCATATATCAAAATTGAACATTGGACGTTCTTCGCAAAACAAAACAGAAAAAGGAAAAACAATTGGCAATTGGTCTGAACAGTGAATTTATATTGATTTTAGAATTGCCTGTAAATAGGCGTTTTTGTACAAGAGGCTGACGTCCTAGTAAGAGAACGCCGCCGAACAACAGAGTTTATACAATTTTGTGAAAAGGAAAACAAAACAGTTGTGTGAAAAGAACAATCCCACTGGGTTCCAACTCTGTTATCGCCTTTATGTCTTCGAGCATCTCATCACTTTGCTGCTCAGTTGACGATGAAGTTGATTGATCGATGCCGTCTGAATTTGATAGATACCGGATTCTGGATGCAAGGTGATCCAATGAGACATAGTATTACGCTTTAATCCCTAACTTTTTCCTGGACCGCCCTTTCGGGTTTTCAGTCCACCGGGATACTCATTTTTGCCCAAGCCGCCTTTTCAGGTTTTCGACTTGTCGGGTGTACAGATTTTTCCATTTCATCCCTCATTTTGCCCGAACCCTTTGGGTTCGCCAGGAAGCCCTAATTTTTGCCTAGGTATGTCAACCTAGCGGGTCTTTTATCATGCGTAGTATCTTTTTACTATGTCTGCATTGGCGGGGTGAAGAAGGTCGTCACCATCCATGGTGGTTAGAATCATGGCTCCTCCTGAGAACACATGTTTAACCACAAATGGCCCTTCGTACGTAGGGGTCCATTTGCCCCTGGGATCACTCTAAGGAAGGATGATGCGTTTGATTACCAGGTCTCCAACTTGATACTCTTGTGGTCTGACTTTCTTGTCAAATGCCCTGATCATCCGTTTTTGGTACGTCTGACCATGACAAATAGCGGTGAGTCTCTTTTCGTCAATTAGATTTAACTGATCAAGTCGAGTCTGGATCCAGTCATCTTCGCTCAAGCCTGCATCCTTCATTATCCGGAGAGAGGGTATCTGGACTTCAATAGGCAAGACTGCCTCTATGCCATAGACCAAAGAAAAAGGAGTTGCCCCGGTTGACGTTCTTGCTGAGGTACGGTACCCATGAAGAGCAAACGGTAACATCTCGTGCCAATCTTTATAGGTCACTGTCATCTTCTGCACAATCTTCTTGATATTCTTATTCGCTGCTTCGACAGCCCCATTCATCTTCGGCCGGTAAGGAGAAGAGTTGTGGTGCTGTATCTTGAATTGCTCACAGAGCTCAGTGATCATCTTGTTATTAAGATTGGTACCGTTGTCTGTAATGATCCTTTCCGGGACGCCGTACTGACAGATCAGGTTATGCCGAATGAACCGTGCCACAACGTTCTTGGTTACAGTGGCGTAAGAAGCTGCCTTAACCCACTTTGTGAAGTAATCAATCGCTACTAGGATGAAGCGATGCCCGTTGGATGCTGTAGGTCTGATCTCGCTGATCATATTGATGCCCCACATTGCAAAAGGCCAAGGTGCAGTCAGGATATTCAGAGGAACTGGAGGAACGTGCACCTTATCTGCGTACATTTGGCACTTATGACATGTCCGAGAATGTTGGTAACAGTCAGCTTCCATTGTGGACCAGAAGTATCCTGCCCGAAGGATCTTCTTTGCCATGGTGTGTCCACTGGAATGTGTTCCGAAGGTACCTTCATGCAGCTCTGCCATGATCTTTTCTGCTTCAGTTTTATCCACACAACGCAGTAAGGTCGAATCACGGTTTCGCTTGTATAGAATGTCGTTGCTGAGGAAGAACTTTGCAGCGAACCTTCTCAAAAACTTTTTGTCATTGATGGATGCACCTTCAGGGTATTCTTGAGCTTCCAAGTACCTCTTCACTTCATGATACCAAGGTTTCTTAGTTACCTCTTCAGCCTCAAGATCGCAGCAATGTGCAGGTTCATCCAATTTCCATATAATGATCCGGGGAGCCTAATTGTCCCATTTGACTTTGAACATAGAAGACATCGTAGCCAACGCGTCCGCCAGCTGATTCTCCTCTCTCGGGAAGTGTTCAAAATTTATCTTTGTGAAATGGGGGATCAATGTCAACACACATTCTTTGTAAGGGATAAGGTTTGGGTGTTTCGTATCCCACTCACCTTTGATCTGATTGATCACGAGAGCGGAATCTCCGAAGACACTCAGAAACTTGATCCTTAAATCAATCGCATCTTGAAGACCCAGGATGCATGCCTCATACTCCGCCATGTTGTTGGTGCAGTTGAAACATAGCAGGGCAGTGAGTGGAGTATGAGTTCCTTGAGGGGATATGATCACGGCGCCGATATCATTACCCAAAGCGTTGGAGGCTCCGTCAAAGTGCATAGACCATCGGGATCCTTCCTCAGGTCCTTTATCCGGTCCAGGTACTTCACAATCAGTCACAATCATGATGCTCTCGTCTGGAAACTCGAAGTTCATTGACTGGTAGTCGTCTATTGCCTGGTGTGCCAAGTGGTCTGCCAATACACTTCCTTTGATAGCTTTCTGAGTCGTGTACTGGATTTCGTATCCTTTCAAGATCATCTGCCATCTTGCTATTCTCCCAGACAGAGCAGGCTTTTCGAATATGTACTTTATTGGATCCATTTTTGAAATCAACAGAGTAGTGTGGGTCAACATATATTGTCTCAGCCGGCGAGCAGCCCATACCAAAGCGCAACAAGTTTTCTCGAGCAGTGAGTATCGGGTCTCACAGTCGGTAAACTTTTTGCTAAGGTAATAAATGGCGTGCTCTTTTCGGCCAGACTCGTCATGCTGCCCCATCACACACCCCATTGAGTTGTCAAGTACTGTCAGGTATAGTATTAGAGGTCTCCCTTCAACCGGTGGCATAAGAATGGGTGGTTCTTAGAGATACTCTTTGATTCTATCAAAAGCGTCCTGACATTCATCATTCCAACGTACTACCTGATCTTTCTTCAGCAGCTTGAAGATTGGTTCACAAGTAGCAGTTAGGTGCGAGATGAATCGGGCAATGTAATTCAGTCGTCCTAGAAAGCCTCTGACTTCTTTCTCTGTCTTAGGAACTGGCATCTCTTGAATGGCTTTAAATTTGGCAGGGTCCACTTGAATACCCTTGTCACTTACGACGAAGCCTAGCAACTTTCCAGATCTTACCCCGAAGGTGCACTTGTTCGGGTTCAACCTTAGCTTGTATAGCTTCAGACGGTCAAACAGTTTCTGCAGATGGTCAAGGTGCTCCTCCTCTGTTTGAGACCTTGCAATCATATCATCGACGTATACTTCAATCTCATGGTGGATCATGTCATGAAATAAAGCAACCATGGCACGTTGGTAGGTTGCCCCAGCGTTTTTTAGCCCGAATGGCATGACCTTGTAGTAGAAGGTGCCCCACTGAGTAACAAAGGTAGTCTTTTCCATGTCTTCAGGAGCCATCTTGATCTGATTATAGCCTGAAAAACTATCCATGAAGGAGAACACCTTGTGCTGAGCAGTATTGTCAACCAGAACATCAATGTGAGGTAGGGGAAATCATCCTTGGGGCTCGCCCTATTCAAATCCCTGTAGTCAACACACATTCTGACCTTACCATCTTTCTTAGGCACCGGAACCACGTTGGCAACCCACTGAGGGTAAGAAGTCACTGCTAGAAAACCGACATCAAATTGTTTCATAACCTCAGCTTTGATTTTATCGGACATCTCTGGATGCATACGGCGGACCTTCTGTTTAACCGGAGGGCAGTCTTCCTTGGTAGGCAAATGATGAACTACGATGTTGGTATCCAACCCAGGCATGTCTTTGTAGGACCAGGCAAATATTTCCCTGTAGTCATGTAGCATCTGGATCAGCCGTTGTTTCACACTGAGCTCTAGATTAGCACCAATCTTGACTTCCTTTCTGTCTGCCTCAGTACCCAGATTTACCGTTTCCACTGGCTCTTCATGCGGCTGAATGGCCCTCTCTTCCTGGAGTAGCAGTCTTGCAAGTTCACCAGGCACTTCGCAATCATCTTCACCTTCGTCTTCGGCTAAGTTGATCGGATTTTCGAAGTCATAACTGGCAGTAGCAGAGTCGTTACCAGTGAGATCCAGAGTGTATTGAAACCTATATGAGTGAGTGTGTGTAAATATAGCTGTTTTGCAATATATAAAGAAAGAAAGGGAGCACAAGATTTGAAATGTGAAAAACGTCCAATGCTTTTATTCATGATATATGGAAATGACACACAAAAGCCCTCACAAATAAAACCACGGTGCCCCGGGTAAGACACCGGGCCAATAGAGTTTCAAATTATTGTTTATTACAATTTCAAAACAAAGAAGTTGATTACTGCGTGACAAAAGTAACAGGCATGCAGTCTTTGGAAGTCCAGTTGCTAGGTCCATCTTCGGTTGTCGGGTATATCCAGCTGTTGAACTCAGATTCTTCCACTTCATCCTCATCCCCAATAGCATTTACTCCATGGTTAGGCATGGGAGCAGTCACCACATTAGGCTTCTCGAGCGCCTCAAACTGAACCTCCTTAGCATCAATAAGGTCCTGAACCTTATTCCTCAGTGCCCAACAATCGTCTGTGTTATGTCCCGGGCTATCAGAGTGATAAGCGCAACGGGCGTTGGGGTTGTATTTCGGAAATGTTGTGTTTACCATCTTCGGAGCCTCTTTGACAGTTACCAGGCTAGTTGACAACAGTTGCGGCAGGATCTGAGAGAGAGTCATGCTAAGTCGAGTATACTGCCGTTTGGGCCTCTCAGCTCTGGGCTGGTTGTATTGCTGAGGAGCAGCAACAAGCTTAGAAATAACCACCGCGTTGACAGCTTGGTGGCGTTCCGGTTTGTTTTGCCTTCTTGGACCATACACAACACTTGCCTCCTTCTTGAAGGGCTTCTTTTCAGAATTGGAGGAGGTACCCTTCTGTATCTTTCGCGATTTTATACCAGCCTCGATCCTTTCACCAGTCAGGATCAGGTCAGTAAACCCAGCAGAGGAATTACCAATGAGATGATTGAAGAATGGACCAGATAGGGTCCCCAAGAACATATCCACCAGCTCCCGGTCTGTTAATAGTGGCTGCACCCTGCCAGCCAGATCTCTCCACTTCTGTGCGTACTCCTTAAAACCTTCACCCGATCCTAGCGACATACCCTGGAGTTGGGTACGCGTAGGAGCGAGGTCGGAATTATATTGATACTGCTTGTAAAAAGCAGTGGCCAAATCCTCCCAGTTACGAATGTTGGTTCCATCCAGCTGATAGAACCATTCGAGGTGAGTCCCTGAAAGACTCTCCTGGAAGAAGTGGATCCATAAGTTCTTGTCTGCTGTGTAAGGCTGGATCTTCCTTACATAAGAACGGAGGTGCATCTTAGAACAGGAAGCCCCGTCATACTTCACAAAGGCAAGCGCCTTGAACTTGTGTGGGATCACCACCCCAGAAGATAAACCCAAGTCTCCGAAATCCAACCCAGGCACACGTTGAATCTGCATAGCATTTAACCTGTCCTCCAACTGTTTGTACCGGTCCTCAGCAGGAGGGTACTGTTCGTCGCTGAAGTCTGTCTCAGTGTCAGAAACCACAGGACTAGGGACCTCTCTCCCTTGATGACTGCCTTCCCCCACAGATGGAGTAGTCCTCTCAGCTTCATTTTGCAGCGTATTCCCGAGTCTGCGCCCAGTGTTGAATAGCACAGTCCTCTTCTTCTTCTTATTCTTCTTCAGGAGCAAAGCCTTCAGCTCTTGTTGTCCTTGAGCCAAGTTCATGACCATCTCCTGAAATTGGGCGTTTTGGGCCTGGAGGGCCTTGATAGCTTGCTCGGTAGTGAGTTCAGGATTCATGATGCTTGAGTGCTGAAATAAACAGCGAAGAAGATTAAGCAACCTGTAGAAAAAGGGTACCTGTAATGCATATGATGAATGAAATGTGTATAAATTATGTTTTCAAAGACAATCGAGAGTCAACTTTGTAAACAAAAGGAACACACTTTATTAGATTCAAACTTTAAATTGTTCAACAATCTGCCCTTAGGCGTTACAAGAATGAAAATACTGAAAAGGAAATAAAGCTGTAAAAGAAACATCCAAAGCCCATCAGTGCTCCCGTGGCCTCCTCTTCTCAGTACGGATATAGTCATTCAGGGCCCGCTCGTTCTCCAGTTGCTTGGTCAGCTTATGGATCTTCTGTTCCTGTTCGTTGAACTTTTCCCGATAATAATCCCGCTCTTCCTGTAGTTGCGCCCAAGACCTATTTAGTGTATCAACATCAGTGGGTATCTGAGGAGGGAGAACAGTTGGAGGAACCCCGTCTTCATCAGGACTTTCAAGAATGATAGGCCTGACAGCTTCATATGGCATACCTAACTTCTGAGCACGGATGCGGACCCATCTGTAATAGGGTTCCATTGGCAGAGAAGTCTTCAGTCCCAACTCATGTGGGTCAGCTTTGTGAATTCTGTCCCAAGCTTTGATGAATCTACGGCGCAGTTCGTCACTATCTTTCTGAAACTCAAAACTGATGTGAGGCACCAGCATCTCATGAGGCCATGCTCTTCTGGCTCTTCCAAACTGACGGAGAGCTAGACATGGATTATAAGAGATTCCTCCTTGGGTACCAATCAAAGGAACATTAGGATACTCTCCGCAATGATCAATAACAGCTACCTCATCCAAACCTCTGAGAGTCCAAATGATGTCACTATCAGTGAGAGACATTAAACTATGAGCCCAGCCTCTTCCTTCTTGGTTATTTAGCACGAACTTGGGGAGGTGCGAAATAAACCACCTCACCAACAAAGGAGTATAACACCATAGAGTTCCTCGTCTTCGGGCAGTACGAGCATATAGTTGTTGCAGGACATCACCCAAGAGAGTGGGTACAGGGTTCCGAGACATGAAGATCCTTATGGCAGTGACGTTAATGAAGTTATCAGGATTAGGAAACAAGACTAGACCATAGATTAAGAGTGCCAGAATGTCCTCGTACGCCCTGAAGTCTAAGTCATTCCAGAAACTGTTAGCTTTACCAATGAGAAACTTAGCCAAGAAGCCCTTAACTTCGCTTCTAGTCTCCCAGTTGTCCATTACCTCCTTGTTGGTCAAAGGAAGGGTTGCTGCAATCTCCTCAGATCTAAGATCCTTTTCCCAGCCAGTGAAGGGAGTCTGATCCAAGATAGGGATACCAAGCAAATCAGATAATTCTTCCAGGGTAGGGACCAGCTGGAAGTCTTGAAAGGTGAAGCAATGGTACAGAGGGTCATAAAACTGGGTCAAGACACTCATCAGTTGTTGGTCCCAATTTGAAGTGACTAAACTGAGAAGAGAACCATGCCTCCGGATGAAGGAAGCAGTGCTTGGAATTCTGTCAACCAACTCTTTAAGCAAATCGGGTGGGTGAACAGAGTTGAGTCGGATAGTGTTCCTTCGCACAGGCATCATGATGTCCTACAAAACAAAGCAAAGGTGAAACCCTCTTGTCTTTGAAATAGGTCAGTCCTTATGCAGGATGTATGCAATGTTATGATGGCATGATGTTATGATAAAGCACACCACAAGTATTCACAAAGGCAAACATGATAAGGCACACAAGTCACACCAAAGCCCTTAGAGTTTAGGCCAGCAGGGAGTTCAGGTACTACCCTCTTTCAGTTTGTTGGTTAAGACCTGTCCTATCAAAAGTAACCGGGTTCTTAGAGGATCCCAATATCATCGACTACCCTCAATCGGTCATAACTCCAGTATCGCAATCTTTTCTTGCGGCCAGAACCATCGCGAGAGTTTAGCCTCAATGGGTGTAGCATACTGCTACTGTTCTATTGGCCAAGTTGGGTCAATTAGGGTTCTAAGGTCGGTTGGTGCTTAATGACTCCTCAGAAGACCCATATTCTCCTCGTTGCAACACAAGGGATATCGGTACAGACCAAGGTGCCACACCAACGTAGCCACTGCTTCACCCATGTCAGTCTACGCTGGACGGGTCCCTCACAGCTTATGCTACCTAACAGGGTATCCCCAGATCCGGGTTAGGATCTATGTAACTCCGATGCAGCCCACAATAATAAAGCAAACAAACACAACAATTGAAAACACAAGTATGAGCTATCCTAAGGTACACCTCACTTTAAAAGTATCCCCAGCAGAGTCGCCAGTTCTGTGATCGGTGGATCTGGAACTGACTGTTTAACGTTGGTTCGCGAAATGTCGCGGAAGCAAGAGTCGCCACCGTCTTTTATTTTCTCCAATATGGACAGGACAAAAGCACAGCAAAATTCCTTATGAGATTATCTCTCGGTTCGGGAGGTAGATTTATAGAAAGGGAAGGTGTTAGCACCCTTTCTATCTGTGGTTATCCACGGGCTCTTAGATACTTGCTCATTGTGTTTTCAAAAGTGTTTGCTTTTCAAGTGTGAGTGGGTTTGAAAAAGGTTTCTTTGAAAGTTTCGGAATAACTCTTGTATCAGTCCTCAAGAGTGTTTGAAAAATTGTTTTGAAAGCTTTTTGAAAAGTGTCGGTGTGAAAAGAGTTTTGATTTGTTTTTGAATAGAGCAAGTATCTATGAGTCATCTACCTACCCTAAGGAATTAGGCTGTGTAAATGTTCTTAAGGTAGTGCCATCCCACCATTGAGAGGTAGGTAGCACCACCATTGGAGGTGTTCAGGTCAATTCGTTTGTTAGGGACAGTGTGGTCACCAGAGCAACAGTAGGACACCTTAGAAGCTACCCTTATGCCATTGATCCTTTTTAATTCCGAGGCAACCGTTTCGAGGCAACTGGATCATGTCATGGACATAAGGACTTACTAAAACGTCCTATACTCGACGACCACGTTTCGAAGGCAAGGCAATAGTGAGGCGTACTCTAAGAGTGGTGTGTGAATTTGTGTGTCATTTTCAGTTATGTTATCTTTGAACATGCATTATGGTGAGCTACGCTTGTTTTTAATTAGCATGCATTCTTTCATACAAGTTAACAGTTAAGGGGGTGCGGAAAGTAAATTGCGGAAAAATAAATCCTACGCTATTACATGGCGCGGGTCTATACATCGCCAAAAATTACAAAGACCCGTTTTAGGTAAATAAGTACGGAAATAAAAAACAGTAAAAAGTCCTATTTACTATTACATATCCGGAGCAGTTACATAATAATCAAAAATAAGGAATTAAAATTAAAATGCGCGCGAATAAAATTAAATCGGAATGTCCAAGGGTGTTGACCCTTTTAAGAAAAGGAAATTAATTTTTTTGGTCTTTTTTATAGTTAAATGAAATTAAAAACTAATTAATTATTTTAATTAAAAGAAAATATTTTTTTGTTTTTTATGTTTTTTATGAAATAAAATAGAAAAAGAAATAAAATTCTAGGTTAACCTAAATCTAAATCTATTTTTAATTATTAAAAAGAATGTTAAAATGGCCTAATTAAAAAAACTAGTTCAATTATGGTTTATTTACAAAATAAAAATAATAATAATAAAAGTGTTAATTATATTTTTTTTTATTTTTTCATGAAAATGGTTAGTTAATTAATTACTAATAATAAATAAAAATAAAAAAGGGGTAAGAAATTAAATTGAAAAAAAATAAAATGAAAAGAAAATGATGAACCAAATGGAGGGGATGTTGGGCCAGAAATGGGGGTGAAATGCTGGAATTCAAGCCCATTGAGGCAAGGCCTCGTTGACTTTTCTTGATCATGCGCTTGCTTGCTGACTAGGGTGCACCATGGACTGCATGTGCTGGCCTTCAGATTGAAGCTCATGGGCGCGTGGCAAGCTTGGATGTGGAGCTGTATGATGAACCTTCCTTGGAGCGCTGCACAGGAAAGTCAAATGAAAAATAATATGGGAATTGTAAGGGGACCTGGGAATCGAACCCAGGTCCCAGAGATGGCATGACACGTTCCCAACCACTGAGGCACTTTGTTTCATTTGTTAATAATATGAAAAACAAATATTATATAAAACCAAAGCCAGTAATGCTGAAAAACAAAAAAAGCGCGCGTGGATTTGAATGCACCAACGCCTGCTTGCCACGTCTGTCTTCTTCAAGCTTTTCTGCAAAATGTAAAAACATATAGCGGGGGTTTTAAACCCCCCCAAAACACAAGCCTGCAAATAATAGCGATTAGCTCATGCTTGAACATAAATTGAGCGCGAGGTCATGGTTGTGTTCGTTTGGATGTCACGATTCCAATGGTATACGTTTGGTTGTCCAATTTTTCCATATGGGGAAACGCCTAAATTTGAGCTTCTGAAAACCTAATGTCCAACAATGGCAGTTTTGGATATAGGATGCTATAGTTCAATTGACTGATACCAAAAGCTTCAGAATGTCCCTATGAGTATAAATCAATTCAAAAAAAATGTCAAAAACGCATGAATGATTATATAGAATTCAAGAAAAAAATGCAAACCGTTTGGCCTGAGTTCTAAGATTCTGGGCACGTTTGGATTGGTTTTTGATTGCAAAAGCTTCCTTGGGATACCAGGAATGTGTTTGGATTGGAATGGAGGCTTGAGAGGCGCTGCAACTAGGTTTTCAGTTTCTCTTTTTTTCTTTGAAATTTTTGAAAAGTGTATGGCCGTTTTGGAGCTTTTTAGGTCGTGAATCCCTTTGTGTTAGCTTGCCTACATGTTATGTAAAGATTTTTGATCAGAATTAAGGCCATTGACCCAATGCATTCATGTTTGAGATTTGCCATAACCTCCATTGAAACACTTTCCATTTTTGTGCCAAAATTTGAATTCTTGCTTGATTTAGGCCTTTGCACGAATTTGGAATGGTCATGATGGTGTATCAAAGCATTTCAATACAAAATATACCCTTTAATTAATTTTCTTGATTTTTATTTGATTTTAAAAGATTTAAAATGAATTAAATCAAATAAAATTAAATAAAAATGGAAAAATTAATTTTAAATCTTGAAATAATTTGTGGGACACGTGGGAAGCATGGCCAAGCTGAAACAAGTGGAAAAAGTGGGCCCCTTTTGTCAAAAATGAAGTTTCAAGGATAATTGATTTTGGTCATTTCACAAAAATTTCCCAACTTCTCCAATGCATATCTTTCTCAATTTTGAAGTTATGAACATGTTCTTGGACATTTTGGAAAGGACTTGAAGTCCTATAACCAATGTCTTTGGTCCCATGTCATTTTGATTTACCAATCTCAAGTTATGGTCTTTGACTTAAAGTCCCTTTTTGTTGACTTTTGAAAGTGACCTATAATGTTGAAATTGATAACTTTTTGTGAGAGCATTTCTTGGACTTGGAATGTGAAGATGAGTTGTAGTAAATGTCCTCCCCTTAAAGATGAGCATTGGATGGTATTTTTATGATGAACCATGAAAAAGTTATGCCTTGGTCAAGTTACAGTTGACTTTTCAGCTATCCAAAAATAGAAACTTTTGACACCTTGATGATTTTTGAGCCATTCTTGTGAAATCATGGTCAAGACTTGACCAAATGATGATTGTGGCTTCAAAATAAGATGTTGACCAAAAATTTTGACTTTTGACTGCCAAATGACCATTTTGCCCCTACAGTTGACTGTGGAGCAATTAGGGTTTTTGACTGTGCAACTTGACCTTGTCAGCCTTGAAACTTGACATGTAGGTGCTTGACAATGTGTATGAGCATATGGGACTTGATTGAGCCCTTGAAAACCTCAACTTCCTTGTAAGAACCAAAACCCTAGTTTGACTGGCTTAGGAGGGTGGTTGACTGTGTAGCCCTTGAGTAGACCTTGAACCATTTGAAGTGATGCTTGTCAAAACTTTGAAGATTATGGGAGGGAAAATTTTGGGGTACAATAAAAGTCTTCTTTGGTCGGCAGGCGGTGTACCACAATATCAGTGTCCAAACCAGGCATATCTTCATAGGACCAGGCGAAGATCTCGACGTAGTCATGTAGCATCTGTATTAACCGTTGTTTGACACTAGGCTCTTGATTCACACCTATCTTGACTTCCTTCCTGCCTTCCTCTGTACCCAAATTCACTGACTCAATTGGCTCCTCATGAGGCTGTATGGCCCTTTGTTCCTGCTGTAGTAGTCAAGCAAGCTCTCCAGGCACCTCACAATCATCCTCACCTTTGTCCTCGGCTTGGTTAATCGGATTTTCGAAGTCATAACTGGCAGTAGCAGAGTCGTTATCAATGGGATCCAGAGTGGATATGGATCTGCATTATGATACGTGAGTGTGTGTAAGAGAATAGCCGCTTTAATAAAGTGAGAGACAGAAAAGACAAATAAGGAGCATGTTGTACCCCAAAATTTTCCCTCTCATTTTATCAAGATTTTCCCCACAAGACTCTTTGGACTCAAGACCAGATTAGGGTTTGCTCAGCTCAAGACATCTCCTTGCACTGATGACCTGAAATTAGGGTTTGAGTTTGCACAAGTATTTTTGGATCATCAATGCTTCATGTGACTTTCATACACCATCTTGGACCCCTAAGATTTCTCATACCAAGTTTCAAGCCTTGAATCACATTTTTGCCCAGTCAATTGGACAGTTGACCTAAAAATCAGCTGTATTGGGGAAAAAGACAATTGTGGCCAATTTACAGTCAAACCTCATAATTTTTTATCCACGTCAACATTATGGACTCATATGAACCATTTGATCAAGTTTGGACCACAACTCCTCAAGAAATTTGATCAGATCATCAAAAGGGCAAAATGGTCAAAATTAAAGTTTTGACTATAGAAGGGAAATTTATGATTTTTGATCTAGCCAATGACCAATTGGGTTCAAGCATGGTTTCAAGGACTCAATGGCATCATCTTGACCTAATCACAAGGTTCAAAAGATCTCAAATGCATTGGATTGACAGATGAATTTTCCAGTCAACTGATCAAAAATCAATTGTACACTAAAAAGTCAAACTTTGACTTTTTGGTCAAAATCAAGTGCCAAGGGTCATATTTCATCAAGATGTGCCAAAATGTGAAAATTTTTCATCATGAAACCTAATTTTGAAAATTAGGGTTTTAATTTGAAATTTTTCATAACTTAGAATTTTTCTAAGTTATGAAAATTTCTTATTTTTTCCCAACATTTCCCAACTTTTTCACTATGATGCAATTGGATTCAAATAAAAATTCCAACATGAAAATTGTAGTCCTACACAAAATCTACAACTTTTATTCACAAAGTTTTCCCAAAAGATGCTTGGATCTCAAGTTATGATTTTGTGAACAAGGGTCCATAAACTTTTTAACTTAGTGGAATTTTGCCCTAGTTTAGGCAGATTTTTGACCTAACTTCATGGCAACTTTTCACCTTGTTCCAAGAGGAATCTAAAAATGAATTTCAAATATGGATTGTAGAGCATGTTACAAGATTTCTAAAATGTCCAAGAACTCTCCAAGATCATTTATGGTTAGGGAGAATCAAAGGAATGAAAATGGCAATTTGTCACTTTTTGTCCAAGGCATTTTCACAATGTTACAAGTTACAAATCAGTTTCCAACATTCTCGTACTTGGTTTTACAGGTCCTAATCCCTTCTACACTCCATAATTAAATGCAAACTCATTGGATAATGGTCTTGTTCTGATCTTTGGAGCATTGTACATTGAATTAATCCAAAAATGGCATAAAGTGCATAATACCATTTTCATAAAGCTTGCTTTTACAACTTTGCATTTCTTGAGCCGTGGACCTAATCTATTTTTGCAAACAAGATCCACAGTTATCAGGCAAAGTTTACCAACTATTTGCAGCTAGCAAGCAAGCCTGAACAGGCTTTGGCATTGTCACTTCCAACTTTTCTTCAAAAGCAAGAAACTTGCCAAAGTCAAGGGATCTCATCCATCTGAGAAAGGCAAGCCTTGGCATCATTTGAAACAACTTCAGAACATTGTAACAAGCAATAAACATGAATTCACAGTTTCTCAAACACCCTAAAACACAAAATACCCAAGTTCCTGCCCAAACAGGGCATCTTCTACAGAACCTTTGCCCAAACAAATTTGGCTCGTGTGTTTTGCTTTGAATCACTTCAAACGCATTCCCTACATCACACCTAAACTATACAGGCCTTTGTCTTGCACCTGTAACCCTTGTTTCAAGCTTCACCATTTTCATTTTTTTAGTTTGCATGTTTACTTCTACAAAGAGTTCCAAGCAACTTCAAGGCAAGCTGAGCATTGGGATAACTTGAGGGAACTTCAAGCAAGCTCACACGACCTTCAGGCATCACTCAAAGTTCCCACATTGCCATATCCAAACTCAACCGAACAAGGTATTTGTCAAGTTTCTATCTCTCTATTTAGGCATCTTTAAGCTTAGGTTTATGAAGCAAAAATGTAGTCCTTAAGTTGCTTGAGCTGTACATATGCATAGTTTGTATTTATATTAACTGAGTTAGGAGTATTTGGTTGTTGAAGATGCTGAAAAAACTAGGTCAGAATTTAGGGCCATTAAAATTATCCTTGGTCTTTGAGAGTTAGGTCATGTTTTTTATATCATTGGAATCGTGAGTTCATAATCTACATTTTTTTGTGTTATGAGTTTTTGATTTTATGCAAGCTAGAGCAAGATACGAGTTTGTACACAGATGCGCGTGTTTTGGAAGAAGGCTGGAGGACAGGGATGAAGTCATGGGCCTGGCGTGCCTTGGGCCTCCTTTTCTGACTTTTTGCACCCCCCCTGTTTCCTATTTGCACCCCCTTTGTATATTTTTATATTTTTTGTATTTTCTTGTATAATTTATATTTTCTGACTTTATTTATTTTTTCTGAACATTAAAAAATTCCAAAACTATTTTCTTAATTTTTTGCATTTTATTTTATTTTTTATCTAATTTTTTTTTGCATATAAAAATAGTTTTATTTTAATAAATAGAAATCATTTTCTTAAAATAACTTGTAAATAATATAAAAATATCATACATTTTTATTTTATTATTTATACACTTAAAATAATATTTTCATACATATTTCATTTTTTTTAACATTTTGTATATATTATTATTATTTTTTCTTGAACAAAAATGAATAATATAAAATATATTTCTTTTAAACAAAAATTAGGGTTTCTTCACCCTTTCAAAAATAATCATAATATTTTTCTTATTTTAGACTTAAATAAACTTATTTTTACATACATCAAATTAATACAAAAAACATTTTTGCATAAATACATTTTATTGCATATTTAAATAATTGTTAATTTATTTATTTGTACAATAAATTCAATTTGGTTGTAATAGTTTTAGGGTTTTATTTTGCGCAATATCCCCCTATTCAAAACTTGTATCCCCCTCCCCATAATATTGTTGTAATAGTTTAGATTTACTTTAGCAATTTATTGCTTTCATATACCATGATAGTAAACTAGGGTTTTGTATGATAAAAATGCATGATAAAAATAGCATGACTTAATACAAGACAAAAATGCATGAAAAATGACAACACATTGCACACAAGCACCCCTTAGGGTTTCACCCACTTGGTTGCCTAAACAAAATGGCCATGGTATGCATGCAAAGTATCTTGGCAAAACAAAACAAAACAAAAGATCATAGTCCCTCGATGACGTTATCAAAAGGTTACCTAAAACAAATGATCTTTATCCCTCAAACAAGCTAAGATACTTGGCACCATTTCTATCATGGTCATACGATGACCCACGCCCGTCCCGTTTAAAATCCAAAGATAGGGTTGTTTACCAATACAATGGTAAAACAACAATGTCAAAGGAATAAAAAATGTGTAGGAAAGATTTTTGAGTAGGTAGATGCTTCTAGTTACTTGATCAATTTGCAAACCATCCTTGCTATTTTCAAACAAACACACACACACAATTTCAAAACATTTTCAAACAACTTTCAAAACATTGAAACATTTTTCAAAAGACAAACATCTTTGTATACATTCTTACAAACAAGGATCATTACAAAGATTGCCAAAACGATGGTCTCTTTTCAAAATACTTTCAAAACCATACAAAGCACCATTTCAAACAATTGGAAAAGAAAAGCAAGTGATCTAAAACAAGTAACTAAGAGCCCATGGAAAACCATGGATGAAAAGGGTGCTAGCACCTTCCCTTTTCATAATCTACCCCCCGAAATCAAGAAAACATCTCAAAGGTCTTTCCTGTGCTTTTTTACCTTTCCTTTTGGATAAAATAAAAGTCGGTGGCGACTCTTGCTAAACCGAAACATTTGCGAACACAAACGCAAAACCTCAAGTCAGTTCTCCCACTGTATCACGAAACTGGCGACTCTGCTGGGGATTGAATAAGAAAAGTGGGGTTACCTTAGGGTTTTAGATCACCTCTACATGCTTATCTTGCTTGACTTGTTTGCTTTACACTTTGGTTCTATTGTTTGGGTTTGAATCCTCTACCCGGATTTGGGAAACATTCATAGGTAAATAGTAATATGTTGTGGAAAATGTGCGGGGTATACCGACATGGTCTATGCAATAGCTATATTATTGTGACATATTTGTGGGTACCGGTAGCCTTTGAGTCAATCAAAGAGAATACGAGGCCGCTGAGTGATGTCATAAAGCATAATGGACTTTTAGAACCTTTACTTGACCAACTTGGCCTTTTAGGATGTAGTGAGATGACCGACTTTGGTGCAGTCTAAAGTTGGTAGATACTCGATACTACACTCATTGAGGGTTGTTTTCTTGGAATATTTCGGTCTCCAGTAAAGTGGATAAACTGAAACAATGAACACAGAAAACAATCCAGTGATATTGAGCTCCTTAGAACCCGATTACTATTTACTAGGACAGGTTGAGCATACTAAACTTCAAGAGGGTACTTACCTATGAAACCCCTTGAAAGCCTAAATTAGGAACTTGTGTGATTTGCTTGTACATATATACTTGTGCATAACATCATGAACATCATGAAGCATCATTTGCATCCACTAACCATTTCAAGGATTTTGGATTTTCATCTTTGTTCCTGTTTTGTAGGTTATGGATTCACTTCGCAGGAAAACTATTCAGGTCAATCTTGTGAGAATTCCTCCACAACTCAAGGAGCTTGCTTCCAAGATTCCAGAGTATTCTCCATTCACTGAGAGACATGGTTGACTTCTCAACTTGGTCAACTCCAACACAGAGGAAGACATGGTGAAAGTTCTCTTCCAGTTCTTTGATCCCCTACACCACAGCTTCACATTTCCTGATTACCACCTGGTGCCTACTTTGGAGGAATTTTCTCAACTCTTGAGGATTCCTATTCTCTATCAACTACCTTTCAACGGTACAGAAAGAGATCCAAAGCCTGAAGATGTTGCTCAAGCCCTGCACTTGCAACCATCAGATGTCATAGGTCATTGGGAAACCAGAAGTGGTGTTAAGGGTTTCTTGGCAAAGTTCCTGTTTGAGAAAGCTCAAGAATGCTGGAATTATCTAGACCTGCAAGCTTTTGAGGAGATTGTAGCTCTTCTCATCTATGGGTTGGTCTTGTTCCCAAACCCTGAACAACTTATAGATGTGAATGCTGTCAAAATCTTCATGGTTCGCAACCCGGTGCCTACATTGCTTGGAGATATCTTGCACTCTTTTCACACTGGAACAATGAGGAAAAGAGGTGTTCTCATGTGCTGCACTCCTCTACTGGCAAGATGGTTTATTTCTCATCTTCCCCAATCAGTCTTGAAGAATGAGCAAGGCTTGAGGTGGTTACAACGGCTGATGACTCTTACACATTCAGATGTTCATTGGTGTTCTCGATCCAGAGAAAATATTATCATCATTGACCGTTGTGGGGAATTCCCTAATGTCCCTCTACTTAGAATTAGGGGAGGCATCACCTACAACCCCTTCTTGGCTTTGAGACAGTTTGGGTATGCCTGAAGGGATGGCCCACATGACATGCTGATTCCAGACTTGGTTTTTGACTTCGAAAACGACAATCAAGGACTTCGACAAAGGTTCATCCGAGCTTGGAGGATGCCAAACAAGGTGGACAATAAGACATTGGGACACAAGAATTCCATCCCCCTTGAGCCTTACCTCAAGTGGGTATGAACCCACGCCCAAAGTCTTATGATGCCTTACCCCTCTATTCTCCCTATGATTATAGATCCTGTTAAGGAAGGAGAGGTTCCATACACCCTCCTACATCCTGACATGCCAACATCACTCGAAGATCTGCAAAGGAGTTGGATACAGCTCAAGGGAGAATGCGATAATTTTGAAGCCCAATTCTACGCAAACGAGAAGAAGGTTTTAGAACTCACTCGTCAACTTCACGAAGAGAAGACTCTCAACACCTACATTGCACCAAAGAGGATGCGCAACATCTTCTTACCTTAGAATTTTGTATTATTTTGCCCATGGGGCATTGATGTACTAATAATTCTATCTTATTAATATGACGTGTGTTTCTTTTTTTTTAAACAAATTTGAATTTCTGAATCCTTGAAAGCATTACATGAATAAATATCATTCATAATATGCATAAACAGGTCTTCACACCAAGTTTCCTCATCTCTCTGTTGTTTATTTCAGCAAGATGGATATTGAACAAACGGTCAAAGACTTGCAAGATCAGAATTCACAATTTCAACAGTTAATCTTAACCTTGACCAAGGGGCAGGAGGAGCTCAAGACTCTACTAGAAAAGGAAAGAGAGAAAAAGAAGAAGAAGAGAGCTGGTGTGGCTACCTTGGGCAGAATATTTAAAGGTCAAGCCATAAGGGTCCTAGATTTTCTGTCAACCTCTGAGGAAGGAGAGAGAAAGGGTAAAGAGACTGATGTGTCCTCGGATTCTGAAGCTGAAGAAGAGGACTGCTCAGAATAACAGTACCCTCCTGCAGATGACAAATACAAAAACTTGGAAGAACGTCTGGCAGCTATGGAGATACAGAGAGTGCCTGGGCTGGACTTTGAAGAGTTAGGGTTGGTATATGGAATTGTAATCCCTCCTAAGTTTAAAGTACCTATGTTTTCTAAGTACGATGGGGTGTCTTGCCCAAAGATGCACCTACGATCTTATGTCAGGAAAATTCAACCACATTCTTCTGACAAAGACCTGTGGGTCCACTTTTTCCAGGACAGTTTGTCAGGGACGCAGTTAGATTGGTTCTACCAGTTAGAGAGGTCTGACATGCATAATTGGGAAGACTTAGCAGCCGCCTTCTATAAACAGTATCAATACAATGCGGACTTAGCACCAACCCGTACTCAATTACAGAGTATGGGCATGGTCTCAAATGAAGGTTTCAAAGAGTATGCCCAGAAATGGAGAGACTTGGCGGGACGAGTACAACCACCTCTATCTGAGAGGGAGCTAGTAGACATGTTCTTGGGAACGCTATCAGGGCCTTTCTTTAATCATCTAATTGGAAGCTCCTTTGTGGGGTTCACTGAGTTGCTTCTAACTGGTGAGAGAGTTGAAGTCAGCATAAAAAGCGGGAAAATTCAAAAAGATGCATCTGCTTCCGCTGCCATCAAAAAGACTTTTCCAGCAAAGAAGGAAGTATCAGTTGTCTACTCCCAAAGAGTTCAAGAAAGAGTTGAGCGTCGGCCAGTGGTGGGAGCCGTAATGATTCAGAAGTCTGCAGCTGATCAGCCCAGAACCAACCAAACAAGGGTGGAAAGGCCTGTACGGAAATTCACCCGGATAAACATGACTCCTACTCAGGTTCTACCCCATCTCTTGAAGTTAAAACTTGCCAGTCTGAAAGAGGCCCCGAAGAATCCGAATACTGCTTCTCTGTACTACCATTCGAACGCCAAGTGTGCTTATCATTCAGAGAGTCCAGGGCACGACACCAATAATTGTTGGGCCCTGAAGAATAAGATTTAGGATTTGATAGACGCTAAATAAGTTGAATTCGACGCCCCTGAAAAGCCAAATGTAATCTCTGCTCCAATGCCAAAGCATGGCCACAATTCCTATGTTGTTAAAGAGGATATGTTTGTTGCTACTGTTGATAATTTGATAACTCTGCTACCGATAATCAAGTTGAATTTGCTGAAGGCTGGGATTTTCCCAGGTTGTGAAAAAGATTACTGCCTTTGTTCATCCTTACCAACTGATTGTCCATTGTTGAAGTTAGGCATCCAACGCCTAATGGATAACCAAGAAATACTTTTTGAAAAGACTTCTATTACACCGACTCCTGTCAATGATGTTTCAATAATAACCATATCCGCCAATCTTTCTAAGGTCTCCAAAAGACCTGTTAAGATTACATCCGCTCCGAAGACTGCACCTTTGAAGATAACCATGCTCGGGCCCGTCCCGTACAAGTCCGGCAGATCAGTACCGTGGAACTATGGTGGAGAAATCTACTACCACGGTATTAAACAAATTGAATCAACTGAAGAGAGTTCTGATGAAGAGACTTCCGACATTGGAAACATTGTTGGAACAAGCAAAATCACCCGCAGTGGAAGAATTTTCTCTCTAGAGATTGCCCCTCCAAAGGCAATCTTTGGACCCTCAGCTGCTCCTAAGGTTACCCCTGCACCGGTAAACATATCTGCGAGAACTCCATTTATTGAAGAAGTTGTAACTCATGTGGTTGTCCCCTCTGCTACTGGTGATGATAGAGGGAAAGGGATCCAAGAAGAGCTCGTCAGGACGAGGGCTCAGCCATTGGCCATCCCTGAAAACTCTCAGAAAGAAATGGAAGAGATTTTGAAAATAATCAAGAAAAGCGATTATGATGTTATGGAAAAACTGGGGAAACCCCCTCAAAGATCTCTATGTTGGCCTTGCTGCTTTGTTCATAGGCTCATGCTAAAGCTCTGATCAGATTTTTGAAGACGGCCCATGTGCCACAAGAAACCTCCGCGGATCAGTTCCAGGAATGTGTAGCTAGCTTAACAGCTGACAATGGTCTAGGATTCTCCGATGCTGATTTAACATCCAAAGGGAGAAAACATAATGACGCGCTGCATGTCTCGGTGGAGTGTAGGGGAACCACCCTAGCTCACGTCTTGGTTGATACTGGGTCGTCTCTAAATGTCTTGCCGAAGAAAGCCTTGGATAGACTAGATTGTGAAGGTTTAACCTTGAAACCCAGCAATATAATTGTCAGAGCCTTTGATGGTTCTAAAAGGATGGTCCACGGGGAGGTGGACATCTCGATTAAAGTGGGAACTGAAACCTTCAACTCCACATTCTATGTGATGGACATTCGTCCTTCCTATTCTTGCTTGTTGGGAACACCCTTGATTCACAATGCTGGAGCCATCACTTCTACTCTCCATCAAATGCTCAAGTACGTTGTCCAGGGGGAAATTATAACTGTTCAGGGCGAAGAAGAATACATGATAAGCCATCTAAATTCTTTCCTCTATGTAGAATTGGATGGCAAATTCATCGAAACCCCTTTTCAGCATTTTGAAGAGGTAGCTCAGGAGATTGCGGAAACCAAGACAATGTCTTATGTACCCATGATTACCAGGCCTCCACCTCAGATGTCATCTCTCAAAGATGCAAAGGCTGTGATTGAAGAAGGAGGAAGCACAATCTGGGGGCAGCTTCCAGACTTTCCTTAAAAATCAGATAAATTCAGATTGGGGTTCACTTCTTCTGCTCAAAAGGCTGTACGTCGCGCCCGCGCTGGAGGGCCACCAGTAAAGATCACCCATCATGGAGTCAATGCTTTGGAGGATAGTGAAGAGGAGAGCAGCCTAGAAGACTGGATTTTTCCAACTGTTGACGGAGGACTGTGCAACTGGGAAGCAAAAGACTTTGTTTCGATTACTTTCATACCGTAATAATTCATCTTTCAAACATTTCTGTTGGTTTGTAATAATTCTCAAACAATTCGTACACTTTTAACCTTGTGCCTTACCCGAGGCACATAGGTCCATTTGTAAGGGTTTGATTTTTCATCTTCATATGCCATTTTAATGAATCATGGACGTTTTCACATATAAACTTTTGTGTTCATTGTCTTTCTTTTTACATTTTATTTGTTTAAAGGTGGCTATCCCTTACACACACCCACACTCATAAATGCAGGTACCCTTCCACTCCAAATTCCATGGGTAACAATTCTGCTATGGCCTTCAGTGACTCTGAAGATCTGGTCTACCATGCCGAATACGAAGGTGAGGAAGATTGTGAGGTGCCGAGAGAATTGGCTAGGCTGCTACAACAGGAAGAAAGGGCTATTCTACCTCATGAGGAGCTGTTAGAGACAATCAACTTGGGTATTGAGGAAGACAGAAAAGAAGTCAGAGTGGGTGTCAACCTAGAGCCAAGTGTCAAGAAGCGCTTAATTCAGCTGTTGCATGAATATGTTGAGATCTTCGCCTGGTCATACGAAGACATGTCGGAACTCGATACAGACATTATGGTAAACCGTCTACCCACAAGAGAAGACTATCCACCAGTTAAACAAAAAGTCCGCCGCATGAGGCCCGACATGTCTGAAAAGATCAAAGCAGAAGTTATGAAGCAGTTCAATGTTGGATTTCTTGCTGTTACTTCCTATCCACAATGGGTTTCTAACATTGTTCCCGTACCTAAGAAGGACGGCAAAGTGAGAATGTGCGTGGATTATAGAGACTTAAACAGGGCCATCCCTAAAGATGACTTTCCACTTCCGCACATTGACATCCTGGTTGACAACACAGCTCAGCACAAGGTATTTTCTTTCATGGATGGATTCTCGGGCTATAACCAGATCAAAATGGCCCCTGAGGACATGGAGAAAAATGCTTTTGTTACACAGTGGGGTACGTTCTGCTACAAAGTGATTCCATTCGGACTGAAGAATGTTGGGGAAACCTATTAACGCGCCATGGTGGCTTTGTTTCATGATATGATACATCATGAGATAGAGGTCTACGTAGATGACATGATAGCCCAATCACAGACGGAAGAAGAACACTTCGACCATTTGCAAAATTTGTTTGTCAGGTTGAAGGAGTACAAGTTAAGACTGAATCCAAACAAGTGTACATTCGGAGTCAGGTCCGGTAAACTCTTGGGTTTCATTGTCAGCAACAAAGGCATCGAGGTTGATCCTGCCAAAGTCAAAGTTATACAAGAAATGCCTGCTCCTTGCAATGAGAAGGAGGTCAGAGGTTTCTTGGGACGCCTAAACTACATTGCTAGGTTCATTTCTCACCTGACATCTACCTGTGAGCCAATCTTCAAGCTGTTGAAGAAAGATCAGGTAGTTAAGTGGAATGGTGACTGTCAAGTTGCTTTCGATAAAATCAAGGAGTATTTGCTAGAACCTCCTATCTTGATGCCACCCGTCGAAGGAAGACCGCTAATCATGTATCTGACTGTCTTAGAGAATTCAATGGGGTGCGTACTGGGCCAACATGACGAGTCTGGCCGAAAAGAGCATGCCATTTATTACCTTAGCAAACATTTTACCGACTGTGAGACCCGATACTCACTGCTCGAGAAAACTTATTGCGCTTTGGTATGGGCTGCTCACCGGATAAGGCAGTATATGTTGACTCATACCACTTTGCTGATATCTAAGATGGATCCGATCAAGTACATCTTTGAGAAGCCTGCTCTATCTAGAAGAATAGATATATGGCAGATGATCCTAACGGAATACGATATACAGTACACAACCCAAAAAGCTATAAAGGGGAGTGTGCTAGCTGACCATCTGGCTCATCAAGCTGTCGAAGATTACCAATCCATGAAGTTTGACTTCCCTGACGAGGGCATCATGACATTGGACAACATTGAAGATATAAGACTATATGACGGACCTGAACAAGGATCCCGATGGACCTTGTACTTTGATGGGGCTTCCAATGCACTTGGCAACGGTATCGGTGCGGTACTCATCTCCCCAGAGGGTTGCCATACTCCTTTCACAACCAGACTTTGCTTCAACTGTACCAACAGCATGGCCGAGTATGAAGCTTGCATCTTTGGTCTCAAGGCTGCAATAGACCTGGGAATCAAATCTTTGGTTGTGTTTGGAGACTCAGCTTTGGTCATCAGTCAGATCAAATGAGAGTGGGATACTAAGCATCCAAACCTCATCCCTTATAAAGAACGTGTCTTGACATTGCTACCACATTTCAAGCAGATTATCTTCGAACACTTCCCGCGAGAAGAAAATCAGCTAGCAGATGCTCTAGCTACAATGTCATCCATGTTTAAACTTAACTGGGATAATGAGGCTCCCCGGATCACCATTGAGCGGATGGACGAACCTACACATTGTCACGAGATTAGTACCGAAGAAATAGTGGACCAACCTTGGTTTCATGAAGTCAAAAGGTATCTCGAGGCTCAAGAATATCCTGAAGGAGCTTCAGTCAACGACAAAAAATTATTGAGGAGATTCTCTGCCAAGTTCTTCCTGAGCAATGGTATCATATACAAGCGCAATCATGATTGCATTCTGCTCCTTTGTGTGGACAAGATTAAAGCTGAACAGATCATGGTTGAACTGCACAATGGTACCTTTGGCACTCACTCTAGCAGGCATACGATGGCTAAGAAGATTCTACGGGCAGGCTATTACTGGTCTACCATGGAAGCTGACTGCTATCAACATTCCAGGACTTGCCACAAATTTTAAATCTATGCGGACAAGTTACATATACCTCCAGTTCCTCTCAATGTCTTAACAGCTCCTTGGCCATTCGCTATGTGGGGAATCGACGTGATTGGGGAGATCAAGCATACAAACTCCAATGGACACCGCTTCATTATGGTGGCCATTGATTACTTTACCAAGTGGGTCGAAGCATCTTCCTTCGCATCCATCACAAAGAATGTTGTTGCCCGCTTCATCAAGAAGAACCTCATTTGCCGGTACAGCATCCCCGAAAGGATCATCACTGACAATGGTACAAACCTTAACAACACTATAATCATCGCCTTGTGTGAGCAGTTCTAGATTCAACATCACAATTCATCTTCCTATCGTTCAAAGATGAACGGTGATGTCGAAGCTGCGAACAAAAATATCAAGAAGATCATACAAAAGATGATAGTCACCTACAAAGACTGGCACGAGATGCTACCATTTGCTCTCCACGGGTACCGTACCACGACGCGCACATCAACTGGGGAAACACCTTATTCTTTGGTATACGGCATGGAAGCTGTTTTGCCTATTGAGGTTCAGATTCCCTCCTTGAGAATCATGAAAGCTGCTGGTTTGAGTGAAGACGATTGGATTCAGACCCGGCTTGATCAACTTAACTTAATTGACGAGAAGAGACTTACTGCTATTTTCCATGGTCAGACGTATCAAAAATGGATGATCAAGGCATTCAAGAAGAAAGTCAGGCGGCAGGTATATCAAGTCGGAGATCTCGTGATCAAGCGCATCATCTTGCCACAAAGTGATCCCATGGGCAAATGGACTCCTACCTACTAAGGACCATTTGTAATCAAGAACATCTTCTCTGGTGGGGCAATGATATTAACCACCATGGACGGTGATGACCTACCACAGCCTGCGAATGCAGACATAGTCAAAAGATACTACGCATAAATGACCCACTAGGTTGACACACCTAGGCAAAAAAAGGGCATCCAGGTGAATCGAAAACCCAAAAGGGCGGTTCAGGAAAAAGTTAGGGATAAAACAAAAAAAAACTTGTACACCCGGTAAGTTGAAAACCCGAAAGGGCGACTTGGGCAAAAAAAGGTTTCCCGGTGGACCGAAAACCAGAAAGGGCAGTCCAGGAAAAAGTTAGGGAATTAAAGCGTATGACTATGTCTCGTCGAATCACTTTAAGGATAATCTCTTCACAGACAAGCTCCGGGCTTCTGATCAACTCAGTCATCTTCGGACGAAGCAACAAATGGACAACATATTCAGAGTTACGAAGGCTATAACAGAATGGGAACCCCATGGAATTTTCACACATAGCCATCTTTCTTTGTATAAATTTTTCTCATTTTTATGACAACGTTCTCTTACTAGGATGTTTGTCTCCTTTGTACAAAATACCTACACAAAGTTAATAAAAAGATACTTTAAAGTGCAGAAAACTATTTGCCTTTTCTTCTTTTTTACACTTGTGTTTTATTTGAAAACATCCAATGATTTATTAATGAGTATATGCATTTGAATATAATCACATGTTTACAAATAAACGAAATGGGAAAGAATAATTACTGACAGGTTGAAAGTATAGGAAAACGTCTTTAGGTTATTCCAAGAGAAATCCCCTGCCATACATCATCTAGATCCCTAGCGGAGCTGAAACCTTGAAATACATATCCCCAACGGAGTTATAATTTCAAACCCTTAATTCCCATCAGAGTTAGGTTTTCAAACTCCCAATCCCCAGTAGAGAAAAAACTTTGAGTTACAGATCCCCAACGAGGATGAAACCTTCTTCCCCAGTCGAGTCAAAATTTCCAACTATCAATTCCCAGCGGAAACCATTCAGTTTTCCCCAAATTCCCCAGCGAGTTTGTCTTAAAGTTTGAAAATCAACCAGATAACAGTTAACTTTTGTCTCTCCCCAATCTAGGTTGATTCCCCAGTAGAATGGCATAAAACCCAAACTCCTGAACTTTTTCCAAACAGGAATAAGTTTGTCCCCCCAGAGTCCTGAACTTACTCTCCAGTAGGAAGCCTTCTTCCCCACAGAGTTTTCACTCCCCAGCAGATTGAAAATTCTCATTCTCATTTCCCCAGTGAAGTCACCAAAGTTTTCATTACTCCTCAACAGAATGAAGATTCTCATTCTTAGTTCCCCGCAGAAATCATCAGAATTTTCCCTATTCCCCAGCCGAGTAAGGATTCCCATTATTTAACCCCCAGTAGAAGTCTTCAAAGTTCTCTGGATTTCCCAAGCAGATTTCTCAAGCAGTTTGACATTACTCTCGCAACAGATTTTGTCAATACTCCAACTCCAAGACATGAAGGATTCTCACATCCCCATAGAAGTTGTCAGGGATTTTCCATCCCCAACAGTCATCAAGGATTTCTCATCCTCAACAATCAAAGATTTTGAATCTCCGGCAACGGTCAAGGATTTATTTTCCCCGGCAGCAGTCAAGGGTTTTATTATCTCCAGCCGTCAAGGATTTATTTTCCTCAGCAATACAGCTAATCAGCTTACATGTACATACATTACATCCATATATCGTAAACATTGATAAAACACATTTATTGCATCATACATTTCATGCAACATAACTTTGTGTTTCAGCTGACATTTTACCCTTTTCAGGATAAGATTAACAACTATCATTAACAATGTTCAAAGATTTCATATACAGTAAGGATACACTCCAAACACGGAAGTCATTCTATTACTCATTCAGAATTCAAAGTCAAGATATAGTACGCATACGCTCCAGACATGGATGCCATTCTATCACTCGTTTAGATTTTAACAACCAAGATACAGTACAGATACACTCCAGACACGGAAGTCATTCTGCTACTCATTCAGATACAGCTTGGATACGCTCCAGATACGGATGCTATTCCATTGCTCATTCAGACTCAAATCTCAGATACAGTTCAGATACGCTCCAAATACGGATGCCATCCTGATACTTATTCAGATTTCAACTATCAGATACAGATTAGATACGCTCCAGATACAGAAGCCATTTTATTTCTCATTCAGATTCAACTATCAAATTCAAGTTCAGATACACTCCAGACACGGAAGTCATTATGTCACTTATTCAGATCCCAGATACATTTTAGATACGCTCCAGACACGGAAGCCATTCTGTCACTTATTTAGATCTCTTATTCAAATTTCAGTCCAGATACGCCCCAGACACGGTTGCCATTCTGTCACTTATTCTGACTTTTTCCCCAGCTCAGATACACTCCAGACACGAAATTCATTCTGTCACCTATTCAAGATACAGTCCAGATACGCTCCAGACACAGAAGCCATTATGTCACTTATTCAAATTCAAACCTCCAGATACAACTCAGATACGTTCCAGATACGGATACCATTCTGAGGTTCATTCTCCTGATTTACAACAAGCATTCTTGGATGGAATCTACAAGCCCATCTCCAACAAGATTTTATCATATCTCCAAATGGCATCTTTAAGCCCATTTCCTCAACTACACTTCATCGAGTGCAAATTTACGGGCACTCTAGTGTCCAATCATCTTTTACCTTCGAGTCACGAATGGCAAAACTCGCCAATCTAACTCTTCAGGTTCAAGAAGATTGAATAGGGGCAGCTGTTGTACCCTAAAATTTTCCCTCTCATTTTATCAAGATTTTCCCCACAAGACTCTTTGGACTCAAGACCAGATTAGGGTTTGCTCAGCTCAAGACATCTTCTTGCACTGATGACCTGAAATTAGGGTTTGAGTTTGCACAAGGATTTTTGGATCATCAATGCTTCATGTGACTTTCATACACCATCTTGGACCCCTAAGATTGCTCATACCAAGTTTCAAGCCTTGAATCACATTTTTGCCCAGTCAATTGGACAGTTTACCTAAAAATCAGCTATATTGGGGAAAAAGACAATTGTGGCCAATTTACAGTCAAACCTTATAATTTTTGATCCACGTCAACATTATGGACTCATATGAACCATTTGATCAAGTTTGGACCACAACTCCTCAAGAAATTTGATCAGATCATCAAAAGGGAAAAATGGTCAAAATTAGGGTTTTTACTGTAGAAGGGCAATTTCTGATTTTTGATCTAGACAATGACCAATTGGGTTCAAGCATGGTTTCAAGGACTCAATGGCATCATCTTGACCTAATCACAAGGTTCAAAAGATCTCAAATGCATTGGATTGACAGATGAATTTTCCAGTCAACTGATCAAAAATCAACTGTACACTGAAAAGTCAAACTTTGACTTTTTGGTCAAAATCAAGTGCCAAGGGTCATATTTCATCAAGATGTGCCAAAATGTGAAACTTGTTCATCAAGAAACCTAATTTTGAAAATTAGGGTTTTAATTTGAAATTTTTCATAACTTAGAATTTTTCTAAGTTATGAAAATTTCTTATTTTTCCCCAACTTTTTCATTATGATGCAATTGGATTCAAAGAAAACTTCCAACATGAAAGTTGTAGTCCTCCACAAAATATACAACTTTTATTCACAACGTTTTCCCAAAAGATGCTTGGATCTCAAGTTATGATTTTTTGAACAAGGGTCCATAAACTTTTTAACTTAGTGAAATTTTGCCCTAGTTTAGGCAGATTTTTGACCTAACTTCATGGAAACTTTTCACCTAGTTCCAAGAGGAATCTCAAAATTCATTTCAAAGATGGATTGTATATAATGTTATAAGATTTCCAAAATGTCCAAGAACTCTCCAATATCATTTATGGTTAGGGAGAATCGAAGGAATGAAAATGGCAATTTGTCACTTTTTGTCCAAGGCATTTTCACAATGTTACAAGTTGCAAATCAGTTTCCAACATGCTTGTACTTGGTTTTACAGGTCCTAATCCCTTCTACACTCCATAATTACATGCAAACACATTGGATAATGGTCTTGTTCTGAGCTTTGGAGCATTGTACATTGAATTAATCCAAAAATGGCATAAAGTGCATAATACCATTTTCATAAAGCTTGCTTTTACAACTTTGCATTTCTTGAGCCCTGGACCTAATCTCTTTTTGCAGACAAGATCCACAGTTATTAGGAAAAGTTTACCAACTATGTGCAGCTAGCAAGCAAGCCTGTACAGGCTTTGGCATTGTCACTTCCAACTTTTCTTCAAAAGCAAGAAACTTGCAAAAGTCAAGGGATCTCATCCATCTGATATAGGCAAGCCTTGGCATCATTTGAAACAACTTCAGAACATTGTAAAAAGCAAGAAACATGAATTCACAATCTCTCAAACACCCTAAAACACAAAATACCCAAGTTCCTGCCCAAACAGGGCATCTTTTGCAGAACCTTTGCCCAAACAAATTTGGCTCGTGCGTTTTGCTTTGAATCACTTCAAACACATTCCCTACATCACACCTAAACTATCCAGGCCTTTGTCTTGCACCTGTAACCCCTGTTTCAAGCTTCACCATTTTCATTTTTTGAGTTTACAGATTGACTTCTACAAATAGTTCCAAGAAACTTCAAGGCAAGCTGAGCATTGGGATAGCTTGAGGTAACTTCAAGCAAGCTCACACGACCTTCAGGAATCACTTAAAGTTCCCACATTGCCATATCCAAACTCAACTGAACAAGGTATTTGTCAAGTTTCTATCTCTCTATTTAGGCATCTTTAAGCTTAGGTTTGTGAAGCAAAAATGTAGTCCTTAAGTTGTTTGAGTTGTACATATGCATAGTTTGTATTTATATTAACTGAGCTAGGAGTATTTGGTTGTTGAAGATGCAGAAAAAACTAGGTCAGAATTTAGGGCCATTAAAATTCTCCTTGGTCTTTGAGAGTTAGGTCATGTTCTTTATATCATTGGAATCGTGAGTTCATAATCTACATTTTTTGTGTTATGAGTTTTTAATTTTATGCAAGCTAGAGCAAGATACGAGTTTGTACACAGATGCGCGCATTTTGCAAGAAGGCTGGAGGACAGGGATGAAGTCTTGGGCCTGGCGTGCCTTGGGCCTCCTTTTCTGACTTTTTGCACCCCCCATGTTTCCTATTTGCACCCCCTTTGTATATTTTTATATTTTTTGTATTTTCTTGCATAATTTATTTTTTCTGACTTTATTTATTTTTTCTGAACATTAAAAAATTCCAAAACTATTTTCTTAATTTTTTGCATTTTATTTTATTTTTTATCTAATTTTTTTTTGCATATAAAAATATTTTTATTTTAAAAAAATAGAAATCATTTTCTTAAAATAACTTGTAAATAATATAAAAATATCATACATTTTTATTTTATTATTTATACACTTAAAATAATATTTTCATACATATTTCATTTTTTTAACATTTTGTATATATTATTATTATTTTTTCTTGAACAAAAATGAATAATATAGAATATATTTCTTTTAAACAAAAATTAGGGTTTCTTCACCCTTTCAAAAATAATCACAATATTTTTCTTATTTTAGACTTAAATAAACTTATTTTTACATACATCAAATTAATACAAAAAAACATTTTTGCATACATACATTTTATTGCATATTTAAATAATTGTTCATTTATTTATTTGTACAATAAATTCAAATTGGTTGTAATAGTTTTAGGGTTTTATTTTGAGCAATATCCCCCTATTCAAAACTTGTATCCCCCTCCCCATAATATTGTTGTAATAGTTTAGATTTACTTTACGCAATTTATTGCTTTCATATATCATGATAGTAAACTAGGGTTTTGTATGATAAGACAAAAAAATCAAACAAATAGCATGACTTAATACAAGACAAAAATGCATGAAAAATGATAACACATTGCACACAAGCACCCCTTAGGGTTTTATCCACTTGGTTGCCTAAACAAAATGGCCATGGTATGCATGCAAAGTATCTTGAAAAGAAGAAGAAAAAAGATCATAGTCCCTCGATGACGCTATCAAAAGGTTGCCTAAAACAAATGATCTTGGTCCCTCAAACAAGCTAAGATACTTGGCAACATTTCTATCATGCTCATACGATGACCCACGCCCGTCCCGTTTAACATCCAAAGATAGGGTTGTTTACCAATACAATGGTAAAACAACAATGTCAAAGGAATAAAAAATATGCAGGAAAGATTTTTGAGTACGTCGATGCTTCTAGTTACTTGATCAATTTGCAAACCATCCTTGCTATTTTCAAACAAACACACACACAATTTCAAAACATTTTCAAACAACTTTCAAAACATTGAAACATTTTTGAAAAGACAAATATCTTTGTATACATTCTTACAAACAAGGATCATTACAAAGATTGCCAAAATGATGGCCTCTTTTCAAAATACTTTCAAAACCATACAAAGCACCATTTCAAACAATTGGAAAAGAAAAGCAAGTGATCTAAAATAAGTAACTAAGAGCCCATGGAAAACCATGGATGAAAAGGGTGCTAGCACCTTCCTTTTTCATAATCTACCCCCCGAACTCAAGAAAACATCTCAAAGTTCTTTCCTGTGCTGTTTTACCTTTCCTTTTGGATAAAATAAAAGTCGATGGCGACTCTTGCTAAACCGAAACATTTGCGAACACAAACGCAAAACATCAAGTCAGTTCTCCCACCGTATCACAGAGCACAAAATTTGTAATGCAAGAAACGTCCAATTTTTTATTAATGATATATGAAAATGACAAGTAATAAGCCCTCACAAGCAAAGCCAAGGCGCCCCGGGCAAGGCACCGGGCCGTAAAGTTTGAAATTGTTTATTACAAATCTTAAAACACAAGTTAATTACTGCGGAATAAAAGAAACAGGTATGAAGTCCTTCATCGTCCAGTTGTTCATTCCACCATTGGTTGTTGGGTAGATCCAGCTGTCGATGTCTGAATCTTATTCAATGTCCTCAATTGCATTAACTCCCCGATTGCTGATGTGTAGAGGAGGTCTTCCAATCCGTGCGTGCCTAACAGCCCTCTGAGGCCCTGTAGTAAAGCCCAAACCAAATTTGTCAGTTTTGTGAGTAAAATCAGGGATCTGACCCCAATTGGTACACCCACCTTCTTCAATCACATCCCTGACATCCTTGAGAGAAGCCATCTTCAGTGGAGGTTTATTGGTAGTAACTTCAGTTGACGCTAAAGTCTGAGGGACCTCTTCGAAGTTCTGACAAGGGGTTTCTATGAATTCCACGTCCATCTCCACGTAGCAGAAGGAATTGAGATGACTCACCATATACTTCTCTTCACCTCGCACCGTGACAATCTTCCCCTTTACCAGATATTTCAACATTTGATGGAGTGTGGAAGTCACTGCCCCAGCCTTATGAATCCAAGGACGACCCAGCAAGCAAGAATACGACGGCTTGATATCCATTACATAGAAGGTGGACCCAAAAGTATAAGAGCCCACTTTGACAGGGATGTCCACCTCCCCGTGCACCATTCTTTTTGATCCATCAAAATACCTTACCACAATGTTACTTGGCTTTAGGATTAAACCTTCACAATCCAGACGGTCTAACACTTTATTTGGAAGAACATTCAGTGAGGACCCGGTATCTACCAGCACATGGGCCATAGTGGTTCCCCTGCACTCAATCGAGACGTGCAGAGCATCATTATGATTTCTCCCCTTAGCAGTCAGATCCGCATCTGAAAACCCTATCCCATTGTCAGCAGTCAGGATAGCCACACAATCTTTGAACTGATATGCAGAAGTTTCTTGCGGCACATGCGCAGTCTTGAGAAATGCAATCAAAGCCTTCGCATGAGCTTCAGAACATAACAACAAGGACAACATGGAGATCTTTGACGGGGTCTGCCCAAGCTTCTCGACTACGTTGTAGTCGCTCTTCTTGATAATTTTCAAATTTTCCTCTATTTCTTATTTCGAGGTTTCTACAATGATTTTCCTAGGTTCCTCCGTCCGGGCAGGCTTACCTATGATTTCTTTGCATCGAGTCCCAGAAGGCTCAGTAGTAGGGGTGAAAACTGGAGTAGGAATTGGGAAAGTAGTTGATGTACTAGCAGACGGAATGACAACAGGTTTGTGGACAGTTGGAGGGGAAATCTAGGGAGAAAAGAGTCTTCCACTTCTCGTGACCTTGCTAGCCCCAATAATATTACTGATATCTGAATCGGCTTATTCAGTCCTCAGATCTTGTTTAACACCATGGTAATATACATCAACACCGTAATGCCATGGGATAGCCTTATCTGAGGTATATGGGATGGGACCCAAAGCATTGATTATTAACGGAGCAATTCTTGGAACAGGTGTAACCCTAACAGGTTTTCTCGAGGAAACCTTGGAATGATTGGCGGAAATGGTTATGATGGCAATGTCTTCATTTGGAACAAACGGAATCATAGTCTTCTCAAACAAAATCTCTTTATTATCCATCAGGCGCTGAACACTTGATTTCAACAAACAATAATCGGAAGGCTGCATCGCCACATGTGGCAACCGCCACACCCCGGAAATAAACCGGCCAACAATAAGTTCTTCTTAACTATCATCAAAGGAGTAGAGATTTCTTCCACAGAGGTCATAAATGAATCGGTGTCCACAGCATTAACTCCACGACCATGTTTGGGCATCGGAACAGTTATAATATTTTGCTTTTCCGGAGCATCAAACTCTATCTCTTTAGCTTCTAGCAAATCTTGCACTTTATTCCTCAAAGCCCAGCAATCGTTTGTATCATGGCCTGGGCTCTCCGAATGGTAGGCGCACCGCACGTTGGGATTGTATCTGGGAGAAGCAGTGTTTCGATTCTTGGGAGCCTCTTTCAAGGTTGCCAAGTTGGATTTTAATAGATGAGGTAGAATTTCAGTCAAAGTCATGTTGATGCGGGTAAACTTCCATTGCGGTCTTTCCACCCTTTATTTATTGTTGCATTGTGGAGTAAATGTGGGTCTTGATATCACTACAGAATTTATCGTTTGACGGTGTTCAGGTCTGCTTTGGCCCCTCGGGCCGTAGACTACACTAGCTTCCTTCTTACAGGTGAAAGGCTTCTTTGCTGCACTTGAGGAAGCATCCTTCTGTATTTTACCACTTCGAATGCCAGCTTCTACTCTCTCTCCAGTCAAAATCAACTCAGTGAAACCAGATGACGAGTTGTCGATCAAGTGATTGAAAAATGGACCAGATAGCGTCCCTAGAAACATGTCAACCAACTCCCTATCAGATAAAGGGGGTTGGACTCTTCCGGCCAAGTCTCTCCACTTTTGAGCATAGTCCTTAAAACCTTCACTTGCACCCATATACATACCCTGGAGTTGAGTACGAGTGGGAGCAAGGCCGGTGTTATACTGATATTGCTTGCAAAAAGAAGCAGCAAGGTCTTCCCAGTTTTGAATGCTGGCTCCTTCCAACTGATAAAACCATTCAAGCTGAGTCCCTGACAGACTATCTTGAAAGAAGTGTACCCACAAATTTCTATCAGCAGTGTGGGGTTGGATTTTTCTGACGTAAGAGCAGAGATGGAGTTTTGGACAGGATACTCCATCGTACTTGGAAAAAACTGGAGCTTTGAACTTATGAGGGATCACCACTCTCGATACCAGTCCCAGTTCTCCTAAATCCAAACCAGGGATATTCTGAATCTCCATAGCACTCAGACGGTCTTCTAGCTTCTTGTACCTATCCTCAGCAGGAGGATATTGCTCATCATCGTAATCCGTATCGTTATCAGAAACTGCAGGACTAGGGTCCTTTACCCTTTCTTGGTTCTCTCCATCCTTGGATGAGGAGGTCAGATCAGCTGGTTGTCTCAACCTTTCTCCGAATCTTCTACCCATGTTCATAATACCGACCTTCTTCTTCTTCTACTTCTTCTCTTTCAGAATAAGGGTCTTCAAATCCTCCTGCCCTTTAGCCAAACTTATGAACATCTGTTGGAATTGGGCGTTCTGTGCCTGAAGATCTTTGATGGCATGATCGGAAGACATTTCTGCTGAAATAAACAGCGAAGAAGATGAGAAACCTGTAATGGTGTGCATGATAATGGGATGCGCATGTAATGATTTCAAAGACTTTGGGAGATTTAAATTTGCAAACCAAAAATAAATAAACTTTATTAGATTAACTTTGAAAGGTTCAACAATGCCTTTAAGGCGTTACAAAGAAGTAAATAAAACAAAACTAGAAAAAGCAAAAATCAAAAATCCCATGGTCGCTTCCTCTTTGTGTCGATATAGTCATTAATCACTCTTTCTTCCTCGAGCTTCCTGGTGAGCTTCAAAATCTTCCTTTCTTGCTCATGGTACTGCTCCCGGTAAGTGTCCCGCTCATTCTTCAACTGAATCCAAGACCTCTGCAACTCCCCAGGATCAGTGGGCATGTAAGGATAGAGAACCATTTAAGGAATGCCTTCTTCATTAGTAGGCTCTACAATCATTGGTAATACAGCCTCATAGGGCATCCCAATCTTCTAGGCACGAGCTCGGACCCATTGGAGGTATGGCTGCATAGGAAGAGAAGTCTTTGGTCCCAACTCTTGGGGGTCAGCTCTATTCACCATGCCCCAAGCTCGTATAAACCTCTGGTGGTGCTCCTTAACGTCCTCCTTGTAGTCAAATACAATGTCCTCAAGAAGTAACTCATGGGGACCATCTCTCCGAGCACGACCAAATTGTCGCAAAGCTAGATAAGGACTGTAAGTTATACCCCCTCTGATTCTAAGCAATAGGACATTAGGGTATCCCCCATAACGGTCAATAACAACAGTGTCTTCCATAGCCCGGGAACACCAAAGAACATATGTATGAGCGAGTGTCATTATTCTGTAAGACCAACCCAAACCTTCTTCGTTCTTCAGCACGGACTTAGGGAGGTGAGAAATAAACCACCTCGACAGCAGCGGCATGCAACATATAAGAGTCCCTCTTCTCCTCACGGTACGAGTATAGAGGGCATGCAAGATATCTCCCAGCAAGGTAGGCACATGGTTGCGAGAAAGGAAAATCTTGACAGCATTCACATCTACAAAGGAATCCGGATTCGGGAAGAGAACCAAACCATAGATAAGGAGAGCTAAGACATCTTCAAAAGCCTGAAAATCCAAATTATCCCAGAATAGCTGAGCCTGGTCTATCAGAAATTTGGCTAGAAAACCTTCGACCCTGCTTCGTGTTTCCCAATTGGATACTACATCAGCCCGTTTCAAATGCAGAGCTAAGGCAATGTCTTCTGGTCTAGGAAATTCTTACATACCTGTAAAGGATACCTGTTCAAGAATGGATATGCCCAATAGGTGAGAGAAATATTCCAAGGTGGGAACCAGCTAGTAATCTGGAAAGGTGAAGCAATGATGCACAAGATCGAAGAACTGGAAAAGTACAATCATCATCTGCTCATCAAGATTTGAAGTGACCAGGATGAGAAGTTGACCGTGTCTCTTAATGAAAATAGAAGTCTCAGAAACTCTTGAGGCTAGCTCTTTAAGTTGGGCAGGTATTTGCACAAAGTTGACTCGGATGGCATTTCTGCGCACGGAAGCCATAATCTACAAAACAGAACAAAGATAAATTCCCTTGGTCTTTGAAATGGTTAGTATAATGAAGTATGAATGCCATGTTATGATGCATGATGTCATGGTAAACCACAGGTATAGCAAACACATATATTGAAAACACAGTCAAATCGCATAAAGCCCTTAGGTTTAAGGCTTGCATGAGGTCAAAGGTAATACCCTCATGAAGTTCAGCTCACACAATCTTTTCTTGCGGCCGGAACTATCTCGAGAGTATGGTCCCAATGAGTGTAGCATCGAGTATCAACTAGTTCTCAGCTTTACATCGAGGTCGTCTATCTCACTACTTTCTAATGGCCAAGATTGTCGATTAAAGGTTTTAAGGTCATTTGATTCTTAACAACACCATGCAGCGGCCCCGTATTCTCCTCGTTTCTCCATAAGGGATACCGATACCAACCAATGTTCCATATCAATGTAGCTATTTCTTCAACTATATTGGTCTACGTCGTATAGTTCCCTCACAGTCTATTGCTACTTAACTAAAAGGTATCCCCAGATCCAGGTTAGGATTTATAGTAACTCCCAAACAAAACCCTCAAAAGTAAAGCATTCAAAGAAATCAAGAGAAGCAATTATGATGAACTAGATCCTAAGGTATACCCCACTTAACTGTCCCCAGCAGAGTCTCCAGTTCTGTGATACGGTGGCAAAAATGATTGTTTTGATATGCTGGTTTGCGTTTTGCATTTTTTGTTTGCAAAATGTCGCGGTAAGCAAGAGTCGCCACCGACTTTTATTTCATCCAATCGGAAAGGAAAAAAGTATAGAAAAAAAATCCTTTTTTCGAGATATTTCTGAGTATGGGGGGTAGATTATAGAAAGGGAAGGTGTTAGCACCCTTTCTATCCATGGTTTTCCATGGGCTCTTAGGTACTTGCTCATCTTTTTAAAAGTGCTCGTGTATGTGCTTTGCTTTTGAAAAAGTTTGACTTCGTGATAACCCTTGTATCAGTCCTCAAAGGTGTGACGAAGTTATTTTGAAAATTTGTTTTGAAAGTGTGTAAGTGTGAAGAGTTTTGTTTTGAGCAAGTACCTACTAACATCTATCTACTCGAAAAAAGATCGTTTCTATTCTCGTTTCCTTTAGACAGTGTTATCCTACTATTGAGAAATAGGTAGCACTATCATTGGAGTTGTAAGGGTCAATTCAAAAGGGACGTACGATCACTAAAGCAATATTAGGACACCTTAGTAATAAACCTAGAGCCTTAAGATCATATTATAGGCAACATTTCCGAGGCAACATTTCTGAAGCAACATTTCCGAGGCAACATCCGAACGGGACATTTGATCTTTGTTAGACAGGAGGTCAACCACTAAAGCATCATATGCTTAATGATCGTTTACCTAAGGCAACCGAAGTGAGAGTATACCCTAAGAGTGATATGTGCGAGTGATCTGTTTTCAATTATTTAGTCTTTGCACATTAGGGTCTTCTAACTGGATTAATGTGTCATGCATTCTTATCATACAATCCTATTAGCATATATCTGAACAGTCAAATATTTGCGAGAATTAAAATGCGAGAAAGTAAATCTACGCTATTACAAGGCTTCGGGGAGGGGGATTAATTACATAACCAAAAAACCGGAAGAAAAAAGCGAGAAATAAACAGTCCTAAATTAAACTATTACAAACCAGGAGCATTTACAGGTATAAATAATAATACGCGCGCGATGAATCAAATGCGGAGCAACTAGGGTTTTGATCCTTGCCCAAACCTAATTGCGATTAGTTAAAAAATGTTTTTGTTTTGTTTTATTATTTTAAGAAGATAAATAAATTATTATATTAAAAGAAAATCCTAATCCTAATTAATTTTAAATTAGAAAAATAAATAAGTTAATTCATCTAAAAGCCTATTTTTTATTTATTTGAGAAAAATAGCAAAATAAAATTAAAGGAAAAGTTTAGCCTAATTTCTATTTGATTTTATTTTTGAAAACAAATTATAATTTCCTAAATTAAACTAATTTAAATTAATTTTGATAAATAAATAAAAAAACTAATCCTGATTTTGTGAATTATTGATTTTATGGTTTTTGTAAAAAATAAATTAATTTTTGAATTAAAGAAAATAAAATAAATAGTGAAAGATTTAAAAAAAAACTAAAAGAAAAAAGAAAGAGATATGGGCCTGTATTAGCAATTATGGGGGTGCGATGTGGAATTATGAGCCCAAAGGAATCCAGGCCCAATTGACGTTGCATGATCCAGTGTTGTTGTTGACTTGAGGCACATGGTGGTCCTCTAATGGTGGTATGTTAATCTAAGGCGTTGATGAATTGGATGGTCCGATCTTGATGGTGTATGGTGAACTTCTTGAGTTGCTATGCGCTGGATTACATATTGAAGAAAAATATGAAATAAAGGTTGGGACCTGGGGATCGAACCCAGGTCCTCTGCACTTTCCCCCTGCACGCTTACCAACTGAGCCAACTGATTCATTTGTATATACAATCAAAATCAATTATAATATAATAAAACCAAAACATTGAAACTCAAAACGCGTTAAATTCAAATCACCCAACCAGGGGATGACACGCATCATCGTCTTCCTCCTAAACCGTCATTTTAGGTCTTTTACCTACAGACACTTATTGTAGGTATATCCCTGTGTATTTCAAAAACTCTTCACAAGCAATATAAATGGCCATGGCTGGTACCAATAAACTCGTCTCATCCTCATGAGTCTCCTGGTACTAGAAACAACGTCCAATTTTACCTATCCTGCAAAGCCCTAATCAAGAGTACGAAACCCTAACCATGGCATCTCTTGATTTCTGTACTAAAAACACAATTAAACAATACCAAAAGCTTGCAAATTCACTGACAAACAAGAATATATGAACCAAACATGCTAATGATGCTTAAACTAATGAAAACGAAATCAAAGTTTTGAGACAAAACCGTGACTTATGTACCTATGATTCCAGGCATGAGAGAGCTTGCAAATGCTTGGAATTCCTTCTGGAGATGTCCAAGAACCTGTTGGTGTCGTGAGAAAGGTACGAATTAGCCTCTAATATGGAAATTGGATCACCACTATTCTTGAAATTTTTTGAGTTTTGTTTCACCTCTGCACGACTGCTTCCAACCTCCTCATGCCTTGGCTTGCTTCTGTATATGTAATACAAACTATTAGGTCAACAAAAATGACCTCAATCTTGCTCATCATGGAGATTTGATTTGATCTTTCATAGCATATGATTTCTTTCCAACTTTTCTCAAATCCAATCTTTTTCCAACCAAATTGGCCTTGCACCAGTTGATTCTCAATTGATAGCATATAAGATCTTCTTTCAATGCCAAAATCATTCCTAAAATGCAATATATGATTTATTAGGATTTATTTGATTTTATTTGAATTTTAAATGAATAAAAATAAAAATAAATTAAATAAATGAATAAATAAAGCATGGAGGGTCCCATAGGTCGTGGAATATGTTAGGAATGAGATGCAAGCATAAAAAGTTTGGCCCATTTAGCAAAAGATGCAAATTTGAGCATATTTGACTTTTGGCAATTTTGCAAAAAAAGGTCAACTTGGCCAATGCATAACTCTCTCAATTTTGACCCTAGAGAGGTGTTCTTAGACTTTTTAGAAAGCTTAGGATGTCCTTTAAGCAAAAATTTTGGTATCATATCAATTTAGTCTTCCATGTTTATGTATGGAGCTTTGACCCAAAAGGTGTTTTTGTTGACTTTTCAAAATGACCTATAATGTCCAAATTCATATCTTTTTGTGAGTGCATATTTTGAACTTGGGAGCTGAAGATGAATTGTAGGGAATTGTGTCCACTTAAAAATGAGCTTTGGATGGGTCATTTCTGATAGAGTATGAGAAATTTATGCTTGGTCAAAGTTAAGTTGACTTTCCTGCAAAACCCTAATTTAGCAACTTTTAGATTTTGATGAATTGTGAGAAATCCTTGATGAATCATGATCAACCCTTGATAAAATGATGAATGATATTTCAAAATAAGGATGTTGACAAAAAATCTTGAAGTTTGACTGTATGTGGGCCACAGTTGACTTTTGACCTAACACAGTCGATTTTCAGGCTTTTGAGCAATTGACTGAGCAAACCTCCTCTACAAGGCTTAAAACTTGACCTGGATGATCTTGAGAACATATTAGGAAAATGGTGAGCATTTGGTATCCTTTGAACTCAAACATCTTGATGCAAAATGAAACCCTAATTTGAGGTAGACTGTCTTATGAGAGTGTTTGTCTGGTCAACCCTTGGACTCCCTTGAGCAATTTGAGGACCTCACTTGACATGTATTGAGAAATATGGGAGGGAAAATTTTTGGGTACAACTGAGATCTTTAGAGTCTTGACTCTGGATGCCATTAATTGAGATTTTGATATTTCAGACAGTCTTCGACTTCTGATTTGCTTTGTTCTTCTAGGAGGCATATGCTTATGTTTTTTATTCTTATGTTCTGAATTTCATTTTCTTAGATAGTTTACATATTCTAAACATTATGATACCAAGATCAAGATGACATTAACTTTCAGAAAGTTCTCAACTTCTAAACAGTATTGGTTCTATATGATATTTGAATATATGTCCATAGAGTATACATCTTCGATTATATGAACAATCAGTCTTTAAGAGATTTAACAGATTTCTTTCATCTTGATCTGTCTTAGAATGCATAGTGGACTTGTTCAGAGTTCCTTGGTTAATCATCAAACAATCAAACAAGCATTAGCGGTAAATGCACATTTTATATAATTTCTTTTATGATTCATCAGGTTCATCAAAATTATTATACTTCTCCCTCTTTTTGACATCATAAAAAAGATAACTATTTGTGAAAACATAAAAAGCCAACAAAAATAATTTTTAAAATAGTCACATAATTATAAGAACACGAGCATATTTTTATAGTTTAGAGGAAAAAGGAAAGAGAAAATCCTAGAGCCTAAGGTTTAGGCGCAGGAACATAAATCTTTTACAGAATCAGTTGTAGCATGTTCTGAACCTTTTCATTGATAACCTTTTGCTCAATGATTATTTCTATGAACACCTGTTGTTCTCCTCTAATCTCACCAATTGCATTTTCTAGTTGCATAGTGGAGGTATAAAAAGATGAAGCAACCAAGGCATCTTCTTTAGCCTTAGTAGCTTCTTCTACCAAGTTGGCTTCTTCAACTTTTATGGCTTCTTCTGCCTCTTGAGACTTAAGCCTGGCTTCCTCTGCTTCTTTTAGAGCTTTAGCTTCTACTTCTCTTTTTTTTGCAGCAAGTAGTTCAAAAAGTTTGACTCTTTCTCTTGTTTATTTTATTTCAATTACCATCTGAACATCCCAAACTCTGGATTCTTCAGCAAAAGAATTCATTCTTTCAACTTCAGAAGACATCCACTACTGAAACTTCTTCCAAGAACCATCCATGTCCTGAGGATTAGTACTTGTACTTGCCTCTATTCTTAACTTTGAAACTCTTTTCATAGCCTTATTTCTAAAAGTGTCAATGAATTCATACAAGGTTTTAGAAGAAGGTTTTTCATAAACAACCAAGGATAGGTTGGATTCAGGATAGTTTGGTTCAGAAGTTTGTTCATGAGGATTTTATGGTAAAGGTTGTTCATTCATATTGAAAAGTTCGGAACAAGTGAAAGGTTCATTTGAGAAAATTTCAATAGCTTCCTGATTATCATAGATTGTCCTTTCAGACATTTCGAGAACAAAAGGAGAAATCAAATCAAGATGAATGATGGGTGAGTCATGGAGAGTGATCTCTTTGTAAAAGAAGGCAAAGTGAAGATTGGTATAAAAGGTTGAAAAATGAGAAGTTTGTGGAAGTGATTGAGACGAGGTTAAAGAGGATGTAGAAGTGTGGATTGATTTTGATGGAATGATGGTATTGAGAGATGGAATAGGATTTGGATCAAGGGTTTGTGTGATGGAGGTTGGATGAGATGAGATTGCATCAATAATATTAGAAACAGACAATGAAACTGGTACAGAAGTATCAAACTTACTAGATGTTACAGAAGTTTCAGCTCCCAGAATAGCATCTTTAAGAAGTTTAGACTTTTTTTTCTTCTTTCATTCAGGATTAGAACCATCTGATCTTTCTTTCCTTTTTCCTTTAGAACAATCAACTTCATCAACAGAATATTTGGTGATGTCGAAATTAGACATATCATGTCCTGCTCTAGCCATTCTTACAACTTATGCAACCACTTCAGTTAAGTTACCAGTCTTGGAAAATAAAGGAAAATTGTCAACATTGATTCTTCTATTCTTGGTGACTTCAGTTGGCTCACCCAAGTGTTTCTTTTTCAGTTTTAGGATTATCTTCATGTTTCTCAAGGTCTGTCCATTAAATGGTTCTCCAACACTAGGAATCAATTATTCAGTGAACTTGGCCTCTTTTGTCAGAAAGTTTACCAAGCCACTTTCTACAAATATGTCTGTCAGAAGACGTTCACATGGAATATTAGAAGAGACCTTTTTCTCTTGATTTGTAGTGGTTCTTGATTTTCTGATAGCCTCCTTCAAATGACTAAACAAAACAAAGGGAAGGTTCACCTTTTTTTAGCAAGAAAATAGTACAACATGAACTGCTGGCTGATGTTGAAATAATCCAAAGAACTTGTTGGAGGTCTAGGATTTATGCAACCTGTAATGATCTTGTGCCAAATTCTCAAATTTCCATACATATCTTTACCCTTGTATTCTTTCTTCTCAGTGGTGTAATTCTTAAACAACAAATAATGAAGAGCTTTCTTTTGAGCATTAGACCTAAACTCTATTCCAAAAGTTCATTTTTCTTTCAAAAATTCCAAACCTAGAAGATCCGCAGTGGGCTTTTCTGTGATGATTATTCTTTGACCAATCACATCTGAGATAATGTGAAGATCATCACAGTTAGCATTCTTCCAGAAGTCCTTTATTAAGGATCCATAGATGGGACCATGTAGCCTTTGAAAGTAGTGTTCCCACCCTTGAGCTTTTAACTCTTCTCTATTGTCACACCCATTCTCAGCAATATTATCAAATTCGACCATGTATTCACGAAGTACTACTAAATCTGATGGAGGAACGGTGCAGTGAACTTGAAACGATTTCTGATTGATATGGTTTGCATCAATCACTGGATTGGAAGATGAGGCTGAAGCGATTGCAGTTGTAGGCGGAACAGTTGAGGATGGAGGGACCATTGTTAAAGACAAAAAAAACAATAGTTGACGACATTGTGTTGGATAGATTCAGGGCTTGTTCCAGTTCACTAGAAAACTTAATAGCTTCTTCTTGATCAGGAGTCATCATCGTTGAAAGCAAATGGAAATGATGAACATGATGTTTTGATGATGATGGAGAACTCCGAGAGAGATGAAGAAAATTTGAGAGAAAAGGGGTTTTTAGGGTTTCTAACTAGTGTGGAAAGTGACATGAAATTGTGTGTTGAAAAGAATAAAAGAAATAATAGGGGTAATTAATAAAAGTAATCATGACAAATAAATTCAAGAAATTGCACAATTTTCATGATCTAGCTTAGGTAGCGTGTGATGATTAAGCGTAACCAAGGGTTACACACGTTAATCACTCCGTCTAACTAAGTGACACGATCAATATACCTAGGGTATAGATAACCAAAGGCTTCTGTCTGATCAGAGATATTTCTGATTGAAACATCTTCTGATAACTGAGTCTAAAAAATAAAATTAGCATAAGTATAATAAGTAAAGAGAAGGAGAGAAATGATATTATCATATCCTTGAAGATCTTCCATTTTTCTTTAACTTTAGTTTTCTCTTAGATACAACTTATGATCAACTTCTTTCTTCTTATGCTTTCTTCAGAGCGGTCTTTCAGAGGTTCTGAATTATCTTCATATTGATTCCTCTTATTTCTTTGAGTATTCTCAATTTTCTGATTTGAAAAGAATAACCTTCTTGTGAACTCTAATCTCTAATCTGAGAGTTAGGACCAGTCTTCTCTTCAGATGATATCTTCATTCTTCTATTTAGAATCACTCGTCTGACTTCTTGAGAATAATCCTCAGAGTACATATATTCTGATCCTTTATTATCAGAATATCCATCTGTTTGTCAAACTTCCTTTAAACAAAAGCTTATTTTTCAGAAGGTCAATATTTCATGAACATATGAAAAGCCATGTGCTAGAGAGAATTAACTATCATTCCCTAACGTCTTCTGGATTTTTTGATTCCTTAAAAAAATTGCAAAATCCATTCTAATACAAATATCATCAAACTTTGACTGACAATCTTGTTCTTGCAATGTTGAGATAACTTTTGTAGAGTTAGTCTATCAATGCTTATAGGCATATTAGCTTCAGAGTGAATAACTTTTGTCTTTGCATATTTTAAAGCATTTTCCATTAAAGAATTCATAAATCAATAATTCTTATGATTCCTGATGAATCAATAAGCTTTCTTTCCTATGTACCAAAATCAGAAGACAACAATCTTTCTTCTTTACTTGAAGAAATTCCTAATGAGATTTTTATGAGAAAGTCAAGGGTGGGCTAATCCATTTCTTGAAAACATCTCAAACTCACAAAGAATTAATCTTCGACAAGAAAAATTTCTTATTTTCTGATGATTTTATTTTTGAGCAAATACATTTGTAATACGGTGGGAGAACTGACTTTTGGTTTTGCGTTTCATCGCAAATGTTATGAATAGTAAGAGTCGCCACCGAATTTTCTTTTATCCAATAAAGGAAAGGGTGAAAAGAACAGGAAAGAACTTTTGAGAATTTTTCTGAGTAAGGGGGTAGGTTAATGAAAGGGAAAGTGTTAGCACCCTTTTCATCTGTAGTTATCTACGAGCTCTTAATCACTATCTCACTTTGAAAATGCTTTATGTTTGTGTGTTTGAAAATATTTTGAAAATATGCCTAAGTGCAACAAACTTTTTAATGATTCTCGTATCGTTGAGAATGCATACAAAGTGTTTGTCTTTGAAAATATTTTAGAAAAGAGTGTATATATGAGAAACAATTTTGTTTGTGAGCAAGCGACTACGAGCTATCTACCTACTCAAAAGGTCTTTATTATTTTCCTCTTCCTTTAGATAGTGCTATCCTATCATTAGTTGGTAGGAAGCCCTATCATTGGATATTTTAAGGTACAGACGTGGGCCATCGTACAGTCACAAAGGAAACTCGTAGGATACTTTAGCAATTATCCCAAGGGACTAAGATCTTTTACTGAGGCAACATCCAAGGGTCATCAAGGGACTACGATATTTTACCAGGAGGATCTTTTCTAAAGCATCCCACGTTCGAGGGACATGACTGTTTAAATCCGAGGCAACAAGTAATGGTCACCCTAGAGGTGCGCGTGTGCGAAGTGTTTTGATTCCAGTTATTTGTCTTGAGATTAGGTTTTCTAATGTTTGTTTTTTATGTCTTTCCGTGCACTCCTAATTAATCTAGCAGTTAAATATATACAAGTGCGGAGAATAAAAATGCGGGAAATAATCTACGCTATTACATCACTTCGGGGATGGGGAGTACAAACCATAAATTGGGGAGGAAAGCAATAAACCCTAATTATCTATTACAAACTTTTGAACAATTACATAATTATATTAATGCGAAAAACAAACAAAACACGTGGAGATGGTGAAGAGGGAAAGATGCCTAAAACCCTAAAATATTTCTAAGCGTTTAAGAAAATATTTTTGTTATTTTTGTTTAGAAAAATGTTTTTAATTATTAATTCTAGTTCTAATTAATTAACAATTCAATTAATAAAAAAATCAAGGTGTGATTAAATTAAAATTAATTTTATTTATGAAAATTAAAGTAATTAATTAAAAAAAAACAAAATCTAATTTTTTTTTTATGATTTTATGATTTTTCTGATTAAACAAAATAAAATAAATTAAACAAAGAAAATTGTTTTTTTAAACAAAAAGGAAATTAAAATAGGCTTGCTATTGCAAAAGGGAATTGGGGGGTGAGAAAAAAAGAAAAAATATAGGCCCAAACTGGACAAAGCCAAGGTCTGCGCTGGATTCAGTATGGACAATTCCTTAGAGGGCACCATGGGTGTGCTGACTTGGAACAATGGATCAAGATCAGTTGAGATATGATGGTGTGGAGTTGAGGTACACCATGCATGCACTAGACTTGCTTGTACTGGACCTGTAAAGAAAATGTTAGAAAATAAAAACATCTCATACCTAGATCGAACCCCGGATCAGGCGTATGAGAGACTTAAGAGCAAGCGCGCTGCCACTGGGGTGGCTTGTACATCTGGTATAAGAATCAAACAAAAATAATATAATTCAAAATGAAAGCTAATCTTGGACGAAAAATGTGTGCGTGTTAAGTGGACCCCTGGGACTTAAACAGACCAACCATTATGCTCCATTATGCCACGCGGTCAGTCAAGGGTTTAAACCACCGTCTATGGTGGTTTCCACCATCTTCTCTAACGAGGAGAAATTGTGGAACCTACAAAATATGAAATATCAAGGTAAACAAAACATGTTATCCCCCTTAAAATTTCCTCCTGAATCTGAAAATGGGACCTGTTTAGGCTGAAAGTTCTTGTAACATGGGTTTCAAATGAAAAACCCTAACACGATTCTAAAATGGTGGATCTAGGTTTGGATGTTTCCAACTCCACGCAATGGTTGTAACATGTTCTAAACATTCACATTCATTGATCTAGATGGTTAGAAAAATCTGAAAACGCATAGTATTAAAAATACGATTAATGGAAAAAATTTCAACTGGAGATCATGAATATGGTCGTTTTAAGCATGGGAGGCCTTTAAAAAATGACTATACTTACTTTGTAGATACTCAGGAGGTGAATGTTGGCCTTAGTTTTGAGTGGGAACGGTTGGAAATAAAGTTTCAGATTTTTGCAATTCCTTTGGATTTTTGTGATTTTTTTCAATGGTTCTTTGGTCAGTATTCCGTGTCCCCTGTGATTTGTTTGTCTTGCATTTATATAGAGGAACAAAATGGCTCACTAAACATGGCAATGAATCAAGACATGATGGACCTAACCAAACAAGATCAAACACTTTTAAAAACTTCATAACTTGTAATATTTCTTGCCTTCTTGAGTCTACACGGTTTTGGCATATTGTAATAGGCTTACATGAGTTGTATTAGGCATGTACATGATTGAGCCAAAAGAATCCAAGCCCTTATACTTTATCTCATATTTTATTTGATTTTTTATTTGCATTTAAATGAACAAAAATTCAAATAAAAGAAATAAAAATCATAAAAATATGTGAATGAATTTAGAGGTCCTTAAACACCTTATGAAAATGTTTGAACATCAAAAGTTAGGCCCACTAGTTCAGAATCTCAAGTTTGCACATTTTGCATTTCATACATTTCTTCAAAATTTCCCAACTTGTGCAACTCATAACTTGCTCAATTTTCATCTTTTGAAGGTGATATTTGACTTTTTGAAAATCTCAATATGCCCTCTATAATTTTGAAGTAGTGAGAAACACAAGAAGGGGGGGTTGAATTGTAAAACTGAAAATCAATGCAATGAACAAGATATTTTTATCCCGGTTCGTTTGATCTCAAACTACTCCAGTCCACCCGTCAAGGTGATTTCGCCTCTCTCCAACGAGGTCTTAATCCACTATATTCAACTGAATATTACAGGCTGCTTTAACAACTGCTAAAGCCTTCTTGATGCAAACCACAACCCGGTTTGTCAAGGAAACACTTTCTTACAAAGAAGATAAATCTAAGTGTGTGAATGTTTTCTACAAAACTGTATCACAACTGTGATGTATACACAACTTAAAGCTTAGAAACTAGATTGCTAAACAATGATTGAATATGAGAATGTGTAGTGTTTAGCAAACTGAGAGAAGGAAGATTTTGATCAGCTTTTATGCGTGTAAAGATTTTGGAGAGCATTAGCCAATTCAATCTTCAAAGTCTTGTTTATATAGCACTGAGATGTTGAACGTTGGAGCAATATTCTTGATTCAATGCTAATAACAAACTTTCCTTATCGAGCAGATCTTGTCTGGAATGAGGCCGTTGGTATTAATTTGCTTTCAATTCACAGTACCGTTGCTTACTTAATGCAAGTTCTGGCTTGGCTCATTCTGACTCTGCTTAGCTGCTGATGAACTATTGTGTTTCTTTATCAGAGTGTTGAGCGCAGTTTTGTTCATCAGGCTTCAGCATATACGTGAGTTAATCTTCTGATTCTGACATTCTGATATGGCAACTTCTGATGCTGATTAGGTGTGATCTTGCTTATATCAATCAGAGTATCTGCAAATCAGAACATAATAATTTAGGCAGCATATAGTTCATACATGAATCATATAAATAATATATCTTTTCACTTTGTTATCATCAAAACTTAAACATAGGGTAGTAGATTCAAACTTTGTTCTAACAATCTCCCCCTTTTTGATGATGACAAAAACTAGATATTTTTAAATGAAAATAACGTGAAAAGGTATCAGAGAGATGCATCAGAGTAAGAGGTTATCAAAGATAAGGGGTAAAAAGATATCAGAGTTGAGAGATACTCCCCCTGAGTTTATTGCTTCCCTTTGATTACAAGTGTTCTTCAGGATCAGATCTTTTTGCCTTTCTTTGAATGAAAAACTAAGGTTGGGGAGGAAAGCGTGTGAACAGGTTCTCCAGCATGGCTTTGATCTGATCAGCAGTCTCATTCTGCTTGTGCACCATGCTGACAACAGTGTCAATCTTGCTATCCTGCACATCCATTCTTTCTTTCATCTTCTGGTCGTTTTCATCCATCCTCTGCTGCAGACGCATGTCATTCAGCTTCAGCTCTTCCAGAGTCTGCCTGTCCAAGGCAGCTTGAGAAACATCAGAAGCAGGAAGCTTCTGAGAGCTTTCTGCAACATCTTCTGCTTGACTTGCTTCAGCTTGAATGGTCTTGTCTTCTTCTGGTTGCACCTTTGAAGCTAGTTGTTTCTCAGACCAAGGTTCACTATCCAGAGGGAGCACAGCTTCCTGAGGCAGCTGACTTTCAACTTCCTTCAGCAGCTTGCTGAAGTTCTGTTGTGCCTGCTCATAGTTGATATCCTGCAACTTGAGGGCTTCAGCACGTACCCAAAGTCTGAATTGTGACCAGAGCTGATCAGAAGCAGCTGGGTCAATCATTCCAGGACAGACTTGCTTCAAAGAAGCAATCCATTGCTGCACACCTGTTTCAAAATTCATAATACCAGAGCCAACATCTGGTTGTTTTGGTTTAGGGATGGCTATTTTATGTTTCATATCAGCAAGACGGTCAAGACTGGTTAAGTCTATGAAGGTCCTGCTGGGGTTTTCGGTGGTTTGCTTGGCAGCTGTTTGTTTTGGAGATGGAGTGGGAGAATCAGAGATTATGATTGGACTGTTTGGTGTTTTGGGAGTATTGGGTGGTGTAGATTCTGGTGAGGATGGCAACTGGGCCATGGTAACTTTTGTTCCACATGGCAGCTGGATTGCCAGAGGTGATGGTTGTGGTGAATGAGGTTCAGATGGTTGAGGAGAAGGAGTTTCAGAGTGATGAAACTCAGGTTGAGGTGATGGTGGATGAATTTCTGGTTGAGGAGAGGGAGACGGAATTGCTGGTTGAGGAGAAGTTGTTGGAATTTCTGGTTGTTCAGGGATAAGGGGTTCTTCTGGAATTGATGAGAGAGGTTGTTGTTGTTCTGGTTCTTCAGCAAATTGTTGTTGTTCTGGTTGTGGAGGAGGGACAATTTGTGGTTCAGAGTTTGGATTGGCGGAGTGATCAGAAGTGTGTTGATCAATGTCAGACAGCACTTTGTCAATTGCTGATGTTGTTGAGACTGTTGGTTTGGGATGTTTGGTTCTGGGTCTTCTGAGTTTTAATGCCTCAGAAGGGTCATCTTCTGGTTCAGTTTCATCTATTGTTGGGATGGGGATTGAGATTCTATGAGAGGTTGGAGGAGGAATAGATGCTGGAATAGTAGAAGAATTTAAAACAGAAGCAGCAGATAAATTACCTCTTTTCTTGGGTGTCTGCTGGGATGATCCTTCTGAAGGTGCCTTCCTCTTCTTCGTCTTCTTCAGAGTCACTTCTTGTTGAGGTTGATGCAGAGCTTTGATAATCAGATTTGGATCTGTACCATCTGCCTTGCACGCATCTAAGTATCTGAGAACCACCTCTGGTTTAGATTCTATCTCAGAAAATAAAGGAAAGTCACTCAGTGGAACTCTTCTGCTGGTGATATCAGCAATAGGAGTAGCTCTGGGTTCCTTTTTGATATTCTCTATCAACTTCATTTTCTTCAAGTTCTTCGCGTTCAGAGGCTTCCCAACTGTTGGTTCAACGGTGCTTAACTCTTGAGCTTCTATCAGATGCTCTATCAGCCTATTCTCTGTCAGAATATCTGATATCAACCTTCCAAAGGGTATCCAATCCCTCTTTGTTCTTTCTTCTTCCCTGGTTTCCTTCACACTTGTTCTGAGGTGGTTGAACAGAAGATGAGCCAAGTTGATTTTTACCTTCTGATCAATAAAGTAGATCAGAAACTGCTGATCCACATTTATGTAATCAGGTGAACTAGTTAGCTTCCTATGGTTGAAGCACCCCAGAATTATCTTAGCCCAAACTCTGTGATGATCCTTCAGATCTTTGATCTTGCTGCTGGGCACCCCATGGGTGAAAATCCTTGCAGCTATCACGCCCACGTCAGCACATCTCTCAGCCATATCAACACAGCGGACGCCATCGCCACTGTAACCGAGTAACCTTGCTATGTGATCCTCAGTGATCACAATCTTCTTCCCCATAACGAAAGAGGTGACTAGATGCGTTGAAGCCTTCGCATGAATCCAGAATTCCTTGACTAACATAGGGAATGTTGGTCCAACCAGCCTGTCAAAATACCTTTCCCATTTCTGTGCCCTAACTTCTTCTGTTAGGTCAAAACCGTTCTCCTTCAGGCTTCCAAAATCAATGATCAATTCAGATAACACTTCAAGATTCTTCACAGGAGTGAGGAGTGTTCTGAATGGCACTTGATACTGTTCAGATGATGCTTTCTTCTGAGGACCTGCAGAAGCACTGCTGGAGGTTGCCATGTTCACACTAAAAGATTTTGAGAAGAAACTGGGAAAAAGGGTTTTGCAAGAGATGAACACAGAAAAATGCAGAGAATGCTTGAGAATTAGTGAGAAACTGTAAAGAATTAGAATGAGAGGTTAATGTGTTTAAATAGAGTTTCAGAATATTTTGAAAAAAATAAACGTTTTTAAGAAAGAGAAAAATCATGATTGCATTTTAAAAGCATGATTACTTTTATTAAATGCTTGCTGATTTTGGGGGATTTGAGAAAGATACTTAAAAACGGTTACCAGACATGTGTCTCAATGCACCCAATCAGCGCTTTGCCTTCTCAGAAGCGTGCAAGCGTTCTGCTTCAGAGATTTGCTGATGATTGGATGACACTTGTTTGATGTAGTGATCAGCACGTCTGTCTTTGAGCTTAGACTCTCGGATCTTTAGACTTGCATCTGATACAATCTGCATGTTCTATCTTTCTGAAAGAAGATTGATCAGAAGTTCACAGTAAAACAATTATATTCTGAAGGTAAATATATGGAATTAAAACATTTTCACTCTGGACAGACTTTCATGCTGAGATGTTTCAGAATGAAATTAAACATATCTTATGAAAGGGGTTTAGTAAAGATATCAGCCCATTGATGGTCTGTATCTATAAATTTTAAGTTCAAAATTCCTTTCTGAATATAGTCCCTAATGAAGTGATGTTTTATTTCTATATGCTTAGCTCTAGAATGTAAAATGGGATTCTTACTTAAGCAAATAGCAGAAGTATTATCACAGAGTATAGGAATGTTACTCTCTAAAATTTGGAAGTCTTCAAACTGACTTTTCATCCAGAGCATTTGTGTGCTACATCCTGCTGCTGTATGTACCCAGCTTCTGCTGTTGATAGCGCAATTGTTGATTGCCTTTTGCTGGACCAAGAGATCAGATTTTCTCCCAGAAACTGGCAGCTTCCAGAAGTACTTTTACGCTCCACTCTGTCTCCAGCAAAATCAGCATCACAGTAGCCTACTAAGCTGTAATCACTAGATTTTCTATAAAACAAACCCAGATTAGTAGTACCTTTCAGATACTTGAAAATTCGCTTAACAGCTGTTAAGTGAGATTCTCTAGGATCTGATTGGAATCTAGCACAGATACAAACACTGAATAATATGTCAGGTCTTAAAGCAGTCAGATAGAGGAGAGAACCAATCATACCTCTGTAGACTTTCTGTTCTACATTTTTGCTTACCTCTTCTCTTTCCAGAATGCACGTGGGATGCATTGGAATCTTTGATGGCTTACATTCTGAGAGGTCAAATTTCTTCAGAAGATCTCTGATGTATTTGCTCTGATGAATGTAATTTCCCTCTGGAGTTTGATTGATCTGAATTCCTAGAAAGAATTCCAGTTCCCCCATGAGGCTCATCTCAAATTCTGCCTGCATACACTTAGCAAATTTTCTTCCAAGAGAAAGATTAGTAGAACCAAAAATAATATCATCAACATAAATTTGACAAACTAAGATGTCCTTCTTAACTGATTTACAGAATAGAGTAGTGTCCACTTTCCCTCTGGTGAATTCATTTTCTAATAGAAAGTTACTTAGCCTTTCATACCAAGCTCTGGGAGCTTGTTTCAGACCATATAGTGACTTCTTTAGTTTGAAAACATGTTCTGGATGTTTTGTATTTTCAAAACCAGGGGGTTGGTGTACATAGACTTCTTCTTCTATATAACCATTTAAGAATGCACTTTTGACATCCATCTGATACAGAGTGATGCCTCTATTAACAGCAAATGAAATTAAAAGTCTGATAGATTCTAACCTGGCGACTGGTGCAAAGGTTTCTGTATAGTCTATCCCCTCTTGCTGACTATAACCTTGTGCAACCAGTCGTGCCTTGTTTCTGATGACTTCACCTTGTTCATTTAGCTTGTTTCTGAACACCCATCTTGTTCCAATGACGTTGAATCCTTTTGGTCTGGGAACGAGATCCCATACGTCGTTTCTGGTGAATTGATTCAGCTCTTCTTGCATTGCCAGAATCCAGTAATTATCCAGAAGTGCTTCATCAATAGAAGAAGGTTCAATCAGAGACACAAGTCCCATGGGAGTTTCTTCAGAGTTTCTGAAGCTTGCTCTTGTTCTGATTGGATCTTCCTTTCTTCCTAAGATAGTCTCTTCTGGGTGATCCAAGCTGCTTCTGGATAATCACTTCTGAGGTTGATCAGCAGCTGTTGTAGGATTGCTAGCAGTGCTCCTTTCAGACGTTGAAGGAGTGTCTGTGTTGAGAGCTTCTGATGACTTGTCTTCAGAACCTGTAAATTCAATTTCCATACCTGCAAAAACTTCATTCTGCTTTGACTTTTCAGAGTCAAGCTTATCATCAAAACGAACACTGATTGATTCTTCCACAATCTGTGTTTCTGTATTGTATACTATGTACCCTCTTGAGCGTTCAGAGTATCCTAACATGATACACTTCTGTGCTTTAGAGTCAAACTTGTTCAAATAATTCTTTGTATTTAATATAAAGCAAGTACATCCAAATGGATGAAAATATGAAATGTTGGGCTTTCTGTTCTTCCACAATTCATATGGAGTCTTTTCCAGAATAGGTCTTATTGAGATTCTATTCTAAATGTAGCACGTTGTGTTTATTGCCTCTGCCCAGAAGGTCTTAGCAACGTTTGTCTCATTGATCATGGTTCTGGCCATTTCTTGCAATGTTCTGTTCTTTCGTTCTACAACTCCATTTTGTTGGGGAGTTCTAGGACAAGAGAAATCATGCAGAATGCCTCTGTCATTAAAGAATGACTCAAAATCTTTGTTTTCAAATTCTCCACCATGATCACTTCTGACTTTAACGATTCTAAGATCCTTTTCATTCTGAACTTGGTTACAGAAGGTAACAAACACAGAGTGTGACTCGTCCTTGTGTCTTAAGAACTTTACCCATGTCCATCTGCTATAGTTATCTACGATTACTAACCCATACTTCTTACCACTGACTGAAGCAGTTTTAACTGGTCCAAATGAGTCAATGTGCAGAAGTTCTAATGGCTTAGAGGTAGAAACAACATTTTTGGATTTAAAAGAAGGTTTTGCAAACTTGCCTTTCTGACATGCTTCACACAGAGCATCTGAATTGAACTTCAAATTAGGAAGTCCTCTGACCAGATTGAGTTTGTTAATCTGATATATTCTTCTCATACTAACATGCCCCAATCTTCTGTGCCAGATCCACTGCTCGTTGTTAACAGACAGAAGGAATTTTACATTCTGACTCTTTAGTTCAGAAAGTTTGATTTTGTAGATGTTGTTTTTCCTCTTACCATTAAACAGGATAGTCCCATCTTTCTGACTAACAGCTTTACATGATTTTTGATTAAAGATTATATCATAACCGTTATCACTTAATTGACTTATGGATAACAGATTATGCATCAATCCATCTACTAGCAGAACATTATTAATAGAGGGAAGATTTCCATTACCTACAGTTCCAGAGCCAATTATCTTTCCCCTCTGATTGCCTCCAAAACCAACGTGGCCTCCAGGCTTAAGTTCCAGGCTTAAGTTCCAGGCTTTGGAACATATGCCTTCTTCCCGTCATGTGTCGCGAGCAGCCAGAGTCCAGGTACCATGACTGGTGTTTCTGACTTGCTGCTAAAGATATCTGCAACATGTATTATTTTATCCTTAGGTACCCAGATTTTCTTGGGTCCTGATTTGTTAGTTTTACCAAAACTCTGGTTGAATTTTGGTTTCACAGAGTGCTTACTGCTAGTGTATTTAATATCATGTGTGTGACCATACACAAAATGTGAATTCAGAGGAGTGTGTTTAATGGTTAAGTCCATGACATTCTTTGGTGTAGGAACCTTACCTTGGTATCCTATTCCTTTCCTGCCGTTTCTGCTAACTCCATAGATCATTGAAGCCATTTTGCTTCTATCTATGCTTTTAGCGAGGAACTTCTGGAAACTGTGATCATACTCCTTGATGATCTCATCAGCGTTGCTGGGAGTTTCAGAAATTGGTTCCTTCTGAGAGTTTTGTAAAGTGTTTTCTAATTTTGAAATCTTATTTCTCAGCTCAGAATTCTCCAATTTGAGACTCTCAGTCTTATTAGAGTCAGATTCAAGATTCCTTTTCAGGTCTCTGAATTTAACGCTAATTTGCTGATACCGTTCCAGAATCTCATTAAGGCTTTCAGCAAGTTCAGCCTTTGTAAAGTTAACAGCAAAGTTAGGAAATACCTCTTCAGTATCTGATTCTGAGTCTGATTCAGAAGCTTCACTATCTTCTGAGATGTTAGCCATGAGAGCTATGTTTTCCCTCTCATCATCTGATTCTGAGTCAGCTTCAGACGAGTCAGAGTCATCCCATGTAGCCATGAGACTTTTCTTCTTCTCTCTTCCAAACTTATTTTTGGGTTTTTCCCTCTGAAGCTTTGGGCAGTCACTCTTATAGTGTCCTTGCTCATTGCACTCATAGCAGATGATGTCCTTGGTGTTTGGATTTTTGCTGCTAGAGGAGCCTTCAGATCTTCTGTATCCAGAGGAAGAATCTATCATTATGTATCTGGAAGAAGACTCGTTCTGATCAGATCTTCTGGGATTCCTGAACTTCCTTTGTCTTTGCTTCCACAATTGATTTACTCTTCTGGAAAGGAAGGAGAGTTCGTCTTCTTCTGATGAGGATCCATCAGATGTTTCTTCAACTGCCTGCAAAAATTTAGACTCAAATTTTTTGTTAGATTTTAATGCTAAAGGCTTACCTTGCTTCTGAGGCTCGTCAGCTTCTAGCTCTATCTCATGACTTCTGAGGGAGCTGATAAGTTCCTCCAGAGTGATTTTGTTGAGATCTTTAGCTAGCTTCAGAGCTGTAACCATTGGTCTCCACTGCTTGGGTAAACTTCTGATGATTTTCTTGACATGGTCAGCAGTAGAGTATCCTTTGTCTAGAACCTTGAGACCAGCTACCAGAATCTGGAATCTTGAGAACATTGTTTCAATGGATTCAGATTCTTCCATTTTGAACGCCTCATACTTCTGAATGAGCGCCAGAGCTTTAGTTTCTTTGACCTGAACGTTGCCCTCATGCGTCATTCTGAGTGAGTCAAAAATATTCTTTGTTGTGTCTCTGTTGGAGATCTTTTCATATTCAGTATAGGAGATGGCGCTGAGGAGGATGGTTCTGGCCTTGTGGTGATTCTTGAAGTCACGCTTTTGTTGGTCAGACATTGTTTTTCTATCAATCTTCTGACCGCTTGCATTCACAGGGTGCGTGTATCCGTCTGTCACCATATCCCACAGATCAGCATCATGTGCCAGAAAGAAGCTTTCAATTCTGTCTTTCCAGTAATCAAAGTTTTCTCCATCAAAGACTGGAGGTTTGCCGCTGAATCTGTCTCTGTCCTCATTGTTGTCATTGCTGGTGTGAGAATAGTTTCCTGCCATTGTGTTTTTCTGACGCTGGATCTTGTACTGACACGGTTAAGTGTTTTAGCTCAGAACCAGGAGCTCTGATACCAATTGAAGTAGTGAGAAACACAAGAAGGGGGGGTTGAATTGTAAAACTGAAAATCAATGCAATGAACAAGATATTTTTATCCTGGTTCATTTGATCTCAAACTACTCTAGTCCACCCGTCAAGGTGATTTCGCCTCTCTCCAACGAGGTCTTAATCCACTATATTCAACTGAATATTACAGACTGCTTTAACAACTGCTAAAGCCTTCTTGATGCAAACCACAACCCGGTTTGTCAAGGAAACACTTTCTTACAAAGAAGATAAATCTAAGTGTGTGAATGTTTTCTACAAAACTGTATCACAATTGTGATGTATACACAACTTAAAGCTTAGAAACTAGATTGCTAAACAATGATTGAATATGAGAATGTGTAGTGTTTAGCAAACTGAGAGAAGGAAGATTTTGATCAGCTTTTATGCGTGTAAAGATTTTGGAGAGCATTAGCCAATTCAATCTTCAAAGTCTTGTTTATATAGCACTGAGATGTTGAACGTTGGAGCAATATTCTTGATTCAATGCTAATAACAAACTTTCCTTATCGAGCAGATCTTGTCTAGAATGAGGCCGTTGGTATTAATTTGCTTTCAATGCACAGTACCGTTGCTTACTTAATGCAAGTTCTGGCTTGGCTCATTCTGACTCTGCTTAGCTGCTGATGAACTGTTGTGTTTCTTTATCAGAGTGTTGAGCGCAGTTTTGTTCATCAGGCTTCAGCATATACGTGAGTTAATCTTCTGATTCTGACATTCTGATATGGCAACTTCTGATGCTGATGTCAGAAACCAAATTTCTGATGCTGATTAGGTGTGATCTTGCTTATATCAATCAGAGTATCTGCAAATCAGAATGTAATAATTTAGGCAGCAGATAGTTCATACATGAATCATATAAATAATATATCTTTTCACTTTGTTATCATCAAAACTTAAACATAGGGTAGTAGATTCAAACTTTGTTCTAACAAATTTATCTTTTGATCATTTTTGCATTTGGAGACTTTATCTTGATGTAAGTTTCCTTGACAAAAAGTGTCTTTTGTTGACTTTTGAAAATGACCTATAATGTATTAGCTCATATCTTTCAAATGAAGCATTTTTTGGACTTGAGCATAAATAGAAAGATGTAGAGAGTTGAACTTCCTTCAAAATGGGCTTTGGTTGGGGAAAGGTTGATGAAGCATGTGAAATTTATGCTTGGTCAAAGTTCAGTTGACATCTCCTAAGGAAACCCTAATTTGACAATCTTGACTTTTGATGATTTGAGGGATTTCCTTGAGAAATCATGATCAACCCTTGATCAAATTATGAATACCACTTCAAAATGTTGATGTTGACAAAAAATCTTGAAGTTTGACTGTATGTTGACCATAGTTGACTTTTTACCCAATACAATTGATTTTCAATCATCTGAGCCATTGACTGAGCAAAATTGTGATGTAGGACTTGAAACTTGACATGAACCTTGTTGGAGACCTATGATGACCCATGGAAATCATTTGAGACCTTTGTAACCCAAATTTCCTTGAGAAAATCAAAACCCTAGTTGTAGACCTATTGCTTAGGAGGAGCATCTTGACTGGTCAACCCTTGAGACTCTTGAGTATTTGAGACCTTTGGGAGCATGTTTTTTTTGAAGAAAATAGGAGGGAAAATTTTGGGGTACAACACCTGGCCCTGTTCAATCTTCTTAAACCTGAAGGGTTAGATTGACATACTCGCCATTTGTGACTTGAAGGTAGAAGAGGATTGAACACTTAAGTTCCCAGAAATTTGCACTCGCTTGTGCAAGATGTAATTATGTTGGTTGATTGTACTAGGAATGGGCTTATAGATGCCATTTTGAGAGGTGACAGAGAGTCGTCGGAGTTGGACTTATAGATGCCATCCAAAGTAACTGTTGGCTTCAACTGGTAGAAGTATCAGAATAAATCTATGGTCGATTTAATCTGAGCCAGAAGAGGTATATGCCTTTATTCAATTGGAAGAAGTATCAGAATAGATCTACGCTCGATCTAATCTGAGCCAGAAAATGTCTACGATGTTCTTCAACTAGAAGAAGTATTGGAATAAATCCACGCTTGATTTAATCTGAGCCAGAAGGTGTATGTGCCTGTCTTTAACTGGAAGAAGTATTAGAATAAATCTATGCTTGATTTAAACTGAGCCAGAAAATGTCTACGATCGTCTTCGATTGGAAAAAGTATCAGAATAAATCTATTCTTGATTTAACTTGAGCAAGAAAATGTCTACGACCGTCTTCAATTGGAAGAAGTATCAGAATAGGTCTATGCTCGATCTAAACTGAGCCAGAAGATATTTACGCTTATCTTTATCTGGAAGAAGTATCAGAATAAATCTATGCTTGATTTAATTTGAGCCAGAAAACATCTACGATCATCTTCAACTGGAAGAAGTATCAGAATAAATCTATGCTTGATTTAATTTGAGCCAGAAGATGCCCACGACTGTCTTCAACTGGAAGAAGTATCAGAATAAATATATGCTCGATTCAAACTGAGCCAGAATGTTTTCATGCTTTATCTTAACTGGAAGAAGTATCCGAATAAATCTACACTCGATTTAATATGATCCAGAAAATGTCTACGATTGTCTTCGACTGGAAGAAGTATCAGAATAAATATATGCTTGATAATTTCAGCCAGAAGATGTCTACGACCGTGTTCAACTGGAAGAAGTATCAGAATGGGTCTATGCTCGATTTAAACTGAGCTAGAAGATATTTACGCTCATCTTTATCTGGAAGAAGTATCAGAATAAATCTATGCTTGATTTAATCTGATCTAGAAAACATCTATGATCGCCTTCAACTGGAAGAAGTATCAGAATAAATCTATGCTTAATTTAATCTGAGTCGGAAGATGCTCACGACCGTCTTCGACCGGAAGAAGTATCAGAATAAATCTACGCTCGATTTAAACTGAGCCAAAAGATTTTTATGCTCGACCTTAACTGGAAGAAGTATCAGGATAAATCTACGCTTGATTTAATCTGAGCCAGAAAATGTCTAAGACCGCCTATAACTGGAAGAAGTATCAAAATAAATATATGGTCAATTTAATCTAAGCCAGAAGATATCCACGCTCGTCTTTATCTAGAAGAAGTATCAGAATAAATTTATGCTCGATTTAATCTGAGCTAGAAAATGTCTATTATCGTCTTCAACTAGAAGAAGTATCAAAATATATCTATGCGCGATCTAAACAGAGCCAGAAGATATTTACGCTCATCTTTATCTGGAAGAAGTATTAGAATAAATACATGCTTGATTTAATTTGAGCCAGAAGATATTGTCTTTGAGAATGACCTTCTGAGAAAATTGCTTAAGTAGCTATTTGTCAGATGTAGCCTTTGAGAAGATTGTCTGGTCATATAAGTAGTTGATGATGTTTTTCTATTGATTGATCTTTCCTGAAAAGGAAAAGTGTTAGTTGTATGCAATGTCATGATGTATGAAATACATTGCATAACGATGTTCTCAAAATAAATGAGAGTGTGTTATATGTGTTTTGTATGCATATTTTATATTGTTCGTAAATGATGAATGTGAAATGTTGTCGAAGCGTATTTGTAAACTCGTGCACCATATTTGTCTGGGGAAAATAAATCCCTGACTTTTATTAGGTATGAAGAGTATGTGTATCTTCGATATTGACGGGGATTCCTACTTTCTGTTTGAGGAAACTTCACTGGGGGATGTTGATTTCTGATTTTTGCATGAGGAAACTCCACTAGAGAATGTTGATTCATGCCTGGGGATAAGAGTTCAAAAACATTGGTTGTTCATCGCTCTACTGGGGATTATAATTCTTAAATACCCTGACTGGGGATAAAAGAGATGGATATCCTTTCGAGGTGCTGTCTAATCGAGCTTCTGATATGGATACCTGTTTTACGGTGGCAAGACTGACTGTTTATATACTGGTTTTTGCATTTTTTGTTCGTAAATGTGCGGTAAGCAAGAGTCGTCACCGTCTTTTCTTTTATCCAAATTTAGGAAAGGGTGAAAAGAACAGAAAAAGACCTTTTCGAGATTATTTCTGAGTAAGGGGGGTAGATTATGAAAAGGGAAGGTGTTAGCACCCTTTCCATCCGTGGTTTTCCACAGGCTCTTAGAGGTTTGCTCATTTTTCAAAATGCTTTTGTGCTTTATGTTTGAAAATGTTTTGAAAATGTCTTAGTACGGCGAACTTTGTAGTGTTTCTCAGGATAGTTAGAGACCGTATACAAAGTGTTTGAAAAATGTCTTTTGAAAAGTAGTTTTTGTGTGTAAATGCAAAAAGTATTTTTGAGCAAACTTCTAGCAGTTGTCTACTTTTATACTCGAAAAGGGTCGTTTTTTTTTCCTCTTTTCCTTTAGACAGTGATATCCTACTATTAATAAGTAGGTAGCTTTATCGTTGGATGTTGAGGGACAATCGAAGGGACGTTACAGTCACGAAGGCAATTCATGGAGATGCTTTAGCAATTCTGTTTAAAGGGCGAGATCATTTACCGAAAGGCAACACTGTAAGGGTCATCGAGGGACTATGATCTTTTGATTTTACGGGTCTTTGCTAAAGCATTCCTTCCCCATGACTATTTTTTAAAGGCAACCAAAGTGGGTGTATCTTAGAGGTGCTTGTGTGCAATTGTGATGTGTTTCAGTTATTTTATCTTTAAACATTTACGTGTTATACCGTTTGTTTTCAGATCTTGTCATGTAATCCTAGTTAACATACATCTAAGTAGTTAATATATATACAGGAATTTAAAGTGTAGGAATTGGAAATCCTACGCTATTACAAGGCATCGGGAGGGGGATTTACATTATACATGGATAAAAGGGATAAAGCAGTAAAATATCCTAATTTTTATCTATTACATCCAGTGAACAAATACAATAAATAGTAAAATGAGGAATTAAATAAATGTGCATGAAATAGAAAAGACGTCTAAAAAACCTAAAGAAAAGAAATCTTTTTATTGTTTTTTTTATTTTAAGAAAATGATCTAAATCTTTTTTAATTTTAGTTTGTTTGAGAAAATGTTAAGATAATCAAATGATTAATTAATAAAATTAGTTTAATATAAAAAAACTATCCTAATGTTTTTTGTGGTTTTTTGATTCATTATTGATAAAAAAAGAAATAAAATAGTCAAAACAAAATGCAATAGAAAGAAACAGGCAGTAAAAAGGTGTAATTCAGGATTCCCAGATCGAAAGAGGTTTGAATTGTCTTTTGGATCTAGTGAGAAGCCTTTCCCTTCAATCCTGAGGAAAGGGAAGCTTCGATCCAGAAGAGATGGGTGTCCTTTGACCCAGGGAGAGATGATTGTCTTTCGATCCAGGGGGATGCTATGATGACAATGACTTTATAAAGGTATGTTGTCAAAAACGAAGAGCATGACCTAGGTGCTAATCCCAGGTCCTTTGATTCCCTATCTAATTAGGATTTGAAGTTATTTCATCCTGCAGTACCAAGAATCCTGAGATTCGAACCTGGGTTTAAAAAATGACAGAAGGTTCATGTGCTACCCAGCTCGAAGCTTGCTGCTTCGAATCCCTAAGAAATATTTATGCACAATGAACAAACATTAGAGATCCAGGGGGGATCTTACCCCCCTAACTCGAACCACTCTCTGATTCAAAACCCTCTTTAATTCGAATCTGGGTTCGTCCTGTTTTGAAACACTAAGAATCCTGAGATTCAAAGAAACCAAACTCACGTGCCTTAACAATGGCAAGTCTATGAGGATTGTAACCTGCTTAACCCTTTAAAACACACACAAACGCATTAGAATGAACAAATGTGCTTAGATTAAGAAATTGAATTTCAGAATTATACATATGGCCGGTATGCTTCGATCTGCGGCTTTGGGTGTGGAGATGTTCGCTTAGGAGTTTGGTTTAAACTCCTGGATGGCTCAAGAATTAGGATCTGGTCTTCGTTTGGGCTGAAGGTGCCTGCAAAAAAAGTGTTTCGATTTGTCCCTCCTGGGGTTTCTATAAGCAATATAGCAGCGTGATCCGTTCGTGTGCAAAAGTATATGTACCTCTCTTTTGTTTGCTCCTTTCGTTCGCCCATGTTCTCTCTTTTGTTCCCCCCCCCCCTTGGTACTGTGTCCTTGCCTTGTATTTGTAGTAGAGTGATGGTCCAGTAATGGTAAGAGACAGCAAATTAACCATGCCTTTAAGACCATGAGACAAGAATCAGACATATTGAAAGCATTCCTTTTTTGAAACATTCATGTCTCTTTGGAAATCTTGGAATTAACTTGGACACTTGACTCTTTTGAATACCCTCCAACGTTTCTCTTTGATTGGACTGGGAGTTTCTTCCTTCGAATGGACTTTGCATACACCCTTCTAATGATTCATTGAACGCTTCTTTGAATGGCCTATGAGTTGCCTCCTTCGAATGTCCTTCTTATGCATGCTTCGAATAGACTTCTTATGCATTCTTCGAATGGACTTCTTATGCATACTTCAAATTGACTTCTTATGCATGCTTCGAATGGACTTCTTATGCATGCTTCGAATGGGCATTCTGAAGGCTTCTTCAAATGGACCTTTTGGAATGCCCATCGAAGGGCCTTTGTCCATACCAATTGAAGGGTACTTGGTTAACATGCATGTCGAAGCTGCCTGGTTTGAAATCTAAATCGAAGGATTCTTTGCCATGACAATCAAAGGGCTTGGCTATGACGCCAATCGAAAGTCCTTGTATCCATTCCAATCGAAGGGCTTGGCCATGAGGTCAATTGAAAGGCCTTGTATCCATTCCAATCGAAGACCTTGTTGAAATGCCAATCGAAAGGCCTTATTAACAAGCCAATCGAAGGACCTTTGTCCATGCCAATCGAAGCGCGCTATGCAGATGCCAATCGAAAGGAGTTTTAGAGATGTCAATCGAAAGACATTTTGTAGATGCCAATTAAAAGTCATTTTGGAGATTCCAATCGAAAGGAACTTTGGAGATGCCAATCGAAAGGCACTTTAACCAACTTCAAAATTTGTTATTTTTCTTCAAGCAAGTGTTTGTGGCCACCCATGTAAGAGAAGATTTTGTAAAAAATAAGAGGGCAAATTTTGGGGTACAACAGTTTCCCTTGTTCAATCTTCTTAAACCTGAGGATGTAGATTGGCTTGTCTGCCTTTGGTGATCTGAAGGTGGAAGATAATTGAACACTAGAGTGTCAAGAAATTTGCACTCGTCTGGAGTGATACTAATGGTGAATAATATCTGGAATGGGCTTACAGATTCCATTTGGAAAAGATGATGGAAGATCGTCAGAGATGGGCTTAAAGATGCCATCCACGGAACATGACGGAGAGTCGTCAGAGATGGGCTTAAAGATGCCATCCAGATGAATGTTGATTTCATGGGATATTCCTTTGTGGGAATCCCTATTCTTGTTGTTGAGGAGGACTCCGCTGAGGAATGTTGGTATCTGTCTTGGAACATAGAGTTTTAGGATCTTTAGTTGTCTGTTACTCTATTAGGAAGCCATCACTTGATTGAAGAGATGGAAGTGAACTGCTATCAGGTCATGATCCAGGCTTTACAGTGTCTTGCTGAGGATAATAAGGTTGAATGTTATCTGGTCGTGCTCCAGGCTTCACAGCGACTTACTGGGGAAATGAGATTAAATTGTTATCTGGTCTCACCCAGGCTTTGCAGTTTGAAGAAATTAAGTTGTTATCCGGTCGGGTCCAGGCTTTAACTTGAATCTGAGGCGTACCGTTATCCGGTCATATCCAGGCTTCAGTAATTTGAAGAAATTAAGTTGTTATCTGGTCGGGTCCAGGCTTCAACTTGAATCTGAGGAATACTACTATTCGGTCGAATCCATACTGCATAGTAACTGATAGAGTAAACTGCCATCTGGTTGGATTCCAGGCTTCGTAGCACCTTATGCTGTTATCTGGTCGAAATCCAGGCTTCATAGTAATTTGATGGGGAGAATGAAATTAACTGTTATTTGGAAATGTATCAGAAGAAACCTGTGTAAGGCTGTCTCAGGAGGAGTCCGGGTAAGACTTCACCTGGAAGTGTATGAGAAGGAACCAAGGTAGGGCTATTTTAGGAGATATATGAGAGGGAGCCTGGGTAGGGAAGATTGAGAATGAGTCCGGGTAAAACTACATCTGGAAATTGTAAGAAGGAACCTGTGTAGGGTTTCCTTAGGATGAGTCCATGTAAAACTGCATCTGGAAATTGAAGAGAAGGAACCTGGGTAGGGTTGCTTTATGATGAGTCCGGGTAAAACTGCATCTAAAATGAGAAGGAACCTGGGTAGGGTTGCTTCGTGATAAGTCCGTGTAAAACTTCAGAAGGAGCCTGGGTAGGGCTGCTTCAGGATAAGTCCGTGTAAAACTTCAGAAGGAACCTGGGTAGGGCTGCTTCGGGATAAGTCTGTGTAAAACTTTAGAAGGAGCCTGGGTAGGGCTGCTTTGGGATAAGTCCGTGTAAAACTTTAGAAGGAGCCTGGGTAGGGTTGCTTCGGGATAAGTCTGTAAAAATTCAGAAGGAGCCTAGGTAAGGGTGCTTCGGGATAAGTCTGTGTAAAACTTCAGAAGGAGCCCGGGTAAGGCTGCTTCGGGATAAGTCCGTGTAAAACTTCAGAAGGGGCCTGGGTAGGGATGCTTTGGGATAAGTCCGTGTAAAACTTCAGAAGGATCCTGGGTATGGCTACTTTGGGATAAGTCCGTGTAAAACTTCAGAAGGAGGGAGAAGGAACCAGTGTAATATTGCTTCATGCTGAGCTCGTGTAAAGCTGTTGGAAGTCAGAAGAAACCCATGTAAGATTGCTTCATGATGAGCCCGTGTAAAGTTGTATTTCAGGAGGAGAAGTAAGTTGTGTAAGATTTCTTCATGAAGAGCTCATGTAAAGCTGCATTTAGTCATCAGAAGAAACCCGTGTAAGATTGCTTCATGTTGAGCCCGTGTAAAGTTGTTTTTGGTCGCACAGATAATTACTCTGTTTTGTTTTAGGAGTTAATCCTAGACCTGTTGAAAATTGTTGATGATAAATATATGTTAGTTGATCCTTCCTGAAAAGGTAAAGCATTAGTTGTATGCAATGTCATGATGTATGAAATGCATGGTGTAATGGCGTTCTCAAAATGAGATTGGGATGTATGCATTTGTACTGCATATGCTATGACATTTGTAGAATGATGTATGAATGCAATACGTGAATGTATCAGTTATTCTATTGCGGCGCTATTGAATTAGGGAAAATAAATCCCTGATTGCAGCTGGTGATGAAGAATGTAGGTCTTCAGATTTTGTTGAAGCTGAACTACTGGGAGATGACCTTCTGTTGTTAGAGAAATAAACTCTGTTGGGGAAGGAAAGCTCTGTGCATTGCTTGAGGATTTTGTGAAATCCTGTTGGGGAATCCTGAGAAGTTTGAAGACTTTACTGAGGAAAATCTGATGTCGAAGCAGTAGCTGGAAATTCCGGTTCTGTCGGGGATACAAGAACACCTGACATCACTAGGTTGTAAGCCGAGTACATGGAGGAGACCTTTTAGTAAGATGCCCTTGCCTTTGTACCTGCTGGAGAAAGTACCTGCAGAGACATTATCGATGGTTGAGTGTCATCCCAACTCCTGGGGTTTTGAGTAGATGTTGATCAAGATTATAAGTCTTCTACTGATAAACAAATGACAAGATGACGGGACGTAGTCGTATGCTTTAATCCCTAACTTTTTCCTGGACTGCCCTTTCGGGTTTTCAGTCCACCGGGATACCCTTTTTGTTCAAGCCGCCTTTTCAGGTTTTCAACTTGTCGGGTCTACAAATTTTTTGTTTTTATCCCTAATTTTTGCCCGAACCCTTTTGGTTCGCCGGGATGCCCTTATTTTTGCCTAGGCCAGTCAACCTAGCGGGTCCTTGTTCATGCATATTGTTTTCCGACTATGTCCATGTTCACCGGGTACAGAGATTTGTCACTGTTCATAGTGGTAAGTGTTGCCACACTGCCAAAAGATGTTTGTTTGATCATACAGGATTCATTGCCGGAATTCATGCCCAATGTCCCAAGTGATTCAAATGGAGATTTGTCCCTGGCTATTTGGCATTTTTGAGAGATTCCTTAAATTTTGACTTGACTTCCCCGGATGATGAACAATGATCATGTCGTGCCCCTTGGTTAGGAGTGTTTTTCCACTTGAGGTGATCCTTTTCATTGAGAAGGTTTTTGTTCACTAGATATTTGTCATGCGAATTTCTCTGTTGTTGAACAAATAGTCATATGCAAACAATGGTATTTTAAGAATGCAAAGCTTATGTCTGTCTTGAAGTTTGAAAATTCATTTTTTAGTAAAACAAACAAATTTTGCAAAAGTGTGATGTCAACTCAAGATTTATAGTAAACCCTACAGGAGTCAGGATACCTTTTGTAACAGTATGCTTTCGAACTAACTTATGCTTCAGTTACGACTTTTAAGGGTTGTAGCATGGTCTGGTTCACGGTTTAAGAAACAAAGGATAAAGACTCAAAGTTTATTTGTAACCACCCGTTCTTCATGATGTTCTTCCATCCTACACTCAGTTAATTATGTGTTCAGATCCCAATTGAGTCAGGCATCTTGTCCTTGATGTTCCGGTGATGGTTCGGAGATTAAACATTTGTTTGAGAAGGCAGTCATTTTTGTAATCTTCTCTTTTTTGTTGAGGATTTGTAGTACCTCTTTCTTTTTTTATTTTTCTATCCCTGTCTTTTACCCAAACTATTTATTTTGTAATTACAGTCAGCGGGATGCCCCAGTTTTTTCTTAAGTCTCCTTCATAGGTTTTGACTTAATGGGCTTTTCTTTTGAAAAAGTAATGACTGCCTGCTTTAATGATTATGCGGAACCTTCACCATCTTTTGGAGAGCATCTTCTACACTATTTATCGTGTATGAAAGGAAATCTTGCGATTGAACGCATGTCTGAATTAACTGAGAAAACTACCCTGCCCCAGGTTATGATTAAGGGTTTTAATTTGTGTGAAAAGAAAACTCCTACTTCTTAGGCTCAAAGGGGTTGACTAGGGATTATCTTCCTTACAACTCCACTGTTTAGGATTTGAAAAAACGCATGTACATCGTTAGCAAGGTCTGTTCAAAAGCACATTGTATGGATTGTGGTATCGTTTTCGACATCCTCCCTCTAAAGGCTTAAAGCTTTTGATCGAGAGTTGAATATCACGAAAAGGAAGTATAAAGCAGTTTAAGCATAATGAAAAAAAATTAATTCAAGACAAACATGTGTAATGCATTAATGAAATAACAAATTTTTGACATGACAATAATGTTTGAATAAACAAAGAAAATACAACTTGAGAATCAAATGAATAAAAATTCTTTCAACCCTAGCCATGATTTGGCATGGGAGCAGTGACCACGTTGGGAGTCTCAGGAGGGTCTAAGTCAATCTCCTTAGCATTAATCATTTTCTGAATCTTGTATTTCAGCGTCCAACAATCGTTAGTGTCGTTCCCAGGACTGCCAGAATGATAGGCACACCTTGCATCAGGATTATAGTTAGGAGAGGAAGTCTTGGGGTTTGGATGAGGTCCTATTAGTGTAATCAGATCCATCCTCATCAAGTGTTGCAATTCTTGAGACAGTGGCATGTTGAGCTTGGTAAACTGTCTCTTGGGATCGTCTTTCCTTTGCTGATTACCTCGTTGTTGAGGTCGTTGTGCGCATGCCGAATTAGTGACCAGCACTGCCCCTACAGATTGGTGGTAGTCCGTCTTATTACGACTCTTCTGGCCGTGCACAATATTGGCTTCCCTCTTACCACCAAATGGCTTCTTCTCAGCATTAGAAGATGCAGCCATCAGGATCTTCCCACTCTTGATACCATTTTCGATCCTTTCTCCAGTCAGAACCATCTCTATGAACACGGATGAGGAACTTCCAATCAGAATATTGAAGAATGGGTCTGTCAGAGTACCCATGAACATGTCTACCATTTCACGATCATTCAGAGGGGGTTGTACCCTTCCATCTAGATCCCTCCATTTTTGCGCATATTCCTTGAACCCTTCTCTTGAGCTCATGGACATATTATGCAGTTGCACTCGAGTTGGTGCTAGGTCAGTGTTGTATTGGTACTACTTGTAGAAATCAGTAGCCAAGTCTTCCCAGGTATGGATGTCAGTTCCTTCAAGTTGATAGAACCAATCTAGTTGAGTGCCAGCCAAACTTTCTTGGAAGAAATGGACCCATAACTTTCTGTCAGCAGTGTGAGGCTGGATCTTCCTGACATAGGACCTTAAGTGCAACTTAGGGCAGGAGACTCCTTTATATTTTTCGAAGATGGGGACCTTGAACTTAGGTGGGATGACCACCCCTGGAACCATCCCTAATTCTTCAAAATCCAAACTAGGCACCCTTTGGATCTCCATGGCATTGAGTCGATCCTCCAGCTATTTGTATTTTTCATCAGCGGGAGGATACTACTCTTCATCATAGTCATATTCATATTCTTCAGACGCTATAATGTTGTCTTCTTCCTCTGATTTATCGTCCTCTTCCTCTTGATTATCCCCTCCCTTTGATGAGGTTGCGAAATCTAGAGCGTGGTTAGCTGGTTTTCTTCTTCCCACACTCGAAACACGAATTGGTTTCTTTGCCTTCTTAGCCTTCTTTTTGACGAGCAGATCTTCCAGGACTTCTTGCCCCTGGGTCAGAGTCAGGAACATTTGTTAGAACTGAATGTTTTGAGCCTGGAGGTCTTTGACTGTTTGTTCGAGAGCCATTTCTTTACTTGCTAAAATAAACAGCGAATAAGATGAGGACCCTGCTTTGAAACCTGTTTATGAAATAACATGTATGATATGCGTATGCAATGTTTTCAAGGACTTGCGGGGTAAACAAGAAGATGTCAGCAGTTGAAGTTTGTAGCTTTGATTGAAGAGCTTTCATGTTGTTGAATGTTCTTCTATGAGAGTCAAGCTCACCATATCAAGTGGGTCATAGCCCCTGACTCAAGTTGTCGAGTTTTGGTATTTTGACGGCATTGGCTAGGGGGAAATAAATCCACTTTTCCCCTTGCTAGACGTCTGAATTACCATAACCTGCATCACAAACCATTGAGATCCTTGAAATGGTTAAGGAAATCTTGAGGTATGATGTTATGATGTGTATGTTATACGTTAAGCAAAAGTGTAAGGTTATGTAAGCAAGTAAACCATGCAAAGAATTCAAGTTGTTGGATAATGACTGTAAACAAATCCTACAAGGAGATCATGTTGTTAAAAAAATCCTGCAAGTAATTCAATTTGAAAGCAAACAAATTACACAAGCAGCCTTAGGTTTAGGCTTGCATGAGGTTTGTAGGTAAGTACCCACTTGAATGTTTAGTTGGCTCAACATGTCCTATGAATAGTAACCAGGTACTAAGGAGCCTCAATATCACTGACTTTCCCTTCAGAAATTGTTTCAACTCCTCACCAAAGTATTGCGGCCGAAAAATCCTAAAAGTCCAGCCTCAATGAGTGTAGTATCGAGTATCAACCAATCTTTGGTCGGAACCACAACCGGTTATCTCACTACTTTCTAATGGCTAGGATGAGTCAATTAAAGGTTCTAAAGGTCAGTTAGCGCTTAATGACACTATGAGGAAGCCTAATGTCATCCTTTACTTACTCAAGGAACATTAGTACAATCCAAAGTGTCATGCTAACGTAGCCACCACTTCGTCTGTATCGGTCTACACCGTACAACTTCCATGGTTTATTGCTACTTACCTAATGAGGTGCCCCAGATTCGGGTGTAGGATCTTTTAGTAACAAAGTAAAGCAAACAAGAACAAAAAATCAATTTAAAGATGAACTAACTCTAAGGTAAACCCCACTTTTATCAATCCCCAGCAGAGTCGCCAGTTCTGTTTTACGGTGGCAGAACCGACTGTTTATATACTGGTTTTTGCATTTTTTGTTTGCAAATATGCGGTAAGCAAGAGTCACCGCCGTCTTTTATTTTATCCAAATTTAGGAAAGGGTAAAAAGAACAGAAAAATAACTTTTCGAGATTATTTCTAAGTAAGGGGGGTAGATTATGGAAAGGGAAGGTGTTAGCACTCTTTCCATCTGTGGTTTTCCACGGGCTCTTAGAGGTTCGCTCATTTTTCTAAATGATTTTGTGCTTTGTGTTTGAAAATGTTTTTAAAATGCCTTAGTACGGCGAACTTTGTAGTGTTTCTCGGGATAGTTAGAGAACGTATACGAAGTGTTTGAAAATGTCTTTTGAAAAGTAGATTTTGTGTGTAAGTGCAAAAAGTATTTTTGAGCAAACTTCTAGCAGCTATCTACTTTTGTACTCGAAAAGAGTCGTTCTTTTCCTGTTTTCCTTTAGACAATGCTATCCTACTATTAGTAAGTAGGTAGCCTTATCGTTGGATGTTGAGGGACAATCGAAGGGACGTTACAGTCACAAAGGCAATTCATGGAGATGCTTTAGCAATTCTGTTTAAGGGACGAGATTATTTACCGAAAGGCAACACTGTAAGGGTCATCGAGGGACTATGATCTTTTGATTTTACGGGTCTTTTCTAAATCATTCCTTCCCCGTGACTGTTTTTTAAAGGCAACCAAAGTGGGCGTACCTTAGAGGTGCTTGTGTGCAATTGTGTTGTATTTCAGTTATTTTATCTTTAAACATTTAGGTGTTCTACCGTTTGTTTTCAGATCTTGTCATGTAATCCTAGTTAACATACATCTAAGCAGTTAATATATATATATATATATATACATGAATTTAAAGTGCGGGAATTGTAAATCCTACACTATTACAAGGCTTCGGGAGGGGGATTTAGATCCTAATTTTTATCTATTACATCCAGTGAACAGATATACTAAATAGTAAAATGCGTAATTAAATAAACGCGCATGAAATAGAAAAGACTTCTAAAAAATCTTAAAGAAAAAGAAATATTTTTTTTATTTTTTTTATTTTGAGAAAATGATCTAAATCTTTTTTAATTTTAGTTTGTTTAAGAAAATGTTAAGATAATTAAATGATTAATTAATAAAATTAGTTTAATAGAAAAAAAACTATCCTAATATTTTTTGTGGTTTATTGATTTAATATTGATAAAAAAAAGAAATAAAATAGTCAAAACAAAATGAAATCGAAAGAAACAGACAGTAAAAAGGTGTAATTCAGGATGCCCGGATCGAAAGAGGTTTGAATTGTCTTTTCGATCCAGTGAAAAGCCTTGCCCTTCAATCCTGAGGAAAGGGAAGCTTTGATCTAGTATAGATGGGTGTCCTTAGACCCAGGGAGAGATGATTGTCTTTCGATCCAGGGGGTGCTATGATGACAGTGACTCTGTAAAGGTATGCTGGCAAAAACGAAGAGCATGACCTAGGTGCTAAGCCCAGGTCCTTTGATTCCCTCTCTAATTAGGATCTGAAGTTATTTCATCCTGCAGTACCAAGAATCCTGAGATTTGAACCTGGGTTTAAAAAAATGACACAAGGTTCCTGTGCTACCCAGCTCGAAGCTTGCTGCTTCGAACCACTCTCTGATTCGAAACCCTCTTTAATTTGAATATGGGTTCGTCCTATCCTGAAACACTAAGAATCCTGAGATTCGAAGGAACCAAACTCACGTGCCTCAACAATGACAGGTCTGTGAGGATTATAACCTGCTTAACGCTTCAAAACACACACAAACACATTAGAACGAACAAATGCGCTTAGATTAAGAAATTGAATTTCAGAATTATACCTATGGCCGGTATGCTTCGATCTGCAGCTTTGGGTGTGGAGATGTTCACTTAGGATTTTTGTGTAAACTCCTGGATGGTTCAGGAACGAGGATCTGGTCTTCGTTTGGGCTAAAGGTAACTGAAAAAAAAGTGTTTCTATTTGACCCTCCTGGGGTTTCTATGAGCAATATGGCAGTGTGATCCGTTCTTGTGCAAAAGTATATGTGCCTCTCTTTTGTTTGCTCCTTCCGTTTGCCCCTTTTCTCTCTTTCGTTTCCCCCCTTGGTACTGTGTCCTTTCCTTGTATTTATAGTAGAGTGATGGTCCAGTAACGGCAATAGACAACAAATTAACCATGCATTTAAGACCATGAGACAAGAATCAGACATATTAAAAGCATTCCTTTTTTGAAACGTTCAGGTCTCTTTGGAAATCTTGGAATGAACCTAGACACTTGACTCTTTCGAATACCCTCCAACATTTCTCTTTGATTGGACTGGGAGTTGCCTCCTTCGAATGTAGTTCTCATACACCCTTCGAATGAGTCATTGAACGCTTCTTCAAATGGCCTATGAGTTACCTCCTTCGAATGGCCTTCTTATGCATGCTTCGAATAGACTTCTTATGCATGCTTCGAATGGACTTCTTATGCATGTTTCGAATGGACTTCCTATGCATGCTTCAAATGGGCCTTCTGAAGGATTCTTCGAATGGACCTTTTGGAATGCCCATCGAAGGGCCTTTGTCCATACCAATTGAAGGGTACTTGGTTAACATGCCTGTCGAAGCTGCCTGGTTTGAGATGCTAAATCGAAGGATTCTTTGTCATGCCAATTGAAGGGATTAGCCATGAGGCCAATCGAAAGGCCTTTTATCCATGCCAATCGAAGGTCTTGGCCATGAGGTCAATCGAAAGGCCTTGTATCCATGCCAATCGAAGACCTTGTTGAAATGTCAACCGAAAGGCCTTGTTAACAGGCCAATCGAAGGACCTTTGTCCATTCCAATCGAAGGGCGCTATGTAGATGCCAATCGAAAGGAGTTTTAGAGATGCAAATCGAAAGAAATTTTGTAGATGCCAATCCAAAGGCATTTTGGAGATTCCAATCGAAAGGCACTTTGGATATGCCAATCAAAAGGCACTTTGACCAACTTCAAAATTTGTTATTTTTCTTCAAGAAAGTGTTTGTAGCCACCCATGTAAGAGAAGATTTTGTAAAAAATAAGAGGGAAAATTTTAGGGTACAACAGCTGTCGTTGTTCAATCTTCTTAAACCTGAGGATTTAGATTGGCTTGTCTGCCATTCGTGATCTGAAGGTGGAAGATGATTGAACACTAGAGTGCCCAGAAATTTGCACTCGTCTGAAGTGATGTTGTTGGTGAATAATATCTAGAATGGTCTTACATATGCCATTTGGAAAAGATGACGAAAGATCGTCGGAGATGGGCTTAAAGATGCCATCCACGGAACATGACGGAGAGTCGTCAGAGATGGGCTTAAAGATGCCATCCAGATGAATGTTGATTTCATGGGATATTCCTTTGTGGGAATCCCTATTTCTGTTGTTGAGGAAGTCTCCGCTGAGGAATGTTGTTCTCTATCTTGGAACATAGAGTTTTAGGAGCTTTAGTTGTCTGGTACTCTACTGGGAAGTCATCACTTGATTGAAGAGATGGAAGTGAACTGCTATCTGGTCAGGATCCAGGCTTTACAGTGTCTTGCTGAGGATAATAAGGATGAATGTTATTTGGTCGTGCTCCAGGCTTCACAGCGACTTAATGGGGAAATGAGATTAAACTATTATCTAGTCGCACCCAGGCTTTGCAGTTTGAAGAAATTAAGCTATTATCTGGTCAGATCCATGCTTCAACTTGAATTTGAGGCGTACCGCTATCCGGACGTATCCAGGCTTCGGTAATTTGAAGAAATTAAGTCGTTATCTGGTCGGGTCCAGGCTTCAACTTGAATTTGAGGTATACTATTATTCGTTCGAATCCAGGATTCATAGTAACTGACAGAGTAAACTGCCATCTGGTTGGATTCTAGGCTTGGCAGCACCTTATGTTGTTATCTGGTTGAAATCCAAGCTTCGTAGTAATTTGCTAGGGAGAATGAAATTAACTGTTATTTGGAAATGTATTAGAAAAAACCTGTGTAGGGCTGTCTCAAGAGGAGTCCGGGTAAGACTTCATCTGGAAGTGTATGAGAAGGAACCTGGGTAGGGTTGTTTTAGGAGATATATGAGAGGGAGCCTGGGTAGGGAAGCTTCAGGATGAGTCTGGGTAAAACTACATCTGGAAATTGTAAGAATGAACCTGGGTAGGGTTGCCTCAGGATGAGTCCGTGTAAAACTGCATCTGGAAATTGAAGAGAAGGAACCTGGGTAGGGTTGCTTTATGATGAGTCCGAGTAAAACCTCATCTAAAATGAGAAGGAACCTGGGTAGGGTTGCTTCAGGATAAGTCCTTGTAAAACTTCAGAAGGAGTCTGGGTAGGGTTGCTTCGGGACAAGTCTGTGTAAAACTTCAGAAGGAGCCTGGTGAGTATGATAAGAATACTTTGTGCGGATGATCCCAAGGAAATGGCTCTGTTGGGATTCATGGATAGTTCGAACATTATCCTAACTCCTAAAGCCTTGAGCAAATGCGTATTCCTGTTTTTATGCATATATTTGTTAACAGTTAATCATATTCATATGCATATGCTCATTCAATTTTAATCATTGGACGTTTTTGCAAACAAAACAGAAAAAGTAAAAACAAAAAGTTTAAATTGTGAATATTGTATTTTATTAATAATTTTTCCTATAAACAGGCGATTTTATACAAAGAGACATAAATCCTGGTAAGAGGAAATTGTCGTGAAATGAAAAGAGTACAAAGTGAAAACAAGATAATAGCTATGTTGGAATAATCTCGTCGGGTTCCAACTCTGCTATTGCCCTATATCTTCAAGCATCTCATTCCTTGCTGTCGGAAGAAGTTGATCGAATTGATCTGTAGCATCTGAACTTTGACTTTGATAGTAAAGCTTGTTGTAAGTGATTGAATCGGGATGTAGTCATACGCTTTAATCCCTAATTTTTGCCTGGACTACTCTTTCGGGTTTTCAGTCTACCGGAATACCCTTTTTTCCCCAAGCTGCCTTTTCAGATTTTCGACTCACCAGGTGTACAATCTTTATATATATCCCTAATTTTTTCCCGAACCCTTTTGGTTCACCGGGATGCCCTTATTTTTGCCTAGGCCAGTCAACCTAGCGGGTCATTTTTATGCGTAGTATCTTTTAACTATGTTCGCATTTACAGGGTGAGGGAAATCTTCACCGTCCATGATGGTCAATATCATAACACCGCCAGAGAATATTTTCTTGATTACAAATGGCACTTCATAAGTGGGAGTCTATTTTTCCCTGGTATCACCTTGCGGTAGAATGATGCGCTTTATTACCAAGTCACCAGCCTGATATACCTGATGCTTGATCTTTTTGTCGAATGCTTTGATCATGCGTTTCTGATACATCTGGCCGTGACAGATAGCCACAAGACTTTTCTCATCAATTAGATTTAACTGATCCAACTTGTCTGAATCCACTCGTCTTTGTCCAAGTCTGCATATTCCATGATTCTCAGAGAGGGATTATGAACTTTGACAGGTAGGACAGCTTCCATACCATAAACCAGAGAGAATACGGTTTCCCCAGTTGATGTTCTAGTCGAAGTGTGATAGCCATGGAGAGAAAACGTTAACATCTCGTGCCAATATTTTTAGGTCATAACCATTTTCTATACAATCTTCTTTATATTCTTATTGGAGGCTTTCACTGTGGCATTCATCTTTGAACGATACAGAGAAGAGTTGTGGTTTTTGATCTTGAACTGCATGCAGAGTTTGGTGATTATAGTGTCTGTGATAATCCTCTCGGGGATGCCATTCTGAAAAATCAGGTTATGTTTGATGAACCGGGCAACCATATTCTTAGTGACAGAGGCAAACGAGGCTGCTTCAACCCACTTTGTAAAGTAATCAATTGCGACGAGGATGAAGCAATGTCCATTAGAAGTAGTAGTCTTGATTTCTCCGATCATATCAATGCCCCATTGTGATACGGTGGGAGAACTGACTTGAGGGTTTTGCGTTTTATCGCAAATGTTGTGGTTAGAAAGAGTTTCCACCAACTTTTCTTTTATCCAAAAGGAAAGGTGAAAAAGCCCAGGAAAGACCTTTGAGATACTTTCTTGAGTTCGGGGGGTAGATTATGAGAAGGGAAGGTATTAGCACCCTTTTCATCCATGGTTTTCCATGGGCTCTTAGTTACTTGCTAGATCACTTTCTTTTTGTTTGAAATTATGCTTTGTGTGGTTTTTGAAAGTATTTTGTAAAAGAGGCCATTGTTTAGGAAATCTTTGTAATGATTCTCATTCGTAAGAATGTATACAAAGATGTTTGTCTTTTGAAAATGTTTTCAATGTTTGTATGATGTTTTTGAAATATGTGGTGTTTATTTTGGAAAATAGCAAGGATGTTTGTTCGAAAATAGAGCAAGTAACTAGGAGTAATCTACCTACTCAAAATGTCTTTCTTATGCACTTTCTATTCCTTTGACATTGTTGTCTTACCATTGATTTGGTAAGCAACCCTATCTTTGGATGTAAACGGGACGGGCGTGGGTCATCGTATAACCATAATTAGCAATGTTCTCAAAGTATCTTAGCATTTTGAGGGACCAAGATCATTTTGTAAGGCAAACTTAAATAGCGTCATCGAGGGACTATGATCTTATATTTGTTTGTTTTGCCAGGATACTTTGCATTCGTAATATGGCTATTTTTATATAAGGCAACCAAGTGGAGAAACCCTAAGGATGCAAGTGTGTTTATTTTCATGTTTTGATTTCATCTTGCATTGGGGTTTTCTATTTGCTTTGTTTTGATCTTACCATACAAACTCTAATTACTAGCATGGTATGTAAAGCGGTAAATTGTGTAATGTAAAGATTACTAAGCTATTACAACAGTTTTAAGGGAGGGGGGAATACAAATTTGAATGGGGATTTGCAAGAATGTAAATCTAAATAAATTATTACAACCAAATCGAATTTATACGAATATTAGAATAAACAATATACAATATTTAAATATGCAATATTATGTACATGCAAGAAAAAGATTCTGTTTTGTTTTTTGTGTGAAGAGAAAATTTTAACCTAATCCTAAAAATATAAGGAAAAGAAATTAATTCTTAAAAAAGGTTTAACCCTAATTTCTATTTTGAAAGAAAATAAAGTTCTTGTATATATTGTTATTGTGTATTTTTGTATCTAAAAATAATAAATAATATTGTAAGGAAGTATTTAGTTTTTTACATGTAAAAATAAATATTTACAAATATGAAATAAAACAAACTAAACTAAATCTACTTTATTTATATTTACAAGTTTATTAAGAAAAATAATTAATATATATTGAAGATAAAATATATTTTTTATGTGGAAAATAAAATAAAATAAAATAAAATAAAATAAAATAAAATGCAATATTATCATATTTATATTTTTTTGGGATTTTTATGGATTAAAGAAAATATTAATAAACAAAAATGAAAACAAAAATAAATAAATAAAAATGTATGGAAATAGTTGGGGCGGGGGGGTATACTGATCAATCAGATGGTGAATGTTAGAAAAAAAACTAAGCCCAGCGTGGAGGCCCAATTCCTGCAAAAACAAGCCAAAAACTGAAAATGGAAAAAATGTGAAAAAAAGAAAAAGGTAGCGCCAAGGTTCGAACCCAGGACGTGGGTCTCACCAGCGCGCTACCTTGCCACTGGGGTGGCTATACATCTGTTGATTAATGTGAAACAAAAATAACATAACATGAAACGCTTTCATGGCCCTGTACTTCGTATTCTTCCTCTAGCCAGCCATATGCTCTGTAACTTTCTCATTTCTCCATGAAAATGAAAACTCATAACATGAATGTTGTAGCATTTTGTCTCACAATTCTAACCATATAAATCATGTAAGCTAACAATCAAAGCAAGATGAATTTTAAAATCCCTAAATCTAAACCTAATTTTTACAGGAATTTGAACTTCAAAATTCTCTCAACTCAGGCCAAATAAATGCAAGATATATACATGTACAGCTTCGTAGCAATGAGGTCTACATTATTTACTCACAAATCGTGGCCAATGGATGCCTGTATGAAGAGATAGAAGTTAAGATTTTTACCTCTTTCAGTTGAAATCGTGGATGGAGTTGGAGTGAGTTTTATGAAGGCCTGATGATTTCTTGAGCTTGCTTGGACCTCCCTGAGTGTGTTCCAATCCTTGCCTTGCTTTGAAAGTGTCTAAAACTCTCTATCCAAGTCAACCTGCAAGCTTTGAAAACAAAAATGGCAGATGATGGAGAAGGGGCTACAGTATAGGGATGAGGGTCTGGATCAGTTAGATATCAAGTAGGTAAAGTGTTTTGATGATTGAAACTTGAAACGCACGAGCCAAATGATGGATTGCTATGCTTATGTAAAAACTGTAAGTTTTGACAGTTTTTGGGTGATATGGAGTTTGTGAGTGTTTCAGGCCTTTAGAAAGCGTGTTTTCTGTTTTATATTGTTTGTATATTAGTACGGAGAAGGTCTTAAGTCAGCTCTTCCACAGGTTTGTGAGTTATAGGCTTTTGGCACACTTTCTTGCTTTTGAAGCAAAGTGAAGGGACAAGGCCTTACCTGCTTGTACTGGCTTGTTTAGGGTTGGTATCTGTTCTATACAAGTTGCCTTAGGTCTGTGGTACTTGTATGTGCAAAGGAGACAGGTTCAATGCTCCAGATTTGTAAAGTTTGCAAAAGTGGAGCTTTTTCAAAATGGCAATGACCACTTTATGCCATTTATGGAATTACAACTTGGGTAATGGATCTAAGGCTTGGATTAAAGCTTTTTCAACTGAGGAAGCATTAAATTAAGGAGTAAGAAACAAGTTTGGGACCTTTAAAGCATGGATTAGGCAGCATAGGTATTGATTGGAACTTTGTTCTTCATGAAATGGCTTGAATCAAAAGTGAGAAATTTCCAACTTCATCTCTTAGATTCTCCCTACTCAAAAATGATCTTGAGGAGTTCTTCGATATTTTGGAAAGCTTCCAATGTGCTCTATAACTCATCTTTGAAACGCATTCCAAGACTCCTCTTAGAACTAGGTGAAAAATTTCCATGAAGTTGGGTCAAAAATCTGCCTAAATTAGGGCAAAAATTTCACTAAGTTGTTTAGTTCATGAGCATGTATTCATAAATTTATATCTTGAGATCCAAGCATCTTTAGGGAAAAGTGTGTGAAGCAAAGTTGTATATTTCATGGAGGTCTACAACTTTCATGTTGGGAACTTCCTTTGAATATCTTGTATCATGGTGAAAAAATGGCTTAAAGTTGAGAAAAAATAAGAAATTTTCTATACTTCGAAAAATTTCTAAGTTAAGAAAATTTTCAATTTTAAACCCTAATCTTCAACCCTTGATTTCTTGATGACCAAGCTTCACATTTTGACATGTCTTAATGAATTGTGACCCTTGGTACTTAATTTTGACCAAAAAGTCAAAGTTTGACTTTTCAGTGTACAGTTGACTTTTGATCAGTTGACTGCAAATTTCATCTGTCAATCCAATGAAACTGAAATGTTTTGAAACATGTAATTAGGTCAAGATGATACAAATGAACCCTTGAAATCATGCTTTGATCAAATTTTGCCCTTTTTTCCCTTTTGATGATTTGATCAAATTTCTTGAGGAATTGTAATCCAAACTTGATCAAATGATACATATGAGTCTAGAATGTTGATGTGGATAAAAAATTATGAAGTTTGACTATAAATTGGCCATGGTTGACTTTTTCCCAATACAGTTGATTTTTAGGTCAACTGTCCAATTGACTGATCAAAAATGTGGTTCAAGGCTTGAAACTTGTCCTGAGTGATCTTAGGGGTCCATAATGATGTTTGAAAGTCACATGAAGCATTGATAGTCCAAAAATCCTTGTGCAATTTCAAACCCTAATTTTGGGTCATCAGTGCATGATGATATGTCTTGACCTGACCAAACCCTAATCCAGTCCTGAGTCAAAGAGATCTTGTCAGAAAAGTTTTGATAAATGAGAGGGCAAATTTTGGGGTACAACACCCACATTGTGAATGGCCAAGGAGCAGTCATGACATTCAGAGGTGTTGGAGGCACATGAACTTTTATCAGCGTATATTTGGCACTTATGACAAGTTCTTGAGTGTTGGTGACAATCAGTTTCCATAGTCGACCAATAGTAACCAACTCTCAAAATATTTTTAGCCATAGTATGCCCACTGGAGTGAGTACCAAAGACGCCTTTGTGCTTAGCTTGCATAATTTCTCCTGCTTCCTTCTTGTCCATACAATGAAGCAGGGTTGAATCATGATTACACTTGTATAAAATTCCATTGCTCAAAAAGAACTTAGTCGAGAACCTCTGTAGGAATTTCTTGTCATTGATCGATGCTTCTTCTGGATATTCTTGAGCCTCAAGGTACCTTTTCACTTCATGAAACCAAGGCTTTTCCTCTACTCCATCAGTATCAATTTCATAGCAGTGTATCAGTTCGTCGAATCTTTCAATGGTAATTCTGGGAGCCTCATTATCCCATCTGACCTTGAACATGGATGACATGGTAGCCAATGCATCCGCCAAACTGATTTTCTTCTCTGGGTATATGCTCAAAAGTAATCTCCTCGAAATACAGAATCAAGGTTAGCACATGTTCTTGGTAAGGGATAAGATTCAGATGCTTCGTATCCCATTCTCCCTTGACCGGACTGATCACCAGGGCTGAGTCTCCATATACGCTTAAGAACTTGATTCTTGGGTCAATAGAAACTTTAATTCCCATGATGCACGCTTCATATTCAGCCATATTATTGGTGCAATCAAAGTAAAGCCTGGCAGTGAAGGGCGTATGACAACCCTGAGGAGAGATAATTACTGCACCGATGTCGTTACCAAGTGCGTTGGAAGCTCCATCAAAAACCATAGTCCATCGAGATCCCGACTCAGGTCCTTCATACGGTCTAGGTTCTTCACAATCTGTTATTTTCATAATATTCTCGTCCGGGAATTCAAAGTTCATAGACTGATAGTCGTCTATAGCTTGATGTGCTAAATGATCTACCAGTACACTTCCTTTGATGGCTTTTGAATGGTGTACTGAATGTCGTATTCTGTTAAGACCATTTGCCATCGGGCTATTCTTCAGGAGAGAGCTGGCTTCTGAATATGTACTTGATGGGATCTATTTTAGAGATCAATAAGGTAGTATGGGTTAACATATACTGTCTTAGTCGGTGAGTAGCCTATGCCAAAGTGAAACAAGTTTTCTCAAGTAGTGAATATCTTATTTCACAGTCGGTAAACTTTTTGCTAAGGTAGTATATTGCTTGCTCTTTTCAACTAGACTCATTATGCTGCCCCAATCACACCCTCGTTGAATTCTCTAGCACAGTTAGGTACATGATTAGAGGTCTTCCTTCAACTGGTGGCATCAGAATAGGAGGTTCTTGTTGGTATTCCTTAATTATTTGACAATCAACGTTCCATTTTACTACTTGATCTTTCTTCAGCAGCTTGAAGATTGGCTCACAAGTAGCAGTCAAATGAGAAATGAAAAGGGAAATGTAATTCAGCCGTCCTAAGAAACCTATGACTTCTTTCTCGATACAGGGAGTTGACATCTCTTGAATAGCTTTAACTTTTGCAGGATCAATCTCAATACCTTTAACACTAACGATGAAGCCCAGGAGTTTACCGGATCTCACCTCAAAAGTGCATTTGTTCGGATTAACCTTAGCTTATACTTCTTCAGCCTTTCAAACAATATATGCAGATGATCGAGATGCTCTTCTTCAGTATGTGACATGGCTATCATGTCGTTGACATAGACCTCTATATCTTGGTGAATCATGTCATGAAATAGAGCTACCATGGCACGCTGATAAGTTTCCCCAATGTTCTTCAACCTAAAAGGCATAACCTTGTAACAGAAAGTGCCCCACTGTGTGATGAAGGTAGTTTTCTCCATGTCTTCAGGCGCCATCTTGATCTGATTATAACCTGAGAAACCATCAATGAAAGAGAATACCTTGTACTGAGCGGTGTTGTCGACCAAAACATCAATATGTGGCAGTGGGAAGCCATCTTTGAGGCTTTCCCTATTCAGATCCCTGTAATCTACACACATGCATACCTTTCCGTCTTTCTTTGGCACCAGAACCACATTCGCAACCCATTGAGGATATGATGTTACTGCTAGGAAACCTGCGTTGAATTGTTTTATGACCTCGACTTTGATCTTTTTTGATATTTCAGGATGCATGCAACGAACCTTCTTCTTAATCAGGGCACAACCTTCTTTCATCGGCAGATAGTGAACCACAATATCAGTTTCTAGTCCTGGCATGTCTTCGTATGACCAAGCAAAGATTTCAACATATTCACATAACATCTAGATTAGTCGGATTTTGACACTGCTCTCTAAGTTGGCGCAGATCTTGACTTCTTTCCTGTCTGTTTTGGTACCTAAGTTTACTACTTCGACCGGCTCTTTATGTGGTTGGATAGCCTTTTCTTCTTGTATTAATATTCTTAAAAGTTCTCCAGGTATTTCACAATCTTCCTCACCTTCATCCTCGGCTTGGTAGATTGGATTTTCAAAGTCGTAAGCGGCAATACCAAAATCATTATCAACGATATCCATAGTGGATGAGGATCTTCAATGTAGTGTGTGGGTGTGTGTAAGAACATATAACTATTTAAAAATGAAATAAGATGAAAGAAAGACAAAGATCACAAAATTTTCATGCAAAACGTCCGATGTTTTATTGAAAGAGTAATGTTTATGAATTTATCAACCCTTAACAAATGAACCATTGTGCCCCGGGTAAGACACAAGGTTTAAAGTCATTGTTTATTACATAACCAAAATCTTTTAAAATCAATAAGACAAGAATATAGCTATTACTCTTGACTAAAGGAGATAGGGAATATGTCTTTTTCTTTCCAATTATCAAGTCCATCACCAATGGTTGAGAATACCCAGTTGTCGAAGTCACGATCACTGTCAGCATCCTCTATTACATTGACCCTGCTTTTGCTGACACGGAACGGAGGTCACCCAGCATGAGCGTAACGAACAAACCTTTGACCTTCTGCAGTAAAGCCCAAACCAAACTTGTCAGATTTGTAAGGGATATCAGGAAGCTGGCCCCAAATAGTACTACCACCTTCTTCTATAATTGCTTTGGCGTATTTCAAAGAAGCCATCTTATGCGGAGTTTTGGCGATCTTCGGAATAGAAGAAACATCTTCAACAGCAGCAGGGGAAATCACTTCAAAGGTCTAACATGGAGTCTCGATAAATTCTCCGTCCATCTCCATGTATCAGGATGAATTCAGGTGGCTGACCATGTACTCCTCTTCTCCACGGGCAGTAACAACCTTCCTTTTTACAGGATACTTCAATTTCTGATGCAAGGTAGAGGTGACAGCACCTGCCCCATGGATCCAGGGGTGTCCCAATAGACAAGAGTAAGCTGGCCAGATGTCCATTACATAAAAATTGGATTCAAATATTTGTGAACCCACCTTGATTGGGAGGTCTACTTATCCATGCATCATCCCATTTTGGACCCATCAAAGGCTCGAACTATGATGTTACTGGGATTTAGTACGACCCCTTCACAATCCAATCTGTCAAGAGCACCTTTAGGGAGGACATTCAGTGAAGAGACAATATCAATTAACACATGATCCAACATAGTTCTCCTGCATTCAATGGAGACATACAGGGCCCTATTATGATCTCTCCCCTCTAGAGTCAGGTCAGCATCAGAAAATCCCAAACCATCATCAATTATTAAACTCACCACGTAACTTCCAAATTGATCAACCAAAATTTCTTGCGGCACATGAGCGGTCTTTAAGAACTTTACTAAAGCCTTCGCACGGGCTTCAGAACACAGTAGTAAAGATAACATGGAGATTTTATAGGGGGTTTACCCTAACTGTTCCACAATTTTATAATCTCTTCTACGAATGATCTTCAAAACCTCTTCCAAATATTTTCCAGAGGTATCCTTGACCATAGCTTCTTTTGGCGCCTCTGTCCGCAAAGGCTCTATCATTGGCTCTTTACCCCGAGCCTCAACAGTTTTCTTGGTAACCGTAGCTTGAGTAGGTGGAGAGATTTCCAGTGAGAAAATCCCTCCGCTTCTTGTAATTTTTTTGGTCCCCACAATATTGACAGTGCTAGGATCAACCTCTTCATCATCTTTGTCAGACAACTCTTGTTTGATACCATGGAAATAGACGTCAGACCCATAATTCTATGGAATAGCCTTTTCCGAGGAATATGGGATGGGCCCAGGTGTTGTAATGATTAAAGGAGCAGCTTTTGGATTGGCAGTAATCCTTATAGGACCTTTGGAAGTGATCCTGAAAGGAGTACCGGAGTCGACAGACAAATCTTGGCACAAATTTTTATTAGACAGAACTTTTTTCAATCAAAATAACATGTTCGTCCATCAGGTGCTGAACGCCTTCCTTCAGTAAATCGCAACCATTGGGTTGGACTAAACAACAATAACCTTCTTCAGCACAACCCGAAAATAAACCGATTCTAATAAATTCTTCTTGATTGTAGAAAGAGGAGTAACCATATCACTTACAGAGGTAACATACAAAATGTCTTCAACAGCACTTATGCCCTTGTCATGCTTGGGCATAGATGTGGTAATCATGTTTGGAGTCTCTGGGGGATCGAACTTAATTTCCTTATTATCAATCATATCCTGAATTTTGCTCTTTAGGGCCCAAAAATTGTTGGTGTCGTGCCTAGAACTGTTCGAATGCTAAGCACACCTCGCATTTGGATTATACTTTAGAGAGGAGGAGTTAGGATTCTGAGGAGGATCCCGTGGTGAAATGAGTTCAGCCTTCAACAAATGTTATAATGTCTGAGATAAAGGCATGCCAATTTTGATAATTTGCCTTGGTGGAGCGTCTGGCCTTCGCCGGTTACCCTGTTGTTGTTGAACAGGCGTCAGATTGGAAATCAACACCGCTCCCATAGACTAATGGTGGTCACTTTTATTACGGCTCTTCTGGCTATAGACAACATTGATTTCTTTTTTACCTCCAAATGGATACTTCACAGCATTAGAAGATGTAGCCATCGGGATCTTCCCACTCTTGATACCGCTTTCAATTCTTTCCCTAGTCAAAATCATCTCCGTAAAACCAGACGACGAGCTTCCAATTAACATCTTAAATAACGGTCCTATCAGAGTGCCCATGAACATATCTACCATTTCCCAATCAGTCAAGAGAGGTTTCACCCTTCCAGCTAAATCCCTTCATTTCTGTATGTATTCCTTGAACCCTTCATTTGAGCCCATGGACATATTCTGCAGTTGCACTCGAGTCGGTGCCAGGTCAGCATTATATTGATACTGCTTATAGAAAGCAGCATCCAAGTCTTCCCATGTATGGATGTTGGTCCCCTCCAGCTAATAGAACCATTCCAGTTGAGTGTCAGCCAAACTTTCTTAGAGAAATGGACCCATAACTTTCGGTCATCAGTATGAGGTTGAATCTTTCAGACGTATGACCTCAAGTGAAGTTTGGGACAAGAGACCCCATCATATTTAGAAAAGACATGGACCTTGAACTTATGTGGGATGACCACCCCCAGAACCAAACCTAGTTCACCAAAATCCAATCCAGGCACCTTCTAGATTTCTATAGCCTTGAGTTTATCCTCCAACTACTTGTACTTGTCGTCTGCAAGAGGATATTGTTCCTCTGAATAGTCTTCATCTTCAGAAACATTCTCATAACCCTGGTTATTCCTTCCTTCATGCTTGATGCTTCTACCATCTTCTTCTTGGTTGTCGTCTTCTTCGGAGGAGACATCATCCACTTGAACTGGTCGAGCAGGACCTTGAACCTTCTCCCCATGTTGAGGATAACAGCCAGCTTCTTGGTCTTATTTCTCTTGGCGATGAGCGCCATCATATTTTTCTTCCCATGTGCCAGATTCAGGAGAGTCTCTTGAAATTTTGCATGTTGAGCCTGGAGATCCTTAACAGTTTGTTCGAGGGCCATTTTTCTGCTGAAATAAACAGCGAGAAAATGAGAAACCTGTATAAAATTCCTGTTATGTAATGATGCATGATATGTAAATGCAATGTTTTCAAGGACCTTAGGAGATTTAAATTTGCTAACCAAGAAGAAATAAAAACAAAGATTTTATTAGTAAGTTCAAAATTACAATTGCCTCTTAGGATTACAATGAAAACAAATAGGGTCTCAAAGAGACAAAAAAGTAAACTCCTAAGACCTAAGACTCAAGTCTCCCAAGGACGCTTCCTCTTCATGTTGATGTATGCATTAAGACTCTGCTCCTCGTGAAGTTTCTTTGTGAGCTCCAACACTTTCTTTTCACTTGCATAGAATTGGGTCTCAAAGGTGTCTCGTTCTTCTTTGAGTTGAATCTAGGACTTCTGCAATTCTTCAAGGTCAGTGGGCATGTCTGGATGGAGGATGGTGCGAGAAACGTCTCCTTCGACAACAGGTTCCATGATTACGAGTAAGACGGTTGGGTATGGCATCATGAAGTTTTAAGTGCGAGCTCGTACCCATTTGAGATAAGGCTCCAGAGGGATGTAATTCTTCTACCCTAAAGCCTTACTATCAATCTTTCTTACCATTCCCTAAGCATGTATAAACCTTTGATGATAACCTTGATGATCATTTCCATAATCGAACACAATACCCTGGATAAGTGCGTCATGAGGACCATCTCTTTGAGCGTAACCAAATTGACGTAGATCCAGAGATGGGTTATAAGTAATACCTCCCCTAATTCCAAGGAGTGGAACATTAGGGAATTCTCCACAACGATCAATGATGGTAATATCCTCATGAGATCGGGAATACCAGTAGATGTATGTATGAGCAAGTGACATTATTCTTTGCGACCACCTCAAACCTTGTTCATTCTTCATTACTGAGCGGGGAAGGTGAGAAATAAACCACCTGGATAGCAGAGGTATACAACACATGAGATTTCCTTGCCTCTTCATAGTACGAGTGTGAAGAGAATGCAGAATGTCTCCGAGCAACGTATGCACAAGATTACGAGCAAGGAAAATTTTGACGGCTTTCACATCTATGAGTTAGTCTGGATTGGGGGATAGTACCAACCCATAGATTAGAAGAGCCAAGATCTCCTCGAAAGCCTGAAAACTCATAGAATCCAGAAATAGTTAAGCCTTCTCTATCATAAATTTAGCCAGAAAACCTCTGACTCCGCTTCTTGTTTCTCAATTGCATATAATGTCAGACCGCTTCAGATGTAAGGTTGCTATAATAACTTTTGGCTTCAGAGCTTCTTCTAAATTGGTTAAGGGTATCTGATCAAGAATAGGTACTCTCAGTAATTGAGATAACTCCTCCATAGTGGGTACCAACTAATAATCGGGAAAAGTGAAGCAGTGTTGTGCAGGGTCAAAGAACTAGAATAGAACACTCATCTTGTCTTCATAAAAACTTGAGCTAACCAGACTGATTAGTTGACCATACCTTTTGATGAATGGAGGACTTTCGGGAACCCTTGAGACTAATTCCTTAAGTTGAGGAGGCACCCTTATAAAGTTGATTCAGATAGTGTTTCTGCGAGTGGAGGCCATAGCCTGCAAAACAGAACAAAGATAAATTCATTGGTCCTTGAAATGATTTGTAAAAATGAGATGGCATGATGCTATGATGTTATGTTCGAACAATTTAATAATACATAAGCAAAGCACACAAGGCCCTAGGTTTAACCTTGCATGGAGTTGTAGGTAAGTACCCTCTTGAAGTTTTAGTTGGTTCAACCTGTCCTAAAAGAAAGTAATCGGGTTCTAGGAATCTCAATATCACTGATCTTTCTCTCAGGCATTGTTTTAGCACAAGCATCTGATTTGCAACAAAAATATCCCGAGAGTCTGACCTTAATGAGTGTAGCATCGAGTATCAAGCAACTTCAGTCTGCACCAAAGTCAGCTATCTCACTACCTTCTAATAGCTAAGTTGTGTCAACTAAGGTTCTATGGTCAGTTAGTGCTCTATGACACCACGCGGCAGCCCAGAATTCTCTTTGACTTAACTCAAGGGACACCAGCACCAACCTATGTGTCGCACTAACATAGTCATTGCTTCAACTATATCGGTGTACGCCATACAATTTTCACGATCTATTGCTACTTACCTAAAATGCCCCATATTCTGGTGTAGGGTCTATACAAGAACAACCCAATCAACCCTTAAACATAAATCAGGAAAATCAAACAATGAAAGAATTTAAATGTAAACTCTCTCTAAGGTAACCCCACTTTTAGTTAGTCCCTGGTAGAGTCGCCAATTCTGTAATACGGTGGGAGAACTGACTTTTGGTTTTGCGTTTTATCGCGAATGTGGCGGATAGCAAGAGTCACCACCGACTTTTCTTTTATCCAATAAAGGGAAGGGTGAAAAGAATAGGAAAGACCTTTTGAGAATTTTTCTGAGTAAGGGGGGTATGTTATGAAAAGGAAAGGTGTTATCACCCTTTTCATCCGTAGTTATGTACGGGCTTTTAATCGCCAGCTCACTTTGAAAATGCTTTGTGTTTGTGTGTTTAAAAATATTTTAAAAAGATACCTAAGTGCGGAAAACTTTGTAATGATTCTCGTATCGTTGATAATGCGTACAAAGTGTTTTCCTTTGAAAATATTTTAGAAAAGAGTGTATATGTGAGAAAAGTTTTTGTTTGTGAGCAAGCAACTACGAGCTATCTACCTACTCAAAAGGTCTTTGTTCTTTTCCTCTTCCTTTAGATAGTGGTATCCTACCATTAGTTAGTAGGAAGCCCTATCATTGGATATTTTGAGGGACAGTCATGGGTCATCGTACAGTCACAAAGGCAACTCGTATGACACTTTAGCAATTATCCTAAGGGACTAAGATCGTTTACCGAGGCAGCATTGAAGGTTCATCGAGGGACTACGATCTTTTACCTGGAGGATCTTTGCGAAAGCATCCTACGTTCGAGGGACATGACTGTTTAAATCCGAGGCAACAACTAAGGGTCACCCTAGAGGTGCATGTGTGTGAAGTGTTTTGATTTCAGTTATTTGTCTTGAGATTAGGTTTTCTAACATTTGTTTTTTTTATGTCTTGCCATGCACGCCTAATTAATCTAGCAGTTAAATATATACAAGTGCGAAAAATAAAAATGCGGGAAATAGTTTACGCTATTACATCTCTTTGGGGATGGGAGTACAAACCATAAATTGGGGAGGAAAATAATAAACCCTAATTATCTATTATAAACTTTTGAACAGTTACATAATTATATTAATGCGAAAAATAAAAAAAACGCGCGGAGATGGTGAAGAGGGAAAGATATCAAAAACCCTAAAATATTTCTAAGCGTTTAAGAAAATATTTTTGTTGTTTTTGTTTAGAAAAATGTTTTTAATGATTAATCCTAGTTCTAATTAATTAACAATTCAATTAATAAAAAAATCAACGTGTGATTAAATTAAAATTAATTTTATTTATGAAAATTAAATTAATTAATTAAAAAACCTAAATCTATTTTTTTTATGATTTTATGATTTTTCTTATTAAAAAAATAAAATTAATTAAACAAAGAAAATATTTTTTTTAAAACAAAAAGGAAATTAAAACGGGCCAGCTGTTACAAAAGGGAATTGGGGGTGAGAAAAAAAAGCAAAAATATGGGCCCAAACTGGACAAAGCCCAGGTCTACACTGGATTCAGTATGGATAATTCCTTGGAGTTCACCATGGGCGTGATGACTTGGAACACTAGATTAAGATCAGTTGAGATCTGATGGTGTGGAGTTGAGGTACACCATGCACGCACTAGACTTGCTTGTACTGGATCTGTAAAGAAAATGTTAGAAAATAAAAATGTCTCACGCCAGGATCGAACCCGAGATCAGGTGTATGAGAGACTTAAGAGTAAGCGCGTTGCTACTGGGGTGGCTTGTACATCCAGTATAAGAATCAAACAAAAATAATATAATTCAAAATGAAAGCTAATCTTGGACAAAAAAACATGCGCGTGTTAAGTGGACCCTGGGATTTGAACCGACCAACCATTATGCTCCATTATGCCACGCGGTGAGTCAAGGGTTCAAACCATCATCTATGGTGGTTTCCACCATCTTCTCCGACGAGGAGAAATTTTGGAACCTATAAAATACGAAAAATCAAAGCAAACAACACATGTTATCCCCCTTAAAATTTCCTCTTGAATTTGAATATGGGATCTATTTAGGCTGAAAGTCCTTGTAACATGGGTTTCAAATGAAAAAACCCTAACACTGTTCTAAAATGGTGGATCCAGGTTTAGATGTTGCCAACTCCATGCGATGGCTGTAACCTGTTCTAAACATTCACATGTATTGATCTAGATGGTTAGAAAAATCTGAAAACACATAGTATTAAAAATACGATTAATGGAAAAAATTTCAACCGGAGATCATGAATATGGTCGTTTCAAGCATGATAGGCCTTTGAAAAACGACTATACTTACTCTGTAGATGCTCAGGAGGTGAATGTTGGCCTTAGTTTTGAGTGGTAATGGTTGGGAATTAAGTTACAGATTTTTGCAATTCCTTTGGATTTTTGTGATTTTTTTCAATGGTTCTTTGGTCAGTATTTCGTGTCCCCTGTGAAATGTTTGTCTTGCATTTATATAGAGGAATGGAATGGCTCACTAAACATGGATATGAATCAAGCCATGGTGACCCTAATCAAACAATATCAAACACTTTTAAAAACTTCCAAACTTGTAATATTCTTGCCTTCTTGAGTCTACACAATTTTGGCATGTTGTAACAGGCTTGCATGAGTTGTATTGGTCATGTACATGATTGAGCCAAAAGAATCCAAGCCCTTATACTTTATCTCATATTTTATTTGATTTTTATTTGCATTTAAATGAACAAAAATTCAAATAAAAGAAATAAAAATCATAAAAATATGTGAATGGATTTAGAGGTCCTTAAACACCTTATGAACATGTTTGAACATCAAAAGTTAGGCCCACTAGTTCAAAATCTCAAGTTTGCACATTTTGCATTTCATACATTTCTTCAAAATTTTCCAACTTGTGCAACTCATAACTTACTCATAATTCATCTTTTGAAGGTGATCTTGGGATTTTTGAAAATCTCAAGATTTCCTCTACAATTTATCTTTTGATCATTTTTGCACTCAGAGACTTTATCTTGATTTAAGTTGCCTTGACAAAAAGTGTCTTTTGTTGACTTTTGAAAATGACCTATAATGTATTGGCTTATATCTTTCAAATGAAGCATTTTTTGTACTCGAGCATAAATACAAAGTTGTAGAGAATTGAATTTCCTTCAAAATGGGATTTGGTTGGGGAAAAGTTAATGAAGCATGTGAAAGTTATGCTTGGTCAAAGTTCAGTTGACTTCTCATAAGGAAACACTAATTTGACAATTCTTGACTTTTGATGATTTGAGGGCTTTCCTTGAGGACTCGTGATTAAACCTTGATCAAATGATGACTATCACTTCAAAATGTTTATGTTGACAAAAAATCTTGAAGTTTGACTGTATGTTGACCATAGTTAACTTTTTACCCAATACAGTTGATTTTCAATCATCTGAGCCATTGACTGAGCAAACTTGTGAAGTAGGACTTGAAACTTGACATGAACCTTGTTGGATACCTATGGAGACCCATGGAAAACATTTGTGACCTTTTTAACCCAAATTTCCTTGAGAAACTTAAAACCCTAGTTGTAGACCTATTACTTAGGAGGAGCATCTTGACTGGTCAACCCTTGAGACTCTTGAGTATTTGAGACCTTTGTGAGCATGTTTTTTGAAAAAAATAAGAGGGAAAATTTTGGGGTACAATAACATTGTTCATCAACATAAGAGGTTGGTTCAATCGAGAACACTAACACCCAGAAGCACTTCTTCAGAGGGTTTGGAATCTTATCTTGTTCTGATAAGAGCTTTTTTATCTTCCAGAATCAGTTCTTCAGAAGGAGAGATTGTGATTCTGCTTATCACCCTGTCGGATCAGAAGGAAAAATAATTGCATCTGAATTTGGAGCTTCTGATGCTACGACTTCTAGTATCTTCTTCTTTAGTTCTGAACATGTTACCTTCAAGAGAAGAGATTTTGTTGTTGACATTTTCTATTTTTCGAAGAATCAGATACTTTCTCAAGGTAATCTGTTTGGTTCCGATTCAGTACTTAACCATCATCTTCTCATATAAGACTATACTTAAGGATAGATTAACTTATTGGTGCACAAAGGAGAGATGAAAGACAAAAGGAATATATTAAATATCATCTATAAAATAAGGAGTAATGAATACATTTACCTACCTACTACTGGGCTATTTATACACAATATTAGGGTATAATAAAATACTAAAATACCCTCTAACAGACTTAGTCAACAAGACATTCCTAAAATATAAATTATTTCTAACACCATCCCTTAATTTATATTTACACAAAACTGACAACACCAATTCCATCCCTCAAACGAAGAAATTGATTAGTCTTGATAGTCTTTATTAAAACGTTTGTCGACAGCTTCTAGGTGCTATAGTGCACAACTTCTAATATTCCACTATGAACCTGATTCCTTAGAAAGTGATACTTGGTCTTAATATGCTTGCTTCTCCCATGCAGCACTAGGTTCTTGGCAGGATTGATTGCAGACTTGTTATTAATCATCAACTTCAGAGGCTTGTTTACCTCGATCTTCAGATCCTGCAGCAAGTTCAGAATCCACATAGCTTAGCATGCAGTGAGAGCGCCTGCAATATATTCAGCTTCACAAGTTGATAGCGCAATAACATGTTGCTTCTTGGAACACCAAGAAATATGACCTCCCAAAAATTTAAATAAGTACCCAGAAGTACTTCTTCTGTCAACTCTATCTCCACACCAATCAGAGTCTGAATAACATACCAGCTCTGTATCTTATCTAACACTATAAGAAAGTAACACGCCATACCTCATAGTCCCTTTAGTATCTTGCAGCTTTTCAAACCCCGTAAATACCCTTGGTATATTTCTGACTCTATGTGGTCTCTGAACTTGTTCAGAATCTCCTTTTAATTTTGGAACAATATCTCCTTCTGGACTTTCTTTAGAAGTTTGACTACCACCATAAGCTTCACCTTTGTTAGCGTCTAGACCTTGTTCAGAACCACTACCTTTAGAAATACCATCTTTAATAGTTGGATCACCTTCAAAAGCTCTGCCTTCAGAAGTTCCACTTTTAGAATCATGATCACCGTCAAAGGTTGGATTATCATTATAAGCTCCTCCTTCAGAAGGTCAACCTTCAGAGACATGATTTCCATCAGAAACATGATCATCTTCATAAGCTTGTCCTCTAGAACCTACGTATTCAGAGTTTTCCCTTCTAGAAGCCTGATTGCCACCAGATTCTGGATCATCATCAAAAGCTGGATCAGAATCAGATTCACCATCCGACTCTTCTTTAGAGTCTCCATAAGATTCTTCATCCTCTGACTCTGACCCACCTTCATAACTTTCAAGTTCTGACTCATCTTCAGAAGCAAAATCTTCTTCAGATTCTGGCCCATCTTATGATTCTTCTTGAGACTCAAAATCACCTTCAGATTCTGACTTGTCTTTAACTTCAGAGTCATCTTATAACTCTGACTCATCTTCAAGAACCTCCTATTCTGACTCATCTTCAAGATCTTCAGCGTCATCTTCTGATCCTAACTTATATTCAAACACTCCTTCAACGTCAGAATATTCAGAATCATCTTCTTCCCCTTCAGAATCAGAAAATGACAATCTCACAAGTTCCTCATCAGATTTATAATTCATTTATAGCACAGTTTCATCATTTCAATCTACTTTGGATATTTTTGCTTCTTCTGATTTCCATCCCTTGTTTGACCTATAATCTTTAGCAAAGTGGCCAAAATGCTTACAACAGTAACATTGAACCATTCTCTTGTTATACTTCTCCTTCCCCTTCTGATTTTTCTTTTCATCTGAATAAAAGACTTCTAACTTTTGAGACCTACCATGTTTTCTATACTTCTAGTCCTTCTTGACAAAAGAAGCTTTTAGAACCTGCTCAACTTCCCTCTCAAAAGTTCTTTCAGTCAGACGCAACTCTTGCGTCTCTAGATTGCTATGCAACTCTTCTATTCTCATGGTGTTCAGATCTTTGGAATTTTCAATTGCTACCACAATGTAATCAAATTAAAAAGTTAAAGATCTCAATACCTTCTCTATGATTACTTGTTCAGAAAGGGTTTTTCCACAAGCTTTCATCTCATTAATGATCAGAATCACTCTAGAGATGTACTCAGAAACCTTCTCGTTGTCCATCATGTTGAGATTCTCATATTTCTTTCTTAGGGACTGAAGCTTCACCTTCTTCACTGATGTGTCACCACCGAACATCTGACCAGTGTGTCCCACGCAGCCTTTACTGTTTCAGAGTCAGCAATCTTCTCAAACACATTTGCATCCATACACTGATGGATGTAGAACAATTCTTTCTGATCTTTCTTCCTTATCACCTTCTGCGTTGTCTTTTGTGCCTTCGTCACGTCTGCTACAAATGAAGCATCGCCATCAATGACAAGATCTAACACATCTTGAGAACTGAACAACACACGCATATGGATCTTCTAACGATTCCAGTTTTTCCATCAAACACTTGAAGCTTGGAACTTATATTGTTGTTTCCGTTCATCTTCAACCTTGTGCAGTTCACTCAAAAACTCACTAACACACAATGTTTCCCAAATCCCATTGTAATACGGTAGGAGAATTGAATTTTTTTTTTACCGTTTTATCACAAATGTGCGGATGGATAGAGTCTCCATCAAATTTTCTGTTATCCAATATTTAATAAAGGTGAAAAGAACATGAAAGACGTTTGATAGATTTTGAGTTCGGGGGTAAGTTATGAAAAGGGAAGGTGTTAGCACCCTTTTTCATCCGTAGTTAACTACGGGCTCTTAATTGCTTACCTCACATTTGAAAACTTTTTTTTTTGTGATTTGAAAATATTTTTGAAAAGCCAATGTAAGGCAAACTTTGTAATAATTCTTGTATCAGTCCTCAAGAATGTATACAAAGTGTTTGAAAATATTTTGCTTGAAAAATATGATGTGAGAAATGTTTTGTTTTTTAGAAAAGAGTTTGTGAGAAAGAGACTAAAAGTTTCTTACCCACTCAAGGTCGTTCTTATTCTTTTCCTTCTCCTTTAGAGATAGTGCTATCCATACAATTAGTTAGTAGATAGCCCTATCTATTGGATGTGAGGGGACGGGCGAAGGTTTATCGAATGGTCATCGAAGGCAAAATGTAGAGATACTTTAGCAATTTGTATCAGAGGGACTAAATCATTTTTCGTAGGCAACATCGAAGGTTCATTGAGGGACTATGATCTTTATTTGAGGGTCTTTTGCTAAAGCTTCCCTACTTTCGAGGGACATAACTGTGTATTCGTAAGGCAACAAGAGAGGGTACCCTAAAGGTGCAAGTGTGCAAAATGTGTTTGATTCAGTTATGTTTATCTTGAAAACTAGGGTTTCCTATCGATTTATTTTAGTCTTTCCATGCAAACCTTAATTACTAGTTGTTGTACCCCAAAATTTGCCCTCTCAATTATCAAGATTTTTTTCACAAGACTTCTTGGACTCAAGACCAATTTAGGGTTTGCTCAGCTCAAGACATCTCCTTGCACTGATAACCTGAAATTAGGACCACCAATGTTTCATGTGACTTTAATACACCATCTTGGACCCCTAAGATTGCTCATACCAAGTTTCAAGCCTTGAATCACATTTTTGCCCAGTCAATTGGATAGTTGACCTAAGAATCAGTTGTATTGGGGAAAAAGTCAATTGTGGCCAATTTACAGTCAAACTTCATAATTGTTTTATCCACAACAACATTTTAGGCTCATATGTACCATTTGATCAAGTTTGGATCACAACTCCTCAAGAAATTTGATTAAATCATCAAAAGGGCAAAATGGTCAAAATTAGGGTTTTGACTAAGAAAGGGTAATTTCTGATTTTTAACCTAGCCAATGACCAATTGGTTTCAATCATGATTTCAAGGACTCAATGGCATCATATTGACCTAATCACATAGTTCAAAAGATCTCAAATGCATAGGGTTGACAGATGAATTTTGCAGTCAACTGATCAAAAGTCAATTGTACACTGAAAAGTCAAACTTTGACTTTTTGGTCAAAATCAAGTGCCAAAGGTCATAATTCATCAAGATATGTCAAAATGTGAAACTTGTTGACCAAGAAACCTAAAATTGCAAGTTAGGGTTTTAATTTGAAATTTTTCGTAACTTAGAATTTTTCTAAGTATGGAAAATTTCTTATTTTTCCACAACTTTTTCACCATGATGCAATTAGATTCAAAGGAAACTTCCAACATGAAAGTTGTAGTCCTCCATGAAACCTACAACTTTTCTTCACAAAGTTTTCCCAAAATATGCTTGGATCTCAAGTTATGATTTTGTGAATAGGGGTCCATAAACTAAATAACTTAGTGAAATTTTGCCCTAGTTTAGGCAGGTTTTTGACCTAACTTCATGGGCATTTTTCACCTAGTTACAAGAGGTATCTCAAAATTAATTTCAAATATGGATTGTAGATCATGTTGCAAGCTTTCCGAAATGTCCAAAAACTCTCCAAGATCATTTGTGGTTAGGGAGAATCGAAGAAGAGAAAATGGCAATTTGTCACTTTTGTTCAAGCCATGTTTACAATGCTTCAAATTGCAAATCAGATCCTAGCATGCTTGTACCTTTCATTACAGGTCCTAATTCCTTATACACTCCATAATTTAATGCTAACTCAGTGGTTAAAGCCTTTGTTTTCACCTATGGAGCATTGCACAAGAGATTAATCCATAAATGGCATAAAGGGCACATTGCCATTTTCATAAAGCAAGCCTTTTACAACTTTACAGTTCTTGAGCCATGGACCTGTTTCTTTGTTACAAGCAATTTCCATAGATATCCAGAAATGTTTACCAACTATTATCAGCCCTAAAACTAGCAAGTACAGGCATTTGGCATTGTCACTTCAACCTTTCTTCAAAAACAAGAAAAGTGGCCAAAATTCAAAAACTAGTACAAGCTGATAAAGGGAGGGCTTGGCATCATTAAAAAACAACTTCACAAACTTGTCTCAAGCTAATACACGAATGCACAACATCTGAAACCTTCCCAAACACAGAAAACACATTTTTCTGCCCAAACAGGGCAGCTTCTGCAAAACTCTTGCCAACTCAAGATTTGCTCGTGCGTTTTGCCTTGTAACACTTCAAACACCTTCCATACATCACATCCAAACTATCAAAGCCCTTGTAATGTTGTTGTAACCTCTATTTCAGACATCACCATTTTCAAACTTGAAAGTTGCAGGTTGACTCGTGCAAGAGGTTTCAGCCATCCACAAGGCCAGCTAAGCATTGGAAAAGCTTGAGGGAACTTCAAGGAAGCTCACACGATCCTCAGGCCTCACTAAAAGTCTCCACATTGCCATATCCAAACTCAGGTGAACAAGGTATTTTTCAAAACTCTATCTCTCTATTTAGGAATCCTCAAGCTTTGATTTGTGAAGCAAATATGTAGTCCTTAACATGGTGAAGCTGTACATATGCATAGTTGTCATTTATATTAACTGAGTAGTGAGAATTTGAAGCTTGAAGTTCATGAAAAAACTAGGTCAGAAATTAGGGGTGATTAAATTCTCTCTGATCTTTGAGAGTTAGTTTACAAACTTTATATCACTGGAATCCTGAGATCATAAGCTACATTTTTTGTGTTATGAGTTTTTGATTTTATGCAAGCATGAGCAAGTTCCAGATTTGAAGAAGAAACGCGCGCAAATGTTTGGCTGGAGGACAGGGACGACAGGTTCTGGGCCTTGGCGCGCTTGGGCTTCTGTTTTTGCTTCCCATACCCCCTAACTTGATATCCACACACCCTTTGCATATTTGTTTTATTTTTTCATTTTTCTTTTTATATTTTTATATTTATTGTTTTAAATTCTTTTTCTGAACAATAAAAAATCACAAAAATAATTTCTTTATTTTTTGCATTTTTTTTTGGCATAAAAAATATTTTATTAGGTTTATAGAATTTATTTTCTTAAATAAATTTGTAAATACAATTTAAAAATACTATATATTTTTATTTTATTATTTCACACATAAAATATTATTTTCATACACATTTTAATTTTTAATATTGTATATAATATTACTTATATTTTTTTTATACAAAAATAGACAAAATAATAATAGGAAACATTTATTTTCTTTAATCAAAAATTAGGGTTTCCCCTTTCAAAAATAATAATGTTATTTTTTCTTATTTTTAGGACTTAAATAATTTTATTTTCTCATACATAAAACAAATACAAAATATTTTTTTCACAATTACATTTTATTTGCATATTTAAATACTTGTTTATTTATTTATTTGCACAATAATTCAATTGGGTTGTAATAGTATTTTAGAGTTTTATTTTGTGCAAATATCCCCATTCAAAAACTTGTATCCCCCCTCCCATAATAATTGTTGTAATAGCTTAGATTTATTTTACGCAATTTATCGCATTATATACATGTTTAGTAAAATTAGGGTTTGTATGATAAGACAAAAATCAAACAAATAGAATGATCTAATTCAAGATAAAATCATGCATGCAATCAAACACACCCGCACACAAACACCCTTAAGGTTTCACCCACTTGGTTGCCTAAAAACAAAATGGCCATGGTATGCATGCAAAATATCTTGGCAAAATCAAACAAAATAAAAGATCATAGTCCCTCGATGACGCTATCAAAAGGTTGCCTACACAAATGATCTTGGTCCCTCAAACATGCTAAGATACTTGGCAACATTGCTATCATGGTCATACGATGACCCACGCCCATCCCGTTTAACATCCAAAGATAGGGTTGTTTACCAAAGCAATGGTAAATCAACAATGTCAAAGGAATAAAAATACATAGGAAAGACATTTGAGTAGGGTAGATAGTTACTAGTTACTTGCTCTCTTCCAAACAAATCCTTGCTATTTTCAAACACACAACATTTACAAAACATTTCCAAACAACTTTCAAAACATTGAAACATTTTTCAAAAGACAAACATCTTTGTATACATTCTTACGAACGAGAATCATTACAAAGATTGCCTAAACGATGGCCTCTTTTCAAAATACTTTCAAAACCACACAAAGCACCATTTTAAACAATTGTAAAAGCAAAGCAGGTGATCTAAGCAAGTAACTAAGAGCCCATGGAAAACCATGGATGAAAAGGGTGCTAGTACCTTCCCTTTTCATAATCTACCCCCCAAACTCAAGAAAACATCTCAAAGGTCTTTCCTGTGCTTTTTTACCTTTCCTTTTGGATAAAATAAAAGTCGGTGGTGACTCTTGCTAAATCGAAACATTTGCGACGGAACGCAAAATCTCAAGTCAGTTCTCCCACTGTATCACACTAGCAATTTCTTAAAAACATAAGAGTAGAAGGTAAAGTGCGGAACATAAACCTAAAACTATTACATGGCTTTGAGGAAGTTACATAAGAATGAAAGGATGCAGGGAATAAACCCTAAAAACTATTACATACTCGGAGCAGTTACATAATAGGAAGAAACGCGAGAAAAATAAACCTAAGCTATTTACATTGGAGGAAGCGTCCTATACATTTGATCTAGGAAATTTAAATGGAAATAAGAAAAAGGAAAAAAAAGTAAAAAATAGAAAAGAACATGTTTTTATGATTTTTTTGTGAAGAAAATAGTTTATGATAATAATTAACTAAAACCTAAAAATTCTAATTAATTTTAGTATTAAAAAAAATAGTTAATTAATTAGTAAATTAAAAAATATTAAAGGTTAACTAAAAAACCTAAACCTAATTAATTAGGGTTAAAAAAAGGTTTGTTTTTAGATTAATTAAAAAGGAATTAGGGTTAGGGGAACAAAAATCAAGGAAAACAAGGAAAAAACCAAAAAGAAGGAAAATTGCATGGGGTGGGTGTTGAACCTACATCCTCTAGGTCTTCTCCTGCCTTGCTTGCCACTGTGCCAATCGTGTGTTGGTGTTAGGAAGGTGAGCGCTGCACAAAATATATTAAACCTGAAAAAATTGAAAAATATTATAAAAAAAGTTGCAAAAGGCAAGGATCGAACCCACACTATTATAGATTAAAGCCTTAACGCGCGCGCTCTTGCCACTGTGGTGACTGTTTCATCTGGTCTTATAACAGAAACCAATAAATATGAAATAAAAACAAATGGATGAACCAGAGAGGCGTCGGAGCCCTAGGTCTGGTTGTGTTCTCCTTGGAAGTGTTTTTGTCAACCTTCCAAATAGAGTGTGTCAGTGATTCAAAGGGACCCTACCCCCCTAATTTAACCCTTGGAAGTTCAATGGTGGCCTTGGTTTTTACTGAATCGTCCTGTATACAAAGATATAAAGAAAACAAAGCAAATTGGTGCAACTATGGTGATGCATGATTCTGGCATCATGGGACTCATGATGGTTCAGACCTGCATAGTTACATCTTAGGAACAAATTAGCATGGTTAGTTTCAATCAAAATAGCATAGAAAGTAAAATATGAATTTTGAATGAAACATGAAATCAGTGATGCATGGATGCGAGTTTAAGACTTCTTTGATCATTAAGAATGATCAAGTCTTACTCTATAATGTCCGTAGAGTTGATTTGGATGGTTGTTTGGCCTTGAGTATGGTTGTAAATAAGGGTTTCGATTTGCCCTAGTTTGACAAAAATTTGATATTTCCTGAGGGTGTTTTCTTGCAAGGTTTCTGTGTCCTTGTTGTCTGAACATAAAGGATATTTATAAGGGAAGATTAGGTCAAGAAAGATGGGATTGGACCTTGTATGAAAAACTTTGATTTTTGTTTGCAAATAGAATTAGAATAAGACAAAATATCAATATTTGTTTTGATAATAACCCTCACACGGTTTATAAAGCAACCTTGGGCCTCCAAAATATTTGAAACAAAAGTCTTTTAATCTTCACACCTCCATTTGATATTTATTTAATTTAATTTTGAATTTAAATGAAGAAAATCAAAATAAATTAAATAAAAAAATTAAAATGGTGTGTGAATAGATTTAGAGGTCCATTATGAGGTCAAGAACACGTTTGGACTCTAAAAGATAAGCCCATTAGCCCAAAAATTCAAGTTTGCTCAATTGAGGTTTCATGTATTTTCTCAAAATTGCCCAACTTGCACAAATCACAACTCTCTCAATTTTTATCATATGAAGGTGATCTTGGACTTTTTAGAAACCTCAAGATGTCCTCTACAATATCTATGTAGGTAATTTTCCATTTTAAGACTTTATCTAGATGTAAATTGCTTTGACAAAAAGTGTCTTTTTGTTGACTTTTGAAATGAACTATAATATTTTGGGCCATATCTCTCAAATGAAGCATTTTTTGGACTTGAGTTTAGAAAGACAAAGTTGTATAGAATTGATTTTCCTTCAAAATTAGCTTTGTTTGATAAAAATCTAATTAAGTATGCAAAAGTTAAGCTTGGTCAAAGTTCAGTTGACTTCTCCTAAAGAAAACCCTAATTTAGTAACTTTTGAGTTTTCTTGATGAATCATGATCAACCCTTGATCAAATGATGAATGTGACTTAAAATATTGATGTTGACCAAAAATCTTGAAGTTTGACTATATGTTGACCATAGGTAACTTTTTTACCCAATACAATTGATTTTCAATCATCTGAGCAATTGACTGAGCAAACTTGTGATGCAAGACTTGAAATCTGGCATGAGGATTCTTTGAGGCGTATGAGAAACCATGAAATCAAATTGAGGCACTAGAAGTCCAATTTCCTTTGATAATAATAAAACCCTAATTGTAGGTCAACTACTTAGGAGGAGGGTTTTTCTGATTAATCCTTGAGTAGTCTTGAGCAATTGAGAATCCTAGGAGCATGAGGAGATATCTTGAAGAAAATGGGAGGGAAAATTTTTTGGTACAACAGTTTCCCCTATTCAATCTTCTTAAACCTAAGGAGTTAGATTGGCATGTATGCCATTCGTGATATGAAGGTGAAAGAGGATTGAACACTTAAGTGCCCAGAAATTTGCACCCACATATGCATGAAGTAACACCGTTGGTTGATTGTATTGCTTGAATGGGCTTAAAGATGCCATTCGGAGAGGTGACAGAGTGTCGTCAGAGATGGGCTTATAGATTCCATCCAAAGTAACTATTGACAGGAGTATCATAATGAGTCTATGTTCGACGGTATCAGAGAAGTATACTAGAATAAGTGTGTCTGACTGTATCTAACGGATGTGCTAGGGATTGTCATAATGAATCTTATGTCACGATGGTATTTGAATGATGTTCTAGAATGAGTATATGTATTGATTGTATCTATAAGAGGATAAGAATGAGTCTTCGCCCGACTGTATCTGAGATCTGTATTAGAATGAGTCTATGTCTGACAGTATCTAAAAGATGTATTGTAATGAATATCATAATGGACCTATATCTTGATCGTATCTGAACTTTATCTAGAAGATGTACTGGAATGAGTATCAGAAGGAATCTATATCTCGACTGTATCTGAACTGTATCTAGAAGATGTACTAGAATGAGTCTACTCCTGACTGTATCTAAAGGAGTATCAAAATGAAACGTCGACTGATTGTATCTGAAGGATGATAAACTGTCGACAATACTTATCTATTTGTGAACTATTTTGAAAAACAAAGTTAGTTTTATGCAATGTCATGATGCATGAAATGCATTTCATAATGATTCTCTCAAAATAAATGAGAATATTATATTTGTTTCATATGCATATTGTTGTACCCCAATTTTCCCCCCTAAGATTCCTCTATCATCTCATATAAAATCAATCACAACAAGATCACACTAAGGTCTGGTTCTTCTCCATATATTTAGGTTTGCTCATGAGGAATCACCAAGCACCTTTATTTGTATATTGTGATCATATTTGTTTTGTATTGACTAACTTTTAACTAACAAATGCAATGAATGTTTTCTATAATTGATGATACTATAGGTGAGGTCACAACATATTTCATCAGGTTGATTTATAGGTTCATGAGTTTATTTCCAGGCCTTCTTCAACAAAGATTCATTAAGATTCAAGCTTCATTATTGAAGATTATTTAAAGTAATATCATGACAAAATTTACTATGATTCATCATGCCTCAATTTGTCAAAGAAAGTCAAAAGATACAATGGTTGATTGAAGAAGTTTGACCTAATTGAACAAGTTCTTGATTCCTTGATCACAAGTGCATAGCTCTCTCAATTATTAATATTTGGAAGTAGTTTTTTGTTGATATGGGTTCTTATTATCATCCACAACAACTTCTATTAACATGGAAAGAGTAATTATGCAAGAAAGTTTGTCAAAATTGAAAGGGGTTTCCAAGTTATTTTGGTGCTCTAGGAGCTAGGGTTTTGAACTTCTAAGCGTTATATCTTGCTCATATTTGGAGATTTTTGAGTTATTCCAAAGACATGCTTCTCTTTAAAGGGTTATCAATTAATCACTTCAAGAGTTTCAAGGAAATTTTATGTGGAAGATGCCTAATGATTGAGAAAGATTACGATTCCTCTAGATAGGCCATTAAATTCCCTTACGTGACTTCAAAAGATCATAACTTAGTCAATTTTAATCTCCTTAATCCCATTATTTTTCCATAATGATCTTAATGATGTTAACCTTAACTCTACTTATTTGTGCAAAGCTTGAAAGTGAGTGGAAGATGCTCTAAGAACTCAAAAGATTATGGGTCACCTCATGAATTTTCACCAATTTTATAAGGACATAACTTTTCAATACTTGGTATTTTTGAGTGATTCAAGTTTCACAATGATCTTTGGGAAGTCTACTTCAAGATAGCATCAATGATCAAAGCTCAGTTTTGGAGGAAGGCCTTATTTGAACTCGAAACATTATAGGTCACTTTTGAAGAAAAACTTAGAATTTTTCTAAGTACAAAAAGTCAGCATCTTTTTCTCAACTTTGACTCATCACAACTTTTAGCTCAAACGTCCATCTGATCTCATTCTTGGCACATTGCAAATATTGTGACCTTATCTTTCAAATGCTTCAAGAATCATGCCCTAAGACCCCTTGAGCTATGAATACCATTGATTAAAGTAGGTTCCTTGAAACTGAAGTTTCACTTCAAGTCAGATTGCAAAATTCATAATTTGGCTTCAATGACCAAATTTCCACGCGTTTTCCACTTAAACATGATTAGAAAATATGTTTGGATCATTTAGAATGATAAAACACATCATTTGATTGAGTTTTGATGCACATGTGGTCTCACTTTCTTAACGATCACATGTGTGCACGAGCTCAATGGAAATTGCATCATTCACCCCTCCTCTTAATTCCAGTCACTTCTCCTATAAATACAGGCTCTATTCCACTCATTTTTGCAAGCTTGAACAACCAAAATCACTCTGTCAAACTCCCTCCATAACTCACTTTTCTGGGATTTTTAATTCCTCTTTTCTCCACTTTTCAATCCAATTTCTTCATTGATCCTTCATCCTTGAACTTCACTGAAGTTAATAGAAGAAGAATCGAGCCTTAAGGTGCCCTGAATCGTGTTATCCAATTCCATTTACAAAGCAAGTTCATCTGACTTTGTTCAGGTAGTTTAAGGCAACAATTCTTCTAACTCAAATTACTGGAATGGTTTATGATGTTCACTTATGCTTGCTATTAACTCAATTTTGGTGAATCAGTGTGTTTGATACTTCTGTTTTCGATTTCAAATTTTTCAAAACATCTCTAATTTTTTCTAAATCAAGTAAGTTGTGTTTTAATAATGTTGAATTCCATCATATTCCCAGAGATGAAAATCAGATGGCGGATGCTTTGGCCATTTTGGCTTCTATGTATCAAGTAAATACTTGGAACGATGTGCCTCGTATCATAGTGTGACGCTTGGACAGACCAGCTCATGTGTTTGCAACAGAGGAAATGTCAGACGAAAAACCTTGGTATTATGATATCAAGCATTTTCTCCAGACTTAGAAATACCCGGCTGGTGCGTTGAATAAAGATAGAAAGACATTGAGAAGGTTGGCAGGCAGCTTTTTCCTCAATGAAGATGTGCTATACAAAAGAAATTATGGCATGGTCTTGCTTAGATGCGTGGATAGACACAAAGCCGACATGTTGATGCATGAAATCCATGAAGGTTCCTTTGGAACTCATGCTAATGAGAATTCCATGGTAAAGAAGATACTTAGGAAAGGTTACTATTGGCTGACAATGGAATCTGACTGTTACAAATTTGCAAAGAAGTGCCATAAATTCCAGATTTATACTGACAAAATTCATGTGCCTTCGACACTTCTCAATTTATTTCTTCCCCGTGGCATTTCTCTATGTGCGGTATTGACATAATTGGAATGATTGAATCTAAGGCATCAAATGGACATCATTTTATCTTGGTGGAAATTGACTACTTCACCAAATGGGTGGAAGAAGCTTCATATGCTAATGTTACTAAGCAGGTGGTAGTACGCTTTATCAAGAACAATCTTATATGTCGGTATGATGTGCCAAGCAGGATATCACCGACAACTGCTCAAATCTGAATAACAAGATGATGATAGAACTTTGTGAAGAATTCAAGATTGTCCATCACAATTCATCTCCTTACAGGCCAAAGATGAATGGGGTTGTTGAAGCTTCCAATAAAAACATTAAGAAGATCATCCAGAAAATGGTTGTTACCTATAAAGATTGGCATGAGATGCTCCCTTTTGCTTTGCACGGGTATCGTACATCAGTCCGCACTTCGACAGGGGAAACTATGTTCTCTCTTGTGTATGGTATGGAAGCAATACTCCCCGTTGAGGTTGAGATTCCCTCTTTACGTGTGATAATGGAAACCAAGTTGTCAGATGCTGAATGGGTCCAGAACAGGTTTGACCAACTGAATTTGATTGAAGAAAATAGAATGACTGCCTTATGTCATGGCCAGTTATACCAGAAGAGAATGAAGAAATATTATGATAAGAAGGACAAACCTCTTGAATTTAGAGAAGGTGACATTGTGCTCAGAAAGATCATGTCTTTTAATGTTGATTCTAGGGGCAAGTGGACTGCCAATTTTGAAGGCCCATATGTTGTCAAGAAAGCCTTCTCTGAAGGTGCATTGATTCTTGAAACTATGGATGGTAAGGAGTTCCCACTTCCTATGAATGCTGATGCAGTCAAGAAATACTTCACCTAAAGAAAATAAAATAACAACTCGCTAAGTCAAAAATTCGAAAGAGCGACTTAGGCAAAAAAGAGTGTCTCGGTAGGCTGAAAACCCGAAAAGGCGGTCTAGGCAAAAATAAGAGACACAAATAGAATGAACTCTCCTGCTAGGTTGAAAACCCGTAAAGGCAACCTAGGATAAAGTTATGGATTTCTTGGCAAGTAACTGCGTTAGACAGGACTTGATCATTGAAGAAACAATCCTCTTGGATCCTCACCATACTTCAACATAAGTCGCTGCTCAGGAATTCAAAGTTGTTAGGGAGAATTGTTGTCATTGTATTTCAATATATATTTTCAAATGTATTACCATTTTCCAAACTTTGTAATCATCTATGGAGTCTCGCTATTCACATACTACCATTCTATTAATAAAGTTTGAGCTTTTATCCAATTCTTTGTAATTCTCATTTTATTCTGCTTACAAAGACTCCATTTATTATTGATAGTAATTTTCAAAATAAAGAGATTTAATAATAAAATTGTTTTTGAAAAGAATTTACAAATTACATTTTACTTTAGATTTTGTGGCTCCAGAAAAACAAAAATAGTGATTCCAAGGATGGACGAACTCTGAAATTTTGGAAGTATGTATTCCCCTGGAAAGTTCTTTCAGGTCGCTTTCGCGGATATGTGCATGGTCTCTTGTTGTTTCTCAAATAGTTGGAGATAATACCAATTGATGTATGGTGCGGAGTTGGATTTGTAATCCCATTTTCCCAGTCAAGTCTTGGTTCAGTTTTTCTCTTCAGGTTGATCATTTTGATTTCGGATTTGCATGGTCTGAAGCCTCTATCCCAGATTCCGCAGTAAGGTCTTCGCTCCTATGATGGAAGTTCCTTCTCCCTTTGTGTGTTGAGGTGGAATAATTTGTAAAACATCGCCCTTTTACAGTGTCGGCATTATTGTTATTGTTTGTTTCTCAGGAAACTAGACAAGAGCAGTATCTTTTATAAGTGTTGAAACAATTGTCAACTTTTTGGGTTTTCTCCTGCCAAGTGTTGGGTTTGATTTAAAATCCCCATAATCTTGACTTTTTGCTGAATTGTTTGATTTCTTAAAATCCCCAAGTAAAGCTAAGATAACATCTCTCTCTGAAAGTTTTTATCCCCGTGTGGTTTCATAATTTCTCCCTAGGGAAGTTTATGTAATCATCGCCCTTATTGAAAAATGTATTTTGGTTTCGACAATGTGGTATTGCCCTCCCCATTGAAATCAGCACGAGATCCTCGTTTGAAGTCTCGACAATATGGTTTCCATCTTCCTTAGTGAAGTCAGTATTATAATCTCCAATGGAAGTCTAGACATTGACACGTTGTTTTCTCCATTGAAGTATGTGCAATATTCCCCGGTGAAGCCTGAAGGAGGATGTTATATCCATGTATCTGTACTGATTTGTTGTTTTGATTATCTTTCGGATTGTGTTTCTCCCCAATGAAGTTAAGCCATGAAATAGAATTTATTTCCTCAGTTGGTGCTTACTTTCTTATGAAATTTTCATTCTGGATGTGAATTAGCCGAGTGTTGACTTTACCCAAGATGGTTTTGTCTGGTTATTCCTAGTGTTGTATGTCTGTGTTGTCAGCATATACATGTTAACATTCATACATTCATACATACATCATGCATAGATGAATTTAAAATTATTTGCTCATCTACATTCATTATTGTTTTTATTGGTATATTTGCAAAGTTATGTTACCCTCTCTCCAATAGAGTGTCAACCTTAAGCAGGAAATGTATATTCTTTCAATTTCCCCATTGAGTTATCCCTCGTGGAAGAATTTTGCTTCAACCTTCCTATTCAGCTCACTGTGTGGTTAGATCCGCGGTCCCCTTTTGAGTTTATTTCTCATTAGGTGTTATCTTGGTTAACTGTTTCACTCTGGTTTATTTCTGATTCGAATTTGTAATACCCGACAACATTATTATTCTTATTTTTGCAAGTTTTAAGCCCGAATTTGAGAATGTGCATTTATTTTGGCACGAGAAGACTTTAGCTCCTCAGCAGGAATATATTGGTATTTCCCCAGAGAAGTCATATTTCTTTTTCCAATAGGGTTTCTTATAGCAGCAAGTGACATGTCTCTTTATTTGAGCAACCTGTATTTCCCCAATAAGTCTATTAGTCCCCAGAGAAGATTCATGATTTGTTACTATAATGGATGGTAGTCTCATCATTATGGGAGATAGTTTGTTGTTGATATTTGTTACTCCAATGGATGGTAGTCTCGTCATTATGGGAGATAGTTAGTTGTTGAGATTTGTTACTCCAATGGATGGTAGTCTCGTCATTATGGGAGATAGTTAATTGTTGAGATTTTTTACTCCAATGGATGGTAGTCTCATCATTATGGGAGATAGTTCGTTGTTGATATTTGTTTACTCTGGTGGGTGGTAGTCTCGTCATTATGGGAGATTGTTCGTTGTTGAGATTTTTTTACTCCGATGGATGGTAGTCTCATCATTATGGGAGATAGTTCGTTGTTGAGATTTGTTACTCTAATGATGGTAGTCTCATTATTATGGGAAATAGTTCATTGTTGAGATTTGTTACTCCAATGAATGCTAGTCTCATCATTATGGGAGATAGTTCATTGTTGATATTTATTACTCCAATGGATAGTAGTCTCGTCATTATGATAGATAGTTCGTTGTTGAGATTTGTTACTCCAATGAATGGTAGTCTCGTCATTATTGGAGATTATTCGTTGTTGATATTTGTCTACACTGATGGATGGTAGTCTCGTCATTATGGGAGATAGTTCGTCATTGAGACTCACTTTTCCCTAAAGAAATTCGTATGTTTCCAGTTATAAGTATTGATGTCGGCCACTTGTGACTTACCCCAATATTGGTATTTGTTGGTATTATCCTACTATTTCTTTCCGCCTGTGGGTCGATGTTACTTTTTTTCGCTATCTTCTCGGTGAGAGGATAGTTTGCAGTTATTTGTCAATCACTTTTATCCTTTATTTTCTCTCCTAAATATTTGAGTTGATGTTACTTTATCTTCTCCTTGGGCTTTACCCCAATAGAGTCGAGTCTTCTGTTCACCAGTGATTTATTTTATTTTGATCTTTTAATTTCATAAGCATTGCATGACATCTTAGGGCCAAAAATATGGCTTGTTTTATATTTAAGTATATTCAATCGTGTTAACACAAAGATTTTAACCTTTGTATCTCCAGATAGAAGACACTTAAATAAAGGTAGATGTTGTACCCTAATTTTTGCCCCTAAGATTCCTCTATCATCTCATATTAAATCAATCACAACAAGATTACACTAGGGTTTGGTTCTTCTCCCTATATTTAGGTTTGCTCATGATAAATCACCAAGAACCTTGATTTGTATATTGTGATCATATCTATTTTGTATTGATTAACTTTTAACTAACAAATGTAATGAATGTTTTCTCTAATTGATGATACTATAGGTGAGGGCACAACATATTTCATCAGGTTGATTTATAGGTTCATGAGTTTATTTCCATGCTTTCTTCAACAAAGCTTCATTAAGATCCAAGCTTCATCATTTAATACGCTTTAAAGTAATATCATGACAAGGTTTACTATGATTCATCATGCCTCAATTTGTCAAAGAAATTCAAAATATACAAGGGTTGATTGAAGAAGTTTGACCTAATTGAACAAGTTCTTGATTCCTTGATCACAAGTGCATAGCTCTCTCAATTCTTAATATTTGTAAGTGGTTTTTGTTGCTATGGGTTCTTATTATAATCTATAACAACTTCTATTCACATGGAAAGAGTAATTGTACAACAAAGTTTGTCAAAATTGAAAGGGGGTTCCAAGTTATTTTGGTGCTCTAGGAGCTAGGGTTTTGAACTTATAAGGGCTATATCTTGCTCATATTTTGAGATTTTTGAGTGATTCCAAAGACATGCTTCTCTTTAAAGTGTTAACAACTAATAACTTCAAGAGTTTCAAGGAAATTTTGTGTGGAATATGCCTAATGATTGAGAAAGATTACAAGTCCTCTAGATAGGTCATCAAATTCCCTTATGTGACTTCAAAAGATCATAACTTGGTCAATTTTTATCTCCTTAAGCCCATTATTTTTCCACAATAATCTTAAGGATGTTAAATTTAACTCTTATTTTATGTGCAAAGCTTGAAAATGAGTGGAAGATGTTCTAAGAACTCAAAAGATTATGAGTCACCTCATGCATTTTCACCAATTTTACAAGGCCATAACTTTTTCAATACTTGGTATTTTTGAGTGATTCAAGTTTCACAATGCTCTTTGGGAAGTCTACTTCAATCTAGCATCAATGATTAAAGCTCAATTTTGGAGGAAGGCCTTGTTTGAACTCAAGACATTATTGGTCACTTTTGAAGAAAAACTTAGAATTTTTCTAAGTACAAAAAGTGAGCATATTTTTCTCAACTATGACTCATCACAACTTTTATCTCAAACGTCCATCTGATCTCATTCTTGGCACATTGCAAATATTGTGACCTTATCTTTCAAATGCTTCAAGAATCATTCCCTAAGACCCCTTGAGCTATGCATACCATTGATTCAAAGTTGGTACCTTGAAACTGAAGTTTCACTTCAAGTCAGATTGCAAAATTCATAATTTGGCTTCTAATCACCAAATTCCACGCGTTTTCCACTTAAACATGATTAGCAAATATGTTTGGATCATTTAGAATAACAAAACGCATCGTTTAATTATATTTTAAAGCACATGTGATCACACTTTCTTCATGATCACAGGTGTGCACTCAAGGGAAATTGCATCATTCACCCTTCCTCTTGATTCCATTCGCTTCTCCTATAAATACAGGCTCTATTCCACTTATTTTGGCAAGCTTTAATAGAAAAAATCACTATGTCAAACTCCCTCTATAACTCACTTTTTTGAGATTTCGAATTCCTTTTTTCTCCACTTTTCAATCCAATTTCTTCATTGATCCTTCATCCTTAAACTTCACTGAAGCTAACCGAAGAAGAATCAAGTCTTGAGGTGCCCTGAATCATGCTATCCAAGTCCATTTACAGAGCAAGTTCATCTGACTTTGTTCAGGTAGTTTAAGGCACCAAATATTCTAACTCAAATTACTAGAATGGTTTATGATGTTCACTGATGCTTGCTATTAACTCAATTTCGGTGAATCAATGTGTTTGGCACTTCTGTTTTCGATTTCAAAATTTTCAAAAGATTTATGATTTTTTCCAAATCGAGTAAGTTGTATTTTATATAAATTTGGCGCGAGGATATGGTTGTGATCGTCTTAAAGAGATGCGTCTGATGATACCACTGTGAGCGTCTAAACTTACAGATTTAAGAATCATGGTTTCGCCCTAGTTGCAGGGTAGCTGGAGGTTGAAGATTACCTACTTGGCCTCTTCAACCAATGAGAGCAAGACATTTGAAATGTTGTGATTGGTCTGACTTTCGTGACTTCAATGCGCGCTTGTTGACCGTTGATCACCATACATCATCATTTTTGAACCATCAAATGCGCCAACGTGTTTTAATGAACTAGATCCAACGCCTCACATTATTTCTGATTTATTTATTTTTACAAAATTTGTTTTAATTTCAAAAATTCGTAACTCTCTTATTTTTTATCCAAAACTAATGGAAAAATATATAAAAATACTTTGAATTATTTCTGACTTTGTGAATATTTTTTCAAATTCTTATTTTAATGTTTGATATTTTTCATAATTTTTTTTGTTTGCCTTATTTTAATTGTTTTAAAAATACTTTTTGATATATTTTTAAATTCTAAATTTTTTTATAAAAACCTTCTTCCTTATTTCTGACTTTCTGAAATTTTTCTACAATTTTATTTTGACTTCTATTATTTTTGATCTTTTTTTCACTTATTTGAGTGATTTTAATTAGTTTAAAATGCTTTTCTGTTTTAAAAAATTACCAAAAAATTTATAAAAATATTTGAGATCACTTCTGATTTTTCTATGGTCTCTTTAAATTTTTCTTTGATACTTTGAATATAGTTTGCTATTTTATCTTTTATTTTCATTTTAAAAGCCATTTAAAAATAATTTTTCCTTTTTTATTATATTCATTAAATGCAATTTATTTTTTTAATATATTCTAGCTATGTGACTGTTGATCATGAACTTCATTAACATCATTGGATCTTGGGCGTTGAGTTTAACTCCACCAAAATGGATGGATGATTTTAATGATAGTTTGATTAAAAAAATTTATTCAAATACTTCCCTTCCATCTTCATCTCATCCCCTTCTCTTTTGTGCTACATGTTGTTAGACGATGATCTACATATCATCTCTCCAAACATATGGCACATATATTACTATTGACCGACCTCAAAATCGATACGATTTCTATATAAGTCCACTTACGATTGCTTAACATAGTACTAAATTTTGTCCCGATTCAAGAAATGATCATTCGTGGCCCAAACATGTGTTTGCATGCCCAAGTATGTTTAATTTGAAACCTTTGATCCAATAACCTTTAGATTCATTGTTGGGAGGTTTTGGTCTTATCAATCCTCTAATGAATCTTCATAAATTTTGGACTAAGTGAATTATTTAAACATCGTTGATCATTTGTTGTTTCCTTGAGAATTTGAAATGAATGATATACTTGACAAAAAGCAAATGAAGCTTATTATTTTGAGACTTTGATTTTATCAATCTTCTAATGAGTTTTCAAATGCAAGTTTCAATATGGTTATTCAACTAACCTCTAATTTCTAACTCATTAACAATTGACTTTTATTTTTATGCTTTTACTTTATGCCTTTACTTTTACGCACCATTTATTTTAGCATTTACATTTCATGCTATTTTCATCTTTGCTCACTTGAGCATTTATCTTTATGTCTTTTTACTTTGCTCACTTGAGCTTTTCATTTTCTTTTTGAAGATACCTAATAATCAACTTGAACAATAAAAAGCTTTAACTTTACTTGGACTATTTGGTTACTATCCTTGGCATTTTGGAGTTATGGACTTCTTGGACTTAGGAATAGAGACCTTGACCTACCTTGAGACCTTGTGACTTCTATTTCTATTTTGTATGGAGTTCTTGAGGTTTACCCCGAAACATTGGGTTGTTTGTTTTCTTTGTGTGTAGGTTATTCTGATTATATGCTTTATTTGTGATCGGGAATTCATTTGTATACAGTCGTTACTCTGCCTAATTTTTGTGAAGACATGATGCATTTGAAGTTTGGTATTCTTAAGAGGTTAATTATCTTTGCTTGTTTGGTCTCAATCTAAAGGATGATAAATCTACATTGACTCATTGTGTTAATTGTTAGCTTCTTGTTGGTTAGACGGTTCTTTTCCCTAGCTTTTACCTTATGCTTTAGGATAGTCCCTTCATCTCTTCCCATCTTCTTTAATTTCAAAAATCTTCTCCCTCATTTTCAAAACTATTCTTGTTTTCTAAATTTGAACTGCTTTCACAATAAACTTGGACTTAGGTCCATGCATTTTCAAAAACATTTTCTCAATCAAACTTTTAACAACTTAATAATACTTTGACATTTTTTGTGAGAAGACTAAAAGACAATCAATCTCATTCAAACCATTTTTTCCATTTTGGCTTTTATCCTTAAACTTTTCTCAAAAGATTAGACTTTGGTCAACTTTTGTAGTGATATGAGCTACTATACTTCTACGATATATAGTGAAGTAAGACATTTTCCACTTGGGTGTTGGGCGAGGCTTTGTTGATTTCAAAATTCAAGCCATATCCTCCACTTTGAGAGGATGCAAATTCTCCTTTCTCATAATAGTGGGTTGTAAGTATGTTCTTCCACTCGGATAAGACAATGATGTCTCGTCTCTTAAATTAACCAACACACTTGTGTTTTAAAAAATTTTAAAGGTGAACTACGAGTACCCTGATCCCTTATTGCACTGAAGGTGGTACGTAGGCACTAAATGTTCGCAACCGCGGCGGGTGCAAAAATTGTAAAAAATTTATTTCTTTTCTCATCTCCACCATTTATTTTTATATACAACTCTTATAGCCAAAATACACAAATTTTCAAAGAGGTTCCTACAGAGTACCGTAGATGTTTAGGGTGCTAATACATTCCCTTTGCATAACCAACCCCTGAACTTAGATTCTCTCCCCTTTTTTGGGTTATTCTCTCTTTTCTCATACCTTTGGAAACAATAAAGCGCGGTGGCGATTTTTATTTGATCTGTGTGAGTCAAATGAATCCAATGGCTTAGTCTTAAAATTTCTACCACTACACATATGCTATGATATTCTGTAAATGATGTATGAGTACAATATGTTGCTGGAACATATCGGTAGCTTTGTATAACATCTTTAGTTGGGGAAAATAAATCCTTGATTATTGCTGGGGAATGAAGAATATGAATCTTCAATCTCGTTTAGAATGTCTATGATGGGGGGATTCATGCTTTCTATTTGTGGATACTTCACTAGGGACGTCCAACTTCTGCTTGGGGATAGAAGAATTCCAGGAAAATTGATCATTCATTGTTCTTTTGAAGGATTTGATTCTTATGTACCGTGACTGGGGACAAAGGAGATGAAGAATCCTCTGCTGTGTTGTCTGACGTCAACTCTTCTGGGGAGGGCAAGGTTGGATGACATCAGGACGGGGGAGAGAATCCTACTGGGGAATTGCAATATCAGAGAAATAAATTATGTTGGGTAAATAAACCCTGCTGGAGAAGGGATTTCCTGTAAATTGCATTGAGGAGATGATCTCTGATGGGGATGAGCTTGTGAAGATAACTCTGCGGGGATTTTGAGAATAGCTGAAATTTTATTCTAATCCCTAGGGTCTTTAGTAAATGTTGATCCTATTTTTACACATATATTTTGTTAATAATAATCATGTTCAAATGCATATGTTCATTCAATGTAATTATTGAATGTTTTTGCAAACAAAACAAAGAAAGTAAAACAATTTTGAATTTGAAATTGACTTGTATTGATTTAGAAAGTTTGCCTATAAACAGACAGATTTATACAAAAAGACCAAAAATCCTAGAAAGAGGAAATCATCGTAAGAATTAAGAAAGGGTGCAAAGAAAAATAAGGAAAAATAGCTATGTAGAAACGATCCCATCCAGTTTCAACTCTGCTATTGCCCCTATTTCTTCAAGCATCTCATCACTTGTTATTGGAAGAAGTTGACTGAATTGATATGTACCATTTGAACTTGACGTTGATAATAAATCTTTCTATAAGTAGATGATCCAATGGGGCATAGTCATACATTTTAATCCCTAACTTTTGCTTGGACCGCCCTTTCAGGTTTTCAGTCCATCGGAATATCCTTTTTTGCCCAAGCCGCCTTTTCAGGTTTTTGACTTGTCTGATGTATATATATATATATATATATATATATATATATATATATATATATATATATATATATATATATATATATATATCCCTATTTTTTGCCCGAACCCTTTTGGTTCTCCGGGATGCCCTTACTTTTGCCTAGGCATGTCAACATATATTGTCTTAGTCGGCGAGCAGCCCATGCCAAAGCGCAGCAAGTTTTCTCGAGCAGTGAGTATCTTGTTTCAAAGTCGGTAAAAAAATTTCTAACGTAGTATATTGCATGCTCTTTTCGACCATACTCGTCATGTTTCCCCAATACACACCCCATTGAGTTCTCTAATACTGTCAGGTACATGATCTGTGGTTTTCCTTCAACCGGTGGCATCAAAATCGGAGGTTTTTGGAGGTATTCCTTGATTTTATAAAAGGCTATCTAACAATCCTAGTTCAATTTACTACTTGTTCTTTCTTCAGCAACTTGAAGATTGGCTCAAAAGTAGCGGTCAAATGGGAAATAAATCGGGCAATGTAGTTCAAACGTCCCAACAAACCTCTGACTTCTTTCTCAGTACGGGGAGCTGACATCTCTTAAATGGCTTTAACCTTGGCAGGATCAACTTCAATACCCTTATCACTGATGATGAAACTTAGGAGTTTACCATATCTTACCCCAAAAGTGCACTTGTTTGGATTCAACCTCAACTTGTACTTTTTCAACCTCTCGAAAACCTTGTGTAGGTGGTCAACATGTTCCTCTTCAGTCTGAGACCTGGTTATCATGTCATCAATGTACACCTCTATTTCATGATGGATCATTTCATAGAACAAAACTACCATAGCATGCTGATATGTTGCACCGGCATTCTTCAAACCAAAAGGCATAACTTTATAACAGAAAGTCCCCCAATGTGTGACAAAAGTAGTATTCTCCATGACTTCAGGTGCCATCTTGATTTGATTATAACCATAGAAACTATCCATGAAGGAAAATACTTTTTGTTGTGCGGTGTTGTCAACCAGAACATCAATATGCAAAAGCGAAAAATCATCTTTGGGGCTTGCCTTATTCATATCCATGTAGTTTACACACATATGCACTTTGCCATCCTTTTTAGGTACTAGCACCACATTTGAAACTCACTGAGGATAGAACGTAACAGCTAAGAAACTTGCATTAAACTGCTTCATAACCTCATCTTTGATCTTTTCAGACATCTCGGGATGCATACGACGAACTTTTTATTTTATAGGAGGACAACCTTCCTTCATGGGTAGATGGTGAACCACAATGTTAGTATCAAGCACTAGTGTTGTACCCAAAAATTTGCCCTCTCATATTTTCCCAAGATCTTTCTCTTACATGGTGATTACAAGCATTTGATTAAAGGAAAAAATAAAAAAATTTGAAGATAAACAAGGTCTTTCGATTGGCATGAACAAGGCGTCTTTCGATTGGTATTTTGATAAGCCTCGATTGGGTGCCTAACCTCCTCCAAACTTGCCTCAATTTTCCAAGCTTCAACTGAAGCCTTTGACTGTTGCTTGCTTGTTGTATTCAAGCTTCGACTGGGCATGTTTTCCCTTTAAAACAACCTCATTCGATTCAAAGGGGAAGGGCTTCTTGTCAGTGCTCCTTCGATTGCACCATTGTCTTTGCATGCTAGCTTGACTCACAAACGCAATGGCTACCTGTATGCAAGATGGATCCCTACTTCGATTGGGAATTTTTTTTCCTTAGAGCAAGCTTGTTTCCTGCTTCTACTAGGAAAATTATCCCTCTGGGCGTGCCTTCAGCGTACAAAGAAAGAACCTCTCCAAACTGTCTTTCGATTCATAAAGCTCCCACTGGGAAAATGACCCCTCAGTGTGTCACCAGCACATGTATGCCTCTTCCGATTGCCTTCAGCACACAAGGCCAAGACTCCTTCAGGGTGTCCTTCGATCCACCAGGAAAAAAGCTTCTTTTGATGCGCCAGACAAAAAGTTGCATTCGACCACAAGGCACTGGCCACCATTATGCCAGCTTCGCCTAGGCAACGTCCTCCTTTACGCTTGTCTTGACTTGCTTCATGCTAGCATCCACAAGGCATAGGCTGCCTTTGTGCCAGTTTCGAATGGACGCTGACCCTCTTGTGAAACAATTGTACACACTTCAACACACCAAAGGCCCATTCGAAGGGTACACCAGAAGGACCATCTAAAGACCCAGTCGAAAGAGGAAACTTGAGCCAGTCGAAGATTACACAAGAAGTACATTTAAAGAAGCATGCAGAAGGCCCAGTCGAAGGCTACACAAGAGGTCCAGTCGAAAGAGGCAACTTGAGCCCAATCGAAGGCAACACAAAAAGGCCCATTCGAAGGGTGCATGGGAAGTCCAATCCAAGGATAGAGACTGGAAGTATTCGAAAGCCAAAATTGTCTACATTTATTCAAATTTCAAAAAGAGGACAATATCCCATGTTTTTTGCCACAGTTATAAAACTTCATTCATGGCCTTAAAAACATTTGTTTATGGCAGTTTAAACTATTGTCTTCTTGTCCCCTCCCCTCTACTCTATATAAGTAGCATGCTTGCAAGCCAAATGGACGGTTACACACACATTGGAGAGACGTTGCCCCATAAACCAACCAAAGTATTAAAAAAAATCATAAGTGATCCAAATCAAAGCAAACCTTAAACAAAGGCACCCACGTCCAGAAGCCAAATCAAAGCAATCCTCAAACAATGATATCCACACCCATCACCACAAGTTTATCCATCAATCGTTGGTAAGAATTAGTAAAAAGATCAAACTCTACATTTGCATGACACATCTATAATTTCATTCGATTTGTTATCCAAGACTAAAGACATGGGTTCGACCCCAGGTTTGCTTTTTTTTTTGTTGCAAACATTTACTGCAGATATAGCATGAATAGACCCAGCGCGCGCAGGATCGAAGGACCTGGGTTTTGATACCCAGGTCCTGCTTCTTTGCTTTTGCTAACACACCTTTGCAAATTAAGTTCCCTAACAGTATCCACCCTCTGGATCGAAAGCCGTATCATGTCACTGGATCAAAGGATAACACCCTTCACAGAATCGAAAGACAACACCCCCTCTTAATCGAAAAGCCCATTCTCCCTCTAGATCGAAAGATCCATTCTCCCTCTGGGTCGAAAAGTCGATTCTCCCTACAATCGAAGGAATCCTTTTTTTTATTTTATTCTTTGTTTCATTTCTTTATTAACCCTTTTTCTATTTAACTTGACATTGAATCAAAAAATAACGAAAAATATTAGGCTAGTTATTTTTCTAATTAAATTAATTTTGTAAATAAATAAATTAATTATTTTAACCTCTTTCTTGAAATTAAAACTAAATAGACTTAGGTTATATTTTATTAAAATAAAAACAAAACAAAAATATTTTCATTTCTTAGGATATTTTTAGACATTATTTTCAATTTCACGCGCGTTTATTTAATTTCACATTTTTATTACTAATGTACCTGCTCACTGGATGTAATAGATTAAAGCTAGGACATTTACTGCTTTATCCCCCTCATTCTTGTAGAATGTAAATCCTCTCCCTAAAGCATTGTAATAGCATAGATTTAAATTCCTGCACTTTAATATTCTGCAATATATATTAACTACTAGTAATTAGGCGTGTATGATAAGACTAATAATCAAACGTTAGCAAACTTAACAAAAAGAAAAAAATAACTGAGCATAACACACTTGCACATGTACACCTCTAGGGTACCCCACTTTGATTGCCTTTAGAAATAAAACAATCATGAGGCAGAAATGCTTTAGCAAAGACCCATAAATCAAAAGATCATAGTCCTTAAACAAAATTGCTAAAGTGTCTCCACAAGTTGCCTTTGTGACTGTAACGTCCCATTTGAATATCCCTCATACATCCAACGATAGGGTTACCTACTCACTAATAGTAGGATAACACTGTCTAAAGGATAGGGGAAAATAACTACCTTTTCAAGTATAAAAGTAGATAGCTGTTAGAAGTTTGCTCAAAAACATTTTGCACTTACATAAATACTGCTTTTCAAAAACAATTTTCAAAACATTTGTTTTGTTAACACTCTTGAGGATTGATACAAGAGTTAAACGCAAAGAAAATTTCCGCACTAGGGCATTTTCCAAACATTTTCAAAGTACACAAAGCACAAAGGTATTTCAAAAATGAGCAAACTTCTAAGAGCCCGTAGAAAACTACGGATGGAAAGGGTGCTAACACCTTCCCTTTCCATAATCTACCCCCTTACTCAGAAAATCTAGAAAAGGTCTTTTTCTGTTCTTTTCACCCTTTCCTTAATTTGGATAAAATAAAATTCGGTGGCGACTCTTGCTTACCGCAACATTTGCAAACACAAAAGCAAAACCAATATATAATAGTCGGTTCTGCCACCGTATCACAGAACTGGAGACTCTGCTGGGGATAAATAAAAGTGGGGTTACCTTAGAGTTTAGTTCATCACTTTAAATTTCTTTTTGTATGCTTTGTTTGCTTTATCCTTGGAGGGTTGTTTAGGTTGTTACTATAGATCCTACACGCAGATCTGGGGCACACTTTTAGGTAAACAGCAATAGATTATGGAGACTGTACGGTGTAGACCGATATGGTTGAAGCGATAGATGTGTTAGTGTGACACTTTGGTTGGTATCGGTATCCCTTATGTTGAATCGAGGAGAATATGGGGCCGCCGTATGGTATCGTGAAGCACTAACGGACCTTAGAACCTTAGTTGAACAAACTTGACCATTAGAAATTAGTGAGATAGTCGGCCTCGGTGTAAAGGTGGGGATTGATTGATACTCGATGCTACACTCATTGAGATCAGACTTTCGAGATGTTTCAGCCGCAAGAAAAGATTGCTAGGCTGAAATAACGCTCGATAAAGGAAGATCAGTGATATTGAGACTCCTTAGAACCCAGTTACTATTTTTAAGACAGGTTGAACCAACTAAACTTCAAGAGGGTACTTACCTATAAACCCCATGCAAGCCTGAACCTAAGGTCTTGTGTGTTTTGTTTGTTTGTGATTAATTTTCTTAAACATGACATCATGCATCATAACATCCATTTTTCATTACACTGACCATTTCAAGGACCGAGGGAATTTATCTTTGTTCTGTTTTGTAGATTATGGCTTTCGCTCGTAGAAATACTATCCGGATCAGATTCGTGAGAATACCTCTCCAACTCAAAGAGCTGGTATCAAGGGTTCCTGAGACTTCCTCATTTACCAAGAACTAAGGTCGACTTCTCAATATGGTTACCTTGGGTTTTGATGAGAAGATGATGAGTGTACTCTTTCAATTCCTTGACCCTAAGCACCATTGTTTCACTTTTCCAAATTATCAACTGGTGCCCACCATGGAAGAGTTCTCTCAAATATTGGGTATACCTATTCTTGATCAGACGCCTTTCACTGGTTTAGAAGAAGCTCCCAAGCCAGAAATCATTGCAACAGCTTTGCATCTGAAACGGTCCGACATTGTATCCAACTGGGAAACAAGAAGTGGTGTTAAGGGTTTTCTAGCTAAGTTTCTGTACGAGAAGGATCACCAATTTTGGGATGATTTGGATTTCCAAGCTTTTGAGGAGGTTCTGGCCCTTCTAATCTATGGATTAGTGTTGTTCCCTAATCCAGACTTTCTCATAGATGTGGATGATATCAAGGTTTTCCTCTCTCGTAACCCTATGCCAACTCTACTCGGAGACATCTTGCATACCCTCCACACTCGCACCATGAAGAGAAAAGGGATTATTATGTGTTGTGTGCCATTGTTGTCAAGGTGGTTTATTTCTCACCTCCCTAAATCAGTATTGAAAAATGAAGAAGGTTTGGGTTGGTCGCGAAGGATAATGTCACTTTCTCACTCAGATATCCTCTGGTATTCCCGATCTATGGGAGATATTTCTGTTATTGACCACTGCAGGGAATTCCCTAATGTCCCACTACTTGGCATTAGGGGAGGCATAACTTATAATACTTCTCTGGCCTTATGACAATTTGGTTATGCTCTAAGGGATGGTCCCCACGATATGCTTATACAGGGCATTATATTTAACTACAAGGATGATTCTTAAGGGTATCGTCAGAGGTCTGTACGAGCTTAGGGCATGGTAAACAGATTTGATACCAGAACTTTGGGGCCTAAGACTTCTATCACAATGGAACCTTATCTCAAATGGGTACGAGCTCACGCTCAGAACCTGATAATACCATATATATCCATCTTACCAATGGTTGTAGAGCCCATTTCCGAAGGGGATATTCCTTATATAGTTCTCCATCCTGACATGTCTACTGATCTTGAAGAGCTGCAGAGATCTTGGACTCAGTTAAAGAAAGAACGGGATACCTTTAGAGATCATTTCTATGTCAATGAGAAGAAAGTCTTGGAGCTTACGAAACAACTTCACAAAGAGGAAATTCTTAATGTCTATCTTGACACGAAGAGGAAACGCCCATGGGAAACCCGATGTCTTAGATTTTAGAATTTTTCAATTGTAAGCCTAAAAAGGCAATTGTATTTTGAATTCTACTAATTAAATCTTTGTTTCATTTTTGGTTCACAAATTTAAATTGCTCGGAGTCCTTGAAAACATTGCATACATATACCATACATATCATTGCATAAATAGGTTTCAGGACAGGTTTCTTATCTTCTTCATTGTTTATTTCAGCAATGGTTCTTAAAGAAACAATTAAGGAGCTTCTGGCACAGAATGCTCAATTCCAAGAAATGTTCCTGAATCTGGCCAAGGGACAAGAAGACTTGAAAGCTCTGATTCTCAAGGACAAGAAGAAGAAAAAGAGGCCAGTGGATGTTTTGAACTTGGGAAGAAGGTTCAAAGTACCGGTGAAGCATGTTTCAGAATAGATAAGCCAAGGAGACCACAGTACAAGGGAGTCTGAAGAAGATGAGCCTGACTATTCTGAGGAGCAGTATCCTCCTGCTGGTGACAAATACAAATAGCTGGAGGATCGGCTCAATGCTATGGAGATCCAAAGAGTGGCCAGGTTAGACTTTGAAGATCTAGGACAGGTCTCAGGGGTGGTCATCCTGCGGAAGTTCAAGGTCCCTACATTTGCTAAGTACGACGGTGTCTCCTGTCCTAAGCTACATTTAAAGTCGTATGTCAGGAAAATTCAACCCCACACTACTAATAGGGATTTATGGGTACACTTCTTCCAGGAAAGTTTGGCAGGGGCTCGGCTGGAATGGTTCTATCAACTAGAAAGAACCAATGTGCGTAATTGGGAATATCTACTGCTGCTTTCTATAAGAAGTACCAATATAATTCCAACCTCTCCTCGAATCGTACACAGTTGCAAAGCATGTCTATGGGTTCCGGTGAAGGCTTTAAGGACTATGCCCAAAAATGGAGAGACCTTGCGGGAAGAGTCCAGCCTTCGTTGTCTGATAGGGAGCTGGTGGACATGTTCCTGGGCACATTATCCAGGTCGTTCTTTAACCACCTGATCAAAAGTCCTTCTGCTGGGTTTACATAATTGATATTGATAGGTGAGTGGGTAGAGGATGGCATTAAAAGTGGTAAGATACAGAGGGATACATCCTCCAGCACTGCAAAGAAACCATTCAGAGGAAAGAAGGAGGTCAGTGTTGCTTATGACCAAAGAAATCTTAACAAAATTGAGCGTCATCCAACGGTAGGGGCTGTTATGATTTCCAATTCTGCATCAAACCAGCAACAGAATAATCAGTCCATAATAGATAAGCCAAGGAGACAGTTTACCCAGATAAACATGACCCTATCTCAGGTTTTAGCACACCTGCTGAAATCCAAATTGGTTACCCTAAAAGAGGCTCCCAAGAATCCCAACACTACATCTCCTCACTACAATGAAAATTCTCGGTGTGCTTACCATTCTGAAAGTGCAGGCCTTGATACAAATGACTGTTGGACTTTGAAGAATAAGGTGCAGGATTTGATCAAAGCAAAAGAGATTGAATTCGACGCTCCTGAAACCCCTAATGTTATTACTGCCCATATGCCCAAGCACGGTCGTGGTGTCAATGCTATTGATTATGACATCTTTGTTGCTTCAATGGATGAACTAGCTACTCCGCTCCTGACTATTAAGAAGAATCTCTTACAGGCCAGTTTATTTTCGGGTTATGGTGAAGGTTTCCATTTGTGTTTGTCCTTACCTAATGGTTGCCATTTGTTGAAGGAAGGCGTTCAGTGCCTGATGGATGATGAAGAAATCATGTTTGAAAAGACTCCAATTACAAGTGTTTCATGTGAATATGTTTCTATCATTACCATTTTCGCCAATCCTCCCAAGGTCTCCTCCAAAAGACCTGTCAAGATTACATTTGTTCTAAAAGTTACTCCGTTGATAATTACTTTCCCTGGACCTATACCATATTCCTCGGATAAAGTTGTTCCCTGGAACTATGGGGCTGACGTCTATTACCATAGAGTCAAGAAAGATTTGCTGGTTGTTAAGGATAAAGATGTTGAAGACTCTGGTCTTGACATTAGTAATATCGTCGGGACCAGCAAAATCACCAGAAGCATAAGGGTTTTCTCCCTCGAGATCTCTCCTCCTGAAATTGTTTCTACTCCTGTGATCACCCCTACTACTACTCCTATCAGTATTCCTATGACTACTCCTACTGCTATCCCTACTGCTAACCCTACTACCGAGTCGGTCGAGACTCGGGGCAAAGAGATATTGGTTGAACCTGTCCAGACGAAGGCACATCCAGAAGCCATCCCTGAGGCTTCTAAGAAGGAGATGGAAGAAATCTTAAAAATAATAAAGAAGAGTGACTACAATATGGTCGAACAAATGGGGAAGACCCCTTCCAAGATCTCAATGTTGGCCCTGTTATTGTACTCTGAAGCCCATGCCAAGGCTTTAGTGAAATTCCTCAAGACTTCTCACGTACCACAAGAAACCTCCGCTGATCAATTTGAAGATTGTGGCCAGTTTGACTGTTGACAATGGGCTAGTTTTCTCTGATGCTGATCTGACTCCCAGAGGAAGGAAACATAATGATGCTCTACACGTCTCTATCGAGTGCAGGGGCACTATTTTGGCCCATGTTCTAGTGGATACAGGTTCATCATTGAATGTTCTGCCCAAGAAGGCCCTTGGCAGGTTAGATTGTGAAGGTTTGACTCTGAAGCCTAGTAACATTGTGGTGAGAGCCTCTGACGGTTCTAAAATAATGGTGCATGGGGAGGTGGACATCCCTATCAAAGTGGGCACTCAGACGTTTAATTCCACTTTCTACGTGATGGAAATCTTCCCATCTTACTCTTGTTTATTGGGCCAACCTTGGATCCATGGGGTTGGCGTTGTGACTTCCACCCTACATCAGATGCTGAAATACCCAGTCAATGGGAAAATTATCACGGTCCATGGGGAGGAGGAGTACATGGTAAGCCACCTGAACTCTTTCAGGTATGTTGAAATGGACGGCGAGTTCATTGAGACCCCCAGTCAGAACTTTGAGGAGGTTCCACCGACTGTTGCTGCAACCAAAACATATGCCAGTATTCCAAAGATTACCAGGCCTTCACTAAAGATGGCTTCTCTGAAATATTCCAGGGCAGTTGTTGAAGAAGGTGGGTGTATAATTTGTGGCCAACTTTCGGATATCCCCTACAAATCTGACAAATTTGGTTTGGGTTTTACATTAGGAGCTCAAAGGGATGTTCGTCGCGCTCGTGCCGGAGGACCACCCTTACGCATCAGCAATCATGAGGTTAATGCTTTGGAAGATAGTGGCAGTGATTGTGACATGGACCAGTGGATCTTCCCAACTGTTAGCAGAGGACTCACCAACTGGAAGGCTAAAGACTTCATGCTGATTACTTTTATTCAGGAGTAATTTTCCTTTTTTTTTGGATATGTAATAAATGAATAATACAAACTCTAAAACCTTGTGTCTTACCCGAGGCACAATGGTTATTTTGTGAGGGTTATCATGTTTCATTATCATATGTCATTAATAAAGCATTGGACGTTTTTACATACAAATTTTGTGCTCTTTGCCTTTATTTTTAGCTTCTTGCTTTATTAAAACAAGTTATGCTCTTACACACACTCACATAACAAAATGCAGATCCACATCCACTCTGGATCCCATTGATAATGGTTCTGCTATTGCTCAATATGACTTTGAAAATCCGATCAACCAAGCTGAGGACGAAGGTGAGGAAGATGTGAGGTACCGGGAGAGCTTTCCAGACTGTTACAACAGGAAGAAAGGGCAATACAGCCTCATAAGGAGCCAGTTGAGACAGTGAACTTGGGCACTGAAGAGAACATAAAAGAAGTCAAGGTAGGTGCTAACTATGAGCCCAGCGTTAAACAATGATTAACATAGATGCTACATGAATATGTTAAGGTTTTTGCCTTGTCATACGAGTACATACCGGGACTTGACACCAATATTGTGGTTCATCTCCTGCCTACAAAATAGGACTACCCTCCATTAAAACAGAAGGTTCATCGTATGCGGCCGAATATGTCAGAAAAGATCAAGGCTGAAGTCATGAAACAGTTCGATACTGATTTCTTAGCTGTCACGTCCTATCCATAATGGGTTTCCAATGTTGTTCTAGTACCTAAGAAGGACAGTAAGATGTGTATATGTGTGGATTACAGAGACCTGAACAGGGCAAGCCCCAAGGATGACTTTCCGCTTCCCCATATTGATGTTCTGGTTGACAGCACTGCACAACATAAGGTATTCTCCTTCATGGATTGTTTCTCTGTATACAATCAGATCAAAATGGCACCTGAGGACATGGAGAAGACAACCTTATTCACACAGTGGGGCACTTTCTGTTACAAGGTTATGCCATTCGGGTTTAAGAACGTCGGGGCAACCTATCAGCGCGCCATGGTAGCTCTGTTTCATGATATGATCCATCACGAGATAGAAGTCTACGTTGATGACATGATAGCCAGGTCTCAGACTGAAGAGGAGCACCTTGATCACCTACGGAAGTTATTTGACAGGATGAAGAAATACAAACTAAGGCTAAACCCGAATAAGTGCACTTTCAGAGTAAGATCCGGTAAGCTCTTAGGTTTCGTAGTCAGTGACAAAGGCATTGAAGTGGATCCTGCAAAGGTCAAAGCTATACAAGAAATTCTAACTCCTCACACTGAGAAGGAAGTTAGAGGATTCTTGGGACGCTTAAACTACATAGCCAGATTCATTTTACATTTGACCGCTACTTGTGAACCAATCTTCAAATTACTGAAGAAAGATCAAGCAGTGAAGTGGAATGATGATTTCCAGTACGCCTTTGACAAAATCAAGGAATACCTTCAAGAGCCTCCAATTATGTGCCACCAGTTGAAGGAAGACCTCTGATCATGTACTTAACGGTATTAGAGAACTCAATGGTGTGTGTATTGGGGAAGCATGACGAGTCTGGTCGAAAAGAGCATGCAATATACTACCTTAGCAAAAAGTTTACCGACTGTGAAACAAGATACTCACTGCTCGAGAAAACTTGATGCGCTTTGGCATGGGCTGCTCGCCGACTAAGACAGTATATGTTGACTCACACTACCTTGTTGATATCTAAAATGGACCCTATCAAGTACATCTTTGAGAAGCCCGCTCTCTCCGAAAGAATAGCAAGATGGCAAATGATCTTGACCGAATACGACATTTAATACACAACCCAGAAAGCAATTAAGGGAAGTGTACCAGCTGATCATTTGGCTCATCAGGCCGTGGATGACTACCAATCCATGAATTTTAAGTTCCCAGATGAGAACATCATGTTAGTAATTGATTGTGAAGAACCTGGACCGGATGAAGGACCTGAAAAAGGATCCAGATGGACTATGGTTTTTGACGAAGTTTCTAATTCTCTTGGCAATGGCATTAGCATTGTGATCATATCTCCTGAGGGCTATCATACTCCTTTCACTTTTAGGCTATGTTTCAACTGTACATACAATATGGCTGAGTATGAAGCATGTATCATGGGTCTCAAAGCTGCAATTGATTTAAGGATCAAGTTCTTAAGTGTGTTTGGAGATTCAGCTTTGGTAATCAGCCAGATCAAAGGAGAATGGGATATGAAGCATCCTAATCTTATCCCGTACAAAGAGCATGTGTTGACACTAATCCCATACTTTGAAGAAATTACCTTTTAGAATTTTCCACAAGAGGAAAATCAACTAAAGGACACGCTAGCTACGATGTCATCCATGTTCAAGGTCAGGTGGGATAATGATGCTCCCCAGATCACCATTGAGAGGATGGACGAGCCATCATACTATCACGAGATCGGTACTGAAAAAGTAGTGGACAAGCCTTGGTTCCATGAAGTCAAAAGATATCTCGAAACTCACGAATACCCTGAGGGAGCTTCAGTCAATGATAAGAAGTTCCTAAGGAGGTTCTCTGTTAAGTTCTTCCTCAGTAACGGGATCCTCTACAAGCACAATATTGATTCTACCTTGCCTCGGTGTGTAGACAAGAGTGAGGCAGAAAAGATTATGGATGACTTACACGAAGGTACCTTTGGCACTTATTCCAGTGGATATTCAATGGCTAAAAAATCCTACGGGCAGGATACTACTGGTCCACCATGGAAATAAACTGTTATCAGCATTCGCGGACTTGTCACAAGTGCCAGATTTATGCTGATAAAGTACATGTACCTCTGGTTCCCTTGAACGTCTTGACTTCTCCTTGGCCATTCGCAATGTGGGGTAGTGACATGATTGGAGAGATCGTACCTACAGCTTCTAATGGGCATCACTTTATCCTAGTTTCCATTGATTACTTCACGAAGTGGGTCGGGCAACTTCATTCTCTTCTGTTACCAAGAACGTTGTGGCCTGATTTATCAGACATAACATTATATGTCGGTATGACATTCCAAAAAGAATCATTACAGATAATGGTACTAATCTCAACAAAAATATGATCATCGAGCTCTGCACGTAATTCAAGATTCATCATCATAAATCTTCTCCCTACCGGCCGAAGATGAATGGCGTTGTTGAAGCTGCTAACAAAAACATTAAGAAAATCATACAAAAGATGACGGTGACATATAAAGATTGGCATGAGATGTTACCATTTTCTCTTCATGGTTACTGCACCACAATACGAACATCAACATGGGCAACTCCTTTCTCTTTGGTATATGGTATGAAAGTTGTCCTACCCATTGAAGTCTAAATCCCTTCTTTGAGAATCATGAAGGAAGCAGGGTTGAGTGAAGACGAATGGGTCCAGACTCTACTTGACCAGTTAAACCTGATTGACGAGAAGAGGCTCGCGGCTATTTGCCATGGTCAAATGTACCAAAAACGTATGATCAAAGCTTTTAACAAGAACTTCAAACGTTAGGTATATCAGGCTGGTGACTTAGTAATCAAGCGCATCATACTGCCGCAAGGTCATCCCAGGGGAAAATGGACTCCCACATACGAAGGGCCATTTGTGATCAAGAATATATTTTTTGGTGGAGCCATGATCTTAACCACTACGGACGATGACGACCTTCCTCACCCTATAAACATAGACATAGTTAAAAGATACTACGCATAAACAAAGACCCTCTAGGTCGACTGTCCTAGGCAAAAATTATGGCATCCCGGCGAACCAAATGGTTCGGACAAAAAATAGGGATATACATAAAAAATATGTACATTCGGCAAGTCGAAAACCTAAAAAGGCGGCTTGGGTAAAAAAGGGTATCCTGGTGGATTGAAAACCCGAAAGGGAGGTCCAGGCAAAAGTTAGGGATTTAAAGCGTATAACTATGTCCCATTGGATCACCTTACATCCATTCTTCAGTACCAACTATCAAACTCAAAGCGGTATTAATCAATCCAATCAGCTCCGGACAAGCAGCAAAAGTGATGAGATGCTCAAAGACATAAAGGCAATAGCAGAACGGGAATCCATTGGGATTATTTCACATATCTATTTTTCTTTGTATATCTTTGTATAATTTCCATTCTTACAACAACATTCTCTTACTAGGATGTCTGTCTCCTTGTACAAAAATTCTTATTCAAGTAAAATACAAAATTATTCCTTTGAAAGTTGCAAACTTCTATTTTTATTTTTATGTTCTCTGTGTGAAAATGTCCAATGGTTATTTTTGAACATATGCATTTGAATATGATTACCGCTTACAAACACGTGCCTAAAAAGAGAAATAGAATTGCTAATGACTTTAAGAAATGGGACAATATCCAAGGGCCATCCACAAGATCCCTGCAGATGTCTTCCCCGACAGATACCTTCTCTAGCAGGTACGGAGGCAGGGGCATTCTATTGCAAGGTTGCTTCCATATTCTCAGCAGATAACCTATGGATTTCAGTTGTTCTCACATCCCTGGCAGAACAAAAATCCCCAAGTACTGCTCAAAAATCCCCAGTGAAGTCACCAAGCTTCTCAAGATTCTCCAACAGGATTCCAGCAAAATCCCCAAGCAGTTTATGAAGTTCACCTTCCTGCAACAAAGTTTTGTAAATCTCAAGTAGTTTATAAAACTTATCCCCAATAGAGTTTATTTCTCTATCTACGGAAATTTATCCCTCAGCGGAGTTTATTTCTCCAAATTAGTGAAATCTTTCAACAGAGCTCTTCCCCTCGGTAAAATCATTCTCAAACAGAAGTCGAAGATCCTCGGTAGAGAAGGGGAATCGCCAACAAAACTATCTCCATTCACTATCCCCAGCGAAAATTGAAGAATCACTTTCTGCACTCACCAACAGCAGCCCGGGATTCAGAGAGATAAAGGAAAGGAAAAAATGGGCTCTCAGCCCAGCGATTCATTTTTATGGACATCCGTTAATTCTATGTTCGCGCGCCCATAATCCGTACCATGTGCTCCCTTCTACAACCTTCATATCATCATCAAACGTTCTTAATTTTCATGCCCATGATAACACAGTGACCCCTCCCACACGTTGCCTAAATGGATCTTATGTTATTTTGGGCCTAATCCCATGATATTCACACCCCTATTCTATTTCCTTTTGCCACATCAACAAAACCCACACCCCCTAATGCTAATGGGCCAATTCCAACATTTGGACTTTGGCCCATGCTGACTAAACCCCCTATTTTTACTAACATATGCAATAACTTGCCCCCCCCCCCCCATGCGTTTGGGCCTGAATTCAGGGCCCTACTATCTATACCCCTTGTTTTACTATCACAATACAAAGTACACCCCCTGCATTTTTTTATCTTTTAATTATTTATAATTATTATTTATTGATATTTTAATATATTTATAATTTCTAATATTATTTTAATATCATTACAAAATCCAAATTTTTTCTATTAACTCATAATTATTTTTTTTATTTGCATTAAAATTATTTTTAGACCATTCATTAATAAGATTTTTATATATCAACACATTTAAAAAAATGTTTAACCAACACCAAATCATTTTCTTAATAATTTAATTAATGTAAAATAATTTTCAAAAGAGATTACAAAAATATTTTAATCGACTACAAACTTCGTCTAACAACTCTGTTATTCACACACCCAGGCTTGGTTCAAGGAAAATTCAAAACATCTTCGTAATACATAAAAAACACTAATCAACTGCGAACTACGAATTGGAACTCTGATTCCTCATAAAAAGATATGTAGGCATACAACTAAAATCGTGGTGAGTTCCCCTAAAAAAAACTTAAAACCCTATTTCCTAAAGTCATAATTCTAAACCCTAGTATCCTTGTGAACAAGGTAGATGAGGGGGTGACTAACATCTTCCCTTTGTCTAGAAACGAGTCCAACAACTTAGAATCTCTGACCAAATTAGGATATCCTTTA